>CM023199.3:1981378-2026089 GCA_004115045.4 Sinella curviseta | reverse complement strand
GACGAGAAAAAATGCTCGTAAAAGCCATGTGGCTCGTCGCGTAGAGCAGGAGGAATTTCTGGGAGAAACTCAGTTTTGAGGGATGCTTGTATGTAGATTTGTTGACATTGGGGCAAAGAATCAAAACTTCCACTGTCCACCCCAATTTCAGTGGAAATTTCCACCTGGACAAAAGTGGACTGTCCAGTGGACAGTATACATATAGTATCAAAACTTGCACTGTCCACCCCTATTTCAGTGGAAATTTCCACTTTTGTCCACCTGGAAGATTTCCACTATCCAGTGGACATTGATTCTTTGCATTGGGGCAACATGGCCAGTTTCTGCTTTTCAGCATGCCTTGAATGCTATACCTTCCAGTTTAGTAATTAAAAAGCAGCAAACATGCGTTTAAATGTGGGCAGTGTGTAACTTTCATTATATCTCGTATAACTGCATGCAGTAACTCCATAAACCAGCATACATTCAAATGTAACGAGTGTTTGAAAATCACAAATTAATGGTGCAGTCATGTTCCTTGAGTGAAACAAGGTAGGGTTTGCTCATGTGATTTTTTTCGAAAATGTGATTGAGAAAAACTAGTTTTTTTCAGTGGGCACAGTTTTTCTTTCGCAATTCTCACGGGAATGGGCTGAAATTTGGCAACTATATTGCTCATACCATTCTTCAAGACGTTCAGAAGTGAAACTGGAGATATTTTTAACGTAGTGGGTGTAGGAGAGGTCAAAAGGTCAAAAAATTTAAATTTCATAAAACTACATTTTCAGGTTAAATTTAACGGAAATTGACGCACAGAACTGCCCGTAACACTAATTTCTATGACATAATATCAATAAATGCATTTTTATGAAATTTAAAATTTTTAACCTTTTGACCTCTCCTACACCCACTACGTTTAAAATATCTCCAGTTTCACTTCTGAACGTCTTGAAGAATGGCATTAGCAATGTACCTGCCAAATTTCAGCCCATTCCTATTAAAATTGTGGAAGAAAAACTGTGCCCACTGAAAAAACTGGTTTTTCTCAATGTTCCCCGTGCAATCACATTTTCGAAAAAAATCACATGAGCAAACCTTACCTAATTTTACTCAGGAAACATGACTACAGCATTAATTTGTGATTTTCAAACACTCATTACATTTCAATGTATGCTGGTTTATGGAGTTGCTGCATGCAGAACCTGTTTACCAATATTACGTCCCACTCCCCAGGGGCCAAGAATCCTCCATAACCTTCGGGATCCATATTGATATATGCTCACCAAGCTAAGATCCCGCTCCGACAAAAATTGACGTTTTGGGTAAATCGAGTCTATTATTTGTAAAAATTACCAAATTTTTTATGCAATTGCGTCAAAAAAGGATAAAGTCTAAAATTCCCCCAATGTTATAAAAAATGCTGCTCCAGGGTCTTCTGAGATCCTTGAATTCAAAAAATCCAAAAAGTATTTGATTATTTATCTAATATCGCTAAAATCATCAAATTCTCACAATACCCCATTTTTAACAAAAATGCTGCTCCGGGCTAATATCTATTCCATGAACCCAAAAAATCAAATGTTAATCAAATTGTTAATCAAGTATTTAAAAAACAATAAATTCTCACAGAGGCCCATTTTTACATAAATGCTGCTGCGGGCTAATGTACGATCCAAAAGCTCAAAAATGTAATTTTTTTCAGATATCGCAAATGTCAGCAAATTCTCACATTGTCCCATTTTTAGTTACATTTTCGTTCGTACATGATTTTTTTAAATACAATAATATCTGTTTTAATGAAGTCTTGCTAAAAACGAAGAAGTCACGTGGTAAAAGATTCAATTTCTCACAGTGCCCAGATTGATAGGTTAACTAAATGTGTTTCTTTGGTGCTTCCGAGTAGAGACATTTGAGAAACGGAGTTTTAAAATTACACCTAAAAGTGATGAATGACCACTCAAGCATTTCATTTTTTTAAACAAAATAAAAAACCCATTTTTTACATGCAGTAAAAATCCCGCTTCGGCTCTATCCGCTGAAAACAAAAATAAAATGAAACGAAAAATAAATAAAATGAAAAAATCCCGCTCCGGTATCCAGGATCCCGGATCCTTCTGTAGCCCTGACTACTCCCTTTCATTATACTTACACAGTATAAATTACAGAAAAATGCGCTAGAAAATTAATTATTTTGTGACCGTTTTGGCCTGAAAATTTTTTTTTTACTGACAGTATCAAGTTGTTCCACCTACTCGTAAATTACTGAATCTACCTCTTACTGAACCTCGATGTCCTACCAGAAAGAGTACGGGTCAAACCAATTGCAACGTATTTTTTAATTAGGTAGCATTCCAACAACTCAGCAGGCACCTGAAATTCAGTATGATATAAATAATCATATGAATTTTAGCAAAATCCGTTACATAATTTACATATTTGGAAAGTTGTGTTTATATTGATACGCGTTAATATTGGTACTCATACTGATCAAAGCGTGGATAATAAAATTCTGGCGTAATATGTTTTGTTCGTAATGTATAAAATATAATCAGTGAGCAACAAATTGTCGTGAAATTATGCGGATAAAACAATTATTAAAAATTTGAAAAATTGTGTTACTGATGCACAGAACAAAGTTTTACTGCTGGAAATGTTCTGGAATTGTGTATCCTGCATCCTCAAATCGGCATTCCTAAGCATATTTTTACCTCTTGACTACAGAGAAAATTACACATAACAACCATCTCGTCCATTGCACGGCATGATGTACATCGTTAACACATGATACATCAGTTAATTTGTAATTCACTCTGAACAAACGTTTTTCTGCTCTCCATCCTTTTCACTCATTGGATATGACGCGAGGGGTAATAAAAATGATTCCCATGATGACGTTTCACAAATTATCACGTTACATTATGAAGGACATATCTACTGAACAAATTTTACATAAGCAATGATGTTGTATGAAGCCCTGTTATCATTTTTTGTAGCACCACATCAAGTGACCTTGTGTTTTCGCACACCATCACACTAGTATACTCCCATCTCTAAAATGATTAACCTTGAATCGGGCATGTACTTTATGTCCTGCTCGATGTACTTGTCGCTATGCTAAATAATAGTCTTTCCAGCAAAAACACAAATCAATTGCCGGTGTGACATACATAATAACAACTCTGACTCTTGTGTACTCGTTAACACTGTAAAAGCTCTCAGTCTTCTTTTGAGTTCCAATTCAAGTAGACATTACAAAAATGCGCTCCTTGTTTCTTGTCGTGACAGCATTGTTTTTGACTGCACTACCGGCATCATTAAATGCCGTGTGCAGAGAGTCAGCCAAGGAGTCGACATGCTTTAAGATCCGAAAAACAGTGCCGCTGGACATGGATTGGGTACTTAAATATTTTATCGATAATACGTGGTATTTAGTATTGATTGACGGCCGAATGAAAATGTCACCTGAAACGCAATCTGCAATATAAAAATATTCCAGATAATGTCGCAGAAGACATGGTATTATCCACTGATGAGTCGACTGGACTTGTACCGTGTTGCAACGGATCTCGCCAACAAAGACGCCAAGGACCTTCAAGAGGACGAATTATATTACGACGGCTGCATGGTGTTCGATATGCAAGGGGACAAAGTTTTAGGAAAGGGTTTCCATGGAAAGGAACTAGTCTTCCCAGTGGCTCCCGTTAAAGGAACAGAAGTTTTTGCCGATTTGGATCGTGATGGTATTTAAAATTAAAAATGGTAGGAAAGGGGTATTTCCGATCAGCTAATTAAGTGTATTTTTTCTTTTTACAGGAAACGTGATTGGAATCTGCTACAACACCTTAACAGATAACAAAACATTTACATTTTCCGCGTGTTGCTCTGACGAAGGTCAAATGGCGTGGGGTGTAATGAGCTCCACCCCGAGTCTGCCCAAGGACACGGTCAGAAGAATTCATGAACATGCAAAGTCAATGGGGTTCAAGAAGGAGTACTTCACCGGACAGCGATACGATCACTGCAATCTAGGTGATGATCATAAATCTGAGTTATAATTGTCATTCAAGTGATTTCATAACTGTTTCTAAGCCTAGGCACATATTCGTGATTTTGAAATGACAACTTTTGAAAACGTAAACATTTCGGTAATGTATCCTAGGTAACCGTAATAAACCAGTATTCAAATTGGTGGAAAAATAAAGCATAGTTCCAGTATCATGTGCTCAACTCAATGTTTTATTTATTACCTATTACAGGGTGACATTGAAAACAATCACGGCTGCTGTAACAGTTAGTGATCCAGTCAAGTGGACTAAACTTCCATGGCCAATGCTACAAAAAATAAGTTTGTATGCAATTATGTGTATGACTGGCTGCTGGTAAAAAAAAGTCTTGAATTGTACTATAAACCAAACTGTGAGCCACTCATAATGTCAATAGCAATGCAAGCGGAGTGTGAGCTCAACACAGTTTTGCCACGCTTGTCGGTGTGTGAATGGAAAATTTCGCATCGTCTCATACCTCATTATAAATGCCCACTCTATCTCTGGTGTCTCATTTCTGCAAGCTGACAAAGCATCCAACTTAGGCTCCTTTCTAGTCTGATAAGTGCGGTTGCCTTTTATTTTATTTCAGCCTTTGCTGTTTCTTGTCTTGCAAATTCATTGCAAAACCTTTATGAAATTCCTTACTTTTATCAGCGGAATTCACAATCGTGTGAAATTCTACAGCCAAAAAGCACCATTCACTCTCCGTCTCGAACACCATCTCCAAACGTGAGCAATGCGCTTAGTACGCCGACGGATATGTTTCTAAAAAACTTGAGCACCGACAGACGCCTAACTATAAACCTCTTTCCATAAGCAACTGCCAAAGGAGTGCATGACTTTCTAAATTTTCCTAGCAACTTTACCTCGTGCTCGGACAAATTTGTCCACTTATGATATTTCCATGAATCCAGTATTTTTCCGCTATAGAAATAAATAAGTCCTCCAATTAATAACACTGTACCCCAAAACATAACGCACAAGACAGTCCAAATTACAAACATGATCATTATTGCTGTACTCATGTTGCCCCGATGACGAATTACCATGTACACACAAATTACCACAACTTTTGTAAATACTGTATGACTCGGCATGAGAACTATACCAATTGTGTCGTTAATTTTCATCTGGAAAAGCTGCGCGGTTCTCCAAGCTGTGAATAATAATGGCGGATTCCTCAGGCTGTCGCAAGCAAAATAACGGCCACTGCGACGATCCTGTCTAAATTCCAAAAGAATGAATGGAACCGCAATGACAGCGTAGAGAAACACAGAGGCGACCCATGTTGCTAGTACTGCATATAACACAAAAAATACGTAGAAGGGGAAGGCGTAGCAGACAAATAATTCTGCTGGTACTGGAAATCCTTGTTCCGGAAGTAAGCTGCAAAATGTTTGAGGTGCTCGGGGTAATGCGATTATGAGCAGGCAGTTTAAGGGTAAGGCTACAAGGAAGAAAAAAGCGACAAAGCTCATCAGAGCGATTTCCAGCAATAGAGAGAACCTGCTCTTGTTGGGATTGTGGTTTGGTACGTACGCCTCTGGAAATTTAATCAGGTTAATAAGCAAACCGGCTGGTATAAAATATGAGTAAAATGTAATTAACGTTGGCTCACTGTTAATATGGTCAAAGAAAATAATCATTGTATTGATAGTTTCCATTGTCTGTGACTCAAGGACGACCACAACTGCATGAGCTTCCAATGGTACTGTCATGGCAAATGCGAACAGAAGGACAATGTTGAAATTTTCCGAGTCGCCTTGATAATGAAATCGAGCCATTTGGCATGTTGGCAAGAATGTCCAAAGAAATATTAAAAACAGATTAAAATAAACAATGATTCTATTTCTTTTGGAAGGTAAGACACGACGGGTATCACTGCACCATTCGAAGGGAAGTATGTAAAATTTAGCAGTGAATAGTATGTAGTTGGACATCATCTTGTAAATTCTGTCGCTTAGCATTTTGTTCGAAGTTATCTGTCTTTGTGTTTCTTCCCAAGTTGCAATAAGGTATAAGCTTCACGCAGCAACAAAAATACACTGCGCTATACAGTTACCTGAGTTTCGCACTAGGCCTCTCCGGAAATGTGAATGAGGTTACATTTAATGCCAAATTGCGGAATATCAGCATATTGATATAGATACATAATGCTACCAGAAACCTAATTGACACAAAAATTATATCAATGCTTCCGCAATTTTAAACTTAATGACCTAGCATTTATCAAAAAAGTTGCCATCCCTATATTCAACTGAATGAACTATATATATTGAGTCGGCACTGAATAATAATTTTTAAGAAATAAACCCCTATTCTGCATTTCACTGAAATTATTTTTCGCAACTACCAAATTCCAAAATGTCCTTTCCCACATATATGTTTCTGCTGACCAAAAATAATGTCTCCCCTCTACATGTAGAGCGAATGTTTCAAAATTTCAATTCTGACTTTAAATTGATTGCTCCATTACATATGTAAGTAAGTAACCATCGTTACGACACATGCTGCTTTCTAATGTGTCGGAAGGCTACAAACACGCACATGCATACACCAGGTACAATTTCCTAGTCCCGCTACCTTTGCCCGCGTCCATGTTTTCGGGAATTTTCCAGCTAGCAGTTACTTTGATAACTATAGCATTGGTTCATCTACAGTAAAACACATAATTAAATATGGTTCAGATATCGTGAAAGAAGGATACATAAGTGGCAAGACCCAATCCGTCGAATATTGTTATCTACAACGACATTGTAAGTAAGCATATAAGATATATGTATCGATTGTCAATAGTACTACATGCGGGAATACAATGGGCTCAAGCAACAACAACTACATTTTTTCAATGCATTCGAGGTCAATTATCCACATCTTCTGAAAAATAGCAAATTACCGAAAGACCAAGGTTGGTTAAGTACCGGTTTTCTTTTCTACTGGAATTTCAAATATCGATCCAATATCGATTTGCGGCAGATGCCGCAAATTCTTTGGTCAATATACATTGGAATTCAAATCCAAAATGTTCTATCATCAGTCTTGTTTATAATACGTGCTAAACTTATTGGATATATGCTGTCATCAGATGAAGCACGAAATGATTGAAAGGATACACACAGGCTTTGCTAATCTTGTTCCAAAAATAAAGGGCAAGTGGTAGTGTTCCCGTAGCTGCTTTTCCGGCCCAGCACTCGTGGATCAGTAAATATCCAGCCATGGTTGGTTGGCAAGGGTTATTCCAATGTAGACCGTACAGAAGTATCATTGTGATAATAACAGTGGACGGAGGATACGAATAAGCGAGTAGAAGATTCAGTGGTTCTAGGACCATTCAGCCATTCGTCAGCATTCGATTTGAATCGCTGGCGGAGCTGCACATGTCCATTAACGTATGTGGTAATTGTCCATGAGCGTCTGATGTATGTTATTAGAATACAAAGCGCCCAGAAATGACATTCTAGAAGAACTGCCGCAATCAGGATATTAACTACGGAGTTCGGTTCGGATTGAGTGGTACTTGTAAATGACTGTGTTTGATGGTAGAAAATGTACATATACTGCAACGATACTGCTACAATTAGTATGATGATACAAGCACATTTGAATATCAACTTTATCTTCGACAAGGAATTACTTGGAAGCGAATGCATTTTCTGTAATTTCCGTCCCAACGCAAGATACATCCAACCGTGTGATCGGAAAGACGGCATAAGAATCAGAAAAGTTGGACTGGATCTAACAAAAGCATGATGGTGTAAAACGGGAAGTTTATTACGCGAATTTAGGAAAGAGTGTAATTGTGGTTTAACTGCAAAATGTATACAGCCGCTTGTCTCGATAAGGTTTGAAAGAAAGCATGCCCAGCAACACACGCTGATAATTTTGGGGCATATATAAAAAGATATACCTGTTATATTTGTAGTTACATCTTTAATTACACTGTTGCGATCACAACCAGACATTTATGTCATTGAATTGATAAGGATCGCCATCGAGTGGAAAGTTAGTGTCTTTACACTATACACATGTATAGACGCTAGTGAACGCATAATCGCAGATGTGAGACATCCATGAGCTTCCTGTATAACCTCAAGCTTGACCACCGTCTTTTAATCAACTTGCATGTAGAGGTGTGGACTATCTTGCCAAAATCATGACGCATCCGGCTAAAATAACCAACCACACGTTGTCTTAAATATTAAGGACTTGAATTCTTACATTCCGAATTAACCATGTCACTGCCATTGAAAGTTACCTATTTAGATTCAGTTTATTTAGAAACATTGATAGCATATCAACTCCGACGTCATTGTTTAAATATAGAAGTCACAAATACGTAAAGTTAGCAGAGATATATGTTAATATCATGCGAAATCAAAATGAATGTATTAGTGCAGCTTGAAATACTATTTTATTTGCAATATTTATTTTTCATCCCACCTCGGATGCAGAATATAAGTCAGTTTGAGTTGTTGCAAAAATTACTATTGAGGCATATTTTGAATATTCAAGTTATAACAAGATGTAATATTATTATTGAACTTTGTATGAATCCCTGCTATTTAACTGGGCACATGATCATCTGGAACAATTAGCATTTCACTTCCGTCCTCAATATCAACATTTGGGGGCTCCTCGGATGGATCTGGATCTTGCTCCTTATCAGCAAAAAGGTAATCATTTTCCTCCATTTTCGTCACCTGCTGTTGAACAACTTTCAGGCATTCCTTGGGAAACCGTTCTCGAAAGTACTTATGAATTTTGCTCTTGTGTCTCTCCAAATCCAGTGGGCTCCGATAATTCTGGCCGCATACGTCGCACTTATGCTTTGGCTTCTTTCTAACCATTTTCGGACCGAACTCACACTCGTAACTCATGTGTCGTTTTAGACTCGACTCCAACAAATATCCTGCCCCGCAACGCAAACAAATCCATTTGGAAGCTTCTTTCTCCTTCTCCAATTTTTCCGCCAGCTCCCTCATTTCCGGCACCGAGACACTTTCCTGTAGTTCGTGAATCCTTTTCCCAAAATATTCATTGTGCTTGAAAACGAAATGACGGCTAACGGTACGCTCATCACAAAGCTCCCTAGAACAAATGCGGCACTTCCAGTGGGGTATCCCCTTCGAGTCGTACACTTTTAACAGTTCCTCCTTGAATACCCGCTCGCAGTAAAACTTAAAGTCGCTCATGGAGACATCCGGCGCCTTGTATGTGTCGAGGAATGCCTCACGGTGAAGGCGGATCTGGTGATCATTAAATACCTTCAGCTTCATTTGTCGAGGGGGATCGCACAGTGTGCACGCAACTAATTTGGAATTCGTTGAGGTATGCTTCACCAAGACGGCATAAGTCAACTTGCCCGGTTTTCCTGGGCTCTGCTTGGAAACGGTACGTCTTGTCTTCCTCTTTCGTGGAACACCAGGCTTATAAAATTGGAATCGTACGAGGGGCAGTTCTGTCGCTCGGATCTCCTCCAAGGAAGTGCTCTTTTGAAGCTCCACCAACTTCGTTCCAATTAGATCCCTGTGTTCCGAGTATAAATGATAGTGTGTATTGTAGTGAGTTGTGTAACTTTTGGAACAATTTGGACACTTCAACGCGGGCCTGTCATTACGGTCAAGTGTCTTGTGACAGCGAAGCAGTTCCACTTTGAACACGTGGTCACAATACTCTTTGAACTCTGATGTGGTGCATTGAGGTAGTTTGTAGGTGGTAAGAAAGGAGTCAACGTGGTGGCGTATTCTGTGATGCTTCTTCTGTGTCAATCTAATCCTTTTGTGGCACAACGGACAGTCAATTTTGCCCTTGGTTTCTGCTGCATTCTCGTGGGCCACCTCGGATGTTGTGGATTGGCTTTTTTGTGGAGTTGGGTTATCCGGTGATGGCGCGATGCCGTCACAGGAATCGCTTTTTAGCAGGGGTGATGAAGGTGAGGCTGGAAAAATATCTGGAATGGTCTTCACGTCAGTCCTTTCAGCCATCACTTTTGGGGTAATTGCTACCTTCAGTCTCCGCTTACCTAAAGTGTTTAGAGTTTCAATACTATAGTTTCATGGTTGCTGGTTAACATAAACGGCGTCAATATAATTTTGCTAAAAAAAGTTATAATTACATTCAGTCATTATACTCTCACGCAAGGTGGTGGCAGCTAACATGTGGTCACTGGTCAGATCCCGCCCGCTATCCTCCAGTGCACTACAAAACGATTGGAGCTGGTGATGCAGCTTCATCTGAACCACTTCAAACTCCAGGCATAATTCCGACAGCCTTTTGACTCCAGGGCTGCACTCCTGACATACGGTCACTGCTAAGTTTGAAATTCTAGGGAAATCCGGATGAACTACACGTTCATTTTTGTTGGAGAAGCTTTCCTCGAAGACGGCGTTGTTAATGAGATGGACAGGGTTTATTTTTAAATAACGGGCAATGCTGACCAATGACGCCACGTTGTCGGCATTTAAAGAATGCGTATGTTGGAACTCTTGTTTGATACCAACGTCGCCTACCATTCCATTCTGTAAGCACACGAAGCACTTCCCTCCTGTGTCGACAAATAGATTCTTTCTCTCTACATTAATGGTTTGTCTGTGTTCCATGTCGACAAACAAAATGCGCGTTCAAAATGTCATTGAAATTGTCCTCATAAAAACTAAAAACCTTATGGACATATAATTCTGGTATTACAATTTACTAACTAATAATTTACAGAATGAAAAAGAAGAATACGGGGTGATTAATTTGTGTTCTGTTTTTCTCTCCGCATCAACACAAAACTGACAGCTGACGGCTTTAGATGCCCACATCAGCCAGTCAAATGGCTACGATGTGCGACTTGGGAATGAATAACCATGGATCGATCCCCCGCAAGATCACATAGTTTTTTGCATTTAAAAAATGATATAAATGCAGGTTCTGAGTTGTTTATATACCACGTCATGAGATTTTATTAAACAATTAGTTCATATTAGAACAGTGCTAAGCAATTGTTTAAACAAATAAATGTAATTATTTTACTTCTTTTTTATACACAGCAGTAACCATAGTAAGAGTATTTACAAGTCAATTCGACATTTTAGTAGACATTGAAGCTGGATACATTCAAATAAATCTTCTATCTATCAAGGTAATCTAAATTATCATGTAATCATCTGGAACTATCATCATCATTTCCTGGTTATCGTAACTGCCACTCGCCTGACCATCGGCATCAGAGGGTTCCAACTTTAGAGGATCTAGATCCCCACTCCCACTATCGTCATTCTGTTCCTTCTCTTCCATACCACTAATCTTATGGACATTCCTCAGATGCGTTTTCAAATTAGAAGCACACCTAAAGCCGTAGCCACACTCGCTACATTTGTACCGTGCAGGGATCTTGGGTCCAAATTTGCAGGCATGCTTCATGTGCCTCCGGAGACTGCATTCCTGCATGAAGCCAGTCCCGCACCGAACGCAACTCCACTTGAATTGCGCGTTTTCTTCCCCCGCCTCCTCCTCCCTCCGCATAATCCTGATTTCGGTCGCCGTCACGTTCCTTTGCAGCTCCAATATCTTTTCCACCATGTACTCCTTGTGCTCGTTAAGGAAATGTTGGTGCAGGTTTTGCTCATCCGCGAGGATTTTCGAACAGTGAGCACATTTCCAGCCCGGGTTTCCTGTCGCATCGTACACTTTCTTAGACGACAACGTTTCCTTTTTAATTGCATGCTGGCAGTACAATTTGAAGTCAGTCGGTCCGATACTCGGCTGTTTGTGGGTGATCAAGAAGCTCTCCACGTGATTGAGTACCTTGTGACGCTTGAGATAACGCATCTTCATTTGTCTGTTGGGATGGCACAGGGTGCACATGACTTGTCTCGACCCGCTGGGAAGTTTTTTAGAAGATGTTGAATCTTGGTCTGCCCATGGGGCGTCCTGCAACACCAGGCGCTTCTGCGGGGCCCTTAACTTGGAAATGGACACTTTGTTTATGTTCGTGTCCTTAGTCCCGCCCCCACATCGATTCTGGAAGAATGGAGACGGTAGGTTTGTGTTTCTGATCTCTTCCAACGTCGTGCTCTTTTGTAGCTCCACCAGCTTTTTCCCCATCCGCAACCTATGCTCCAGAAACAAATGGTTGTGAGCAGAGTAGTTGCTCAAGTAGTGTTTCGAACAGTGTGCACACTCCAGAACTGCCCTTCCGTTCGCGTCGCGCGTCCTTCGGCACAAAAGCAGCTCCACTTTGAACACATGGTCACAGTACTCCTTGAACTCTGCTGGGGTTAAGTGGTCAAGCTTGTTTGAGATGAGCAGCGTGTCAACATGTCGCAGAATTTTATGGCGCTTAGTTTCCGTGACGCGGATCCTGAGCTGACAGAGTGGACATGTGTAATGGCCATCAGACTTAATCTGCGTCACGTCTGCGATAATGTGAGGACAGTCGGACTGAACATGCTTCAACCAAGCGTGCTGGGTGGAGAACACCGCGTTGCACAGTTTACAGGTCATCCGAAGGGCTGGACGGGATTTTGCAGAGTGGTCAAAGGAATGGGCTCTCTGCCGGTGACGCACCACCGCGTATCGTCTCGTGAATGTCTTAGGACACAGGTTGCATTTATAAGATGCTTGATGACTTGGAACAGTTTTTGAAGGGCTCCGTGGACTGGGACTGGTTGGTTCGGGAGTGCTACAGGCAGCCGGACTGTTTTGGACCGAGCCAGTCGTGCTCAAAACATCCTCCTTATCATCAACTTCAATTCTGGAAAGAACTACTTTTGGAAATGTTTCAGTCTGCTTGCTCTTGCCTGAAATTCAATATTACCAAAAATTGTTGCATTAAAACTAATCCAATTACGAATTAAGGAATAAGAAGGAATTAATATGTTAGATATGATTGTGATTCATTTTGCTCTCTTTCCGCAACCTCTCCCGTAATGTGTCAGCAACATTTAACTGCTCGCCAGAGAGAAGGCTCTGAAACTGATGAACTCGCGCTGTATCATGTTCGGAAATTTGCAGTGTTCCATGAAAGGATTTCAGCTGATGCTCCAACTTCATCTGGAGTACTTCCAGTTCCAAACACAAATTCGAAACCTTGGTGACATCAGGGCGGCAGTCATGGCACAGTGTAACAAACACATTTGATATTTTATCCTCATTATCTTTCTGTATGTTGGTGGCGGCGGAGAAAGCACCGTCTTCAGGAAAATGGTTGATGATTTGAATCGGGTTGATTTTTAAGTAGCGGGTGATTCTGAGCAGCGAAACCAGCTCATTCGAAGGTCCTGGTGGGTCATCTTGAAACTCTTGTTTGACCTCTGTCCCGTAGTCAACCCGCTCCTCCGCATTTTGCAAACACATGAAGCACAGTCCTTTTGTGTTTACTACCACATTGATTTTATCTGATAAATCTGTGCAGTTCTCGTCCATTCTGGAAAAATATTTATTTATTTTACTAAAAATCGGTACAATTTTTTTAATATTTTCGAATAAATAATGTTGTGATATGATGAAAACAGGAGAGCCAAATGAGTGATTCCTGTTTGTTTTCATTTTATTCTGAAGCTCAAGACGGACAGCTGACGGCCAAGGATTATCCCATCCCCGGATCACCCAGTCAAATGGATAATGTGTGCGACTTACCAATAAAGAATTCCGGTTCGATACCAGCTTACATCACATCTTTTTGCATTTTTCAGAATTAATGCGAAATGTTTTTCAGACGGTGAAATGTGGTGCCTGTTCAATCATTTTTTCTCCTCTCTCGGGGTTAAATTAAATAAATTAAATGTTAATGCAACGAAGTATTTAATGCAAATATGAAATGATTTTATTTAATACAAAAATGTATTTTTATTTGAAACATTTAAGGTAGAATGTGTGTATCATCCGAAACAATCATTTTCATTTCCATCTCGTCGTCTCCGTTATTTCCCATTTCTACGTCACCTGAAAATATTCCATATCCCTGGTCAAAATTGAAATCCGCATTCACAGACGGCTCCACATGCGCGACCTGTGATTCAACACTCTTGATCACGAGTCCTACCTGCCCTCGCCTCCGTTTTTTCGGCCTAGAATTGGAATGCATCCTTTCCACGTGTCTGTTCAGGTCAAACGGATACGCGAATCCCTTGCCACACATTTCACACTTGTGATCCTGTTTCGGAACTTTGGGACCAAATTTACAGGAATACTTCATGTGCCTTCGCAGACTTGACTCCAGCCCAAACCCCACCCCGCATTTTAGACAGTTCCAAATCTTTTCCGCCGGGGACTCTTCAACCAGGCCCCTGATTTCTTCCACAGAAAACCTCTCCTGAATCTCCTCTATCCTTTCCACCATGTATTCTCGGTGCTCGAGAAAGAAGTGCCGGTTCAGATATTCCTCGTCAGATACGCGTCTCGAGCAATTACTACAGTTTCGGCCTGGTTTTCCTGCTTCATCGTACTCTCTCTCACATGCATCCGCCTCCTGCTTGAAGGCCTGTTGACAGTACAGTTTGAAGTCGGACATGGACACATCCGGCGCCTTGTGACCTGTCAAGAATGACTCGACGTGACTACGAATCTTGTGCCTCCTAAAGTCCCTCAGCTTCATTTGTCGAGGAGGGTGGCAGAGATTGCAGATGACTTGCTTGTACTTGTTGGGTATATGGACAGAAGATGAGTCGCCCGCAACCCATTCAGTGCCTGCCAACGTATCTGCTTCCCGCGGCCTCTTCTGATAACCTGGAGCCTTCTTGACGTTTCCTCCACCACCACCAGCTCCGCGAAATTTTGTGGATGGCAGCGTCGTGCTTCTGATCTCCTCCAGGCCTGTACTCTTCTGAAGCTCCACCAGCTTGTTCCCCATCAACTCCTTGTGTTCCAAAAATAAGTGAATGTGAGCCGTGTAGTGACTGGAGTAGCCTTTCGAGCATATTGAACACTCCAAGGTCGGATTTCCGTCCGGGTCGCTGGTCTTGCGACACAAAAGCAGCTCCACCTGGAACACGTGGTCACAGTATTCCTTGAACTCGTCCGAGGTCAGGTGAGGCAGTTTGAAGGAGGTGAGGAGGGTGTCAACGTGATTCTGAATCTTGTGGCGTCTCGTCTCTGACGCACGAATCCTTATCTGGCACAATGAGCAGTTGTAGTGGTCTTCAGGATTGAGGTGGGCGATTTCTCGGGGAACGTGGATACACTCAAATTTGATGTGCCTTGAATAGGCAGGATTGGTGGGGAAGTCGAGGTTGCAGAGTTTACAGGTTAATTGGAACGCTGGAGGTGGAGGCTGCAGTTGACTGAGTGAATGGTTTCGTCTTCTGTGGCGAATCAAGCCAGTCCTCAGAGGAAAAGTACAGGGGCACAGGTTGCACTTAAAGGAGACAGGGCCGGTTGAAATAGCACTTGGATTGTAGTCTTGAGGAGGAGAAATAAACGGTTCCGTTGTGGGACAGGAGGGAGGCGGACTATTCTCGTACCACGGCGGATCTTCATCCGACTCTGAGAATTCCAGAATTTCTTCCACTCCAGTTTTTACGACCATCACTTTTGGAAGCACTCCATTCAGCTCTCTGCTACCTGTACATAAATTAACGACAACAAAATATTAGAAAGTGTGGTTAAGAACAATATACTTAATTATTTTCATAATAATTAGTTTTACATTCTGTCATGATCCTCTCCCGCAGCGTTCCCGCAAGATCCAACTGGTCGCCCGTGAGCATGCTCTGAAATTGACGCACAACTTGAAGATTTCTTTCCGAACCTTGGAGTGTTCCAAAAAATGACCTTAGCTGGTGGTCCACTTTCATCTTCAGCACCTCCAACTCCAAACACATGTCCGAGAGTTTTGTGACCACTGGACCGCATTCATTGCAAACTTCAACATACAGGCTTGATATTTTATCCTGATGCCAGTTGACGTTGGGTAGGTCATAATCTTGAAGATCAGTTCTGCCCATCTCACTTGGGTATATTTTTAAGTGGCGGGCGATGGCGAGCAGTGACACGATATTGGCCGGAACACGTGGACACTCATTTTGAAACTCTAATTTAACTTCTGAGCCATCCTCTTCCTCCTCCTTTGTGTTTTGCAGGCACATGAAACACTTTCCCTTTGTGTTCACTAAAATGTTGAGTTTTTTTACCTCCCCCATTATGGTTCTTTTTATGGCGTCTCTATCGTCGCACTTGGGCTATTCCTCCAATATTGTTTAACATTAAAAATTAATACTAAATTGACTGTTGATAAAATAATATTTACCGAAGTCGCAGTTGTTGAAGGAGAGCAAACAAGTTGTGTTGTTTGTTCTCAGTACGTTCAGCTTACAGCTGACAGCTTGTTGCCGCGATGATGATGATGGTAAGGGCATGAAGCATGCAGTGAAGTAGGTAAACCTGAACTAAACTTTTGCACTTCTTTGTAACTGCATGCAAGGATGCACGATACACATTCATGAGAGACGTACTAAAACACATGCAATATGCATACATAATCGAAAGTATTTTTTAGTTCGGAGTGCAAGTTACGACTTTCAGTCCATACTCGGATCACAAAAGTGTCCTCGCCGACGACAATTTTTGGTTAATGATACGCACACTATTTTTTTAAAATTGGCGATAATAATAAATAATCCGAATTACCTTATCAGAAAAGTTGATCCTTTTTACTTATTTTTATGTATGCATTATATTCTTATTTTCCCGATGTGCCCGATTCCCGATTTTCTCAATTTTTATTTCTTTCTTTTCAACTTAATAATTACGATTTTTAATTATATTTAAACACTAGAATACACGTCTTGTTACGCTATCCTTTTATAAACGTTTTACCATCAAGGCCACATGTTTCGAAAAATTAGAGACCACAAAATTGGGTCTGGGTACCACAAAATTGGGGTCACAGAGTCACCAAAATACAAAATTGATACTAACCGGACGACACTTGGCGCGGTGGCTTTCGTCCACGATACTTGCATTTGTACATGCATTTGTAATCAATAATTTGCCATTACCTAGTGACAAAGATTCTAACACACTTAATTTAAAGCTGCAGTAACTACCACCTGTCCCCGTAGATTAGCTCGTTGACGAGAAATGTGATGCTGATTTTTTTGAACTGGTAAGAATTCATGCATTAAATCATTCATCTACTTTTTATAGCGTGTCGAATTTTAAATGAGTGATCGTTTACATGTATATTGGAGCTGGGATAGGAGCAGGAAGTAGATAAACGATTACAGTTTGAAGCCACAAATGTACTTTGAAGCCAACCTTCGATACATGATACAATGCATAAAAGCTGAAATGAAACAAATGTAGCGAATTTGAAAGTACGTTTCAGTCGGTGAGAGTCCAGAATTAATAATACCTATTTAGTATTTCTGTCTTGTGGGCTTGGATCGATGCGCATGATGACTAATGATGTATGGTTTTTTATTCCAATGCACGCTGTAAAGCTTATGACGAACTGAAAAACGAATTGTTTCGTTTTTCCCTTGCATGCGGAAGAGCAATTTATGACGCAAAGCTCTCCGATCTGCTCTCACGAAAAGAGTCGCTTCTGTATTTGTGAGTTTTGTACAAGTTTCTATACCAACCAACGTCAATATACATCAGCCGCAAAGAATACTGAATCACTCACTTTTATTAGTTTTTAAGCATTTGACGTTTCCATCAACAGGAAAAGGTATTATCCATTTTAGGTTGAACATTTAAGTCACACGTCTATGTTTTATTTATTTATCTACATTCATTTAAATTAATTTAATGCTGCAAATACAGCAAAAGTGCTTCCATTTCAATCGTGAAACCAGAAATTATACGGAACTTTAAGCAACTACGCTACACGGCTGCGTAATAAGTATTAAGACTTTTAATCTTTGTTTGACAGGAAAGGAAGTGATATTATATAGCCGCTTCAAGGTCAAGGCGTAACCTCTCCGACCGCACATAATACCAAATTTGCGACGATAACCCAGCTTGTCTTGAAACGCTTTCCCCATATAATTCAATTTACTTTCAGCCACAGGGAACGGAAAAATCAAAATGTTGGCGACCCTGTCAATTTTGCTGCTTTGGTCAACAATGGCATACAGTGCCCCTAGCACAAATATTTCCGACGTAATGGTGAAGGTAAGTATAATCAGTTTTTAAAAAGATTATTATTATTACGGTTCGACAGACATACTATTTCAGATTTGGTTTATTTTTATACACCGTGTTCTAGAACCAAACTGATTCTGCTGAGTACTGGACCCAGGAGTATTTATGTCTCTCAAAAGGTGATGCAATTTGGGGAGTGGTAGCCGTCATCGCGGCCGCAATTTTAATGCCAACTTTCATCAACTGTTTCTGCGATTGTTGTGGATTCAGGGAGGATGGAGTGTATGGCGGCTCATATGCAGCCAGCTATCAGTCGCTGATTGGAGATGTCCCCTCGGGCTCCTGCTTTTCCTGCTTGCAGTCCTGCACAGCAACGGGAGGCATAAAGATTTGTGGGACTGGTGGCATCGTGGCAGCCATTTTCACTGCTGTTGGATATTGGTATTGGATGCACGCCTGTGCTTGAAATGCACAGGAACAAGAAAGAACAACAATGCCAGTTTTGACAAGAAAATATTGTATTCATTAGACCAGTCATTGGAGCAGCTTTATAAATATCACAAATTCGCTTGCACTGAAAAACATAAAAACTATGCATTTTCGTGCAAATATTTGCAAAAAAACAAGTTCAAACATATTTATTTCATGTAATATAAAATCATGCACTAAATAATAAAACGAAGAAAATTATGATAAATTGCATGACTTGGATAAAGGAAAGGGGTTTTCATCACAACAAGTCGTTTCGCTGAACTAGAAGTACAATGTGTATGTACGTATTGAACCCATGCATCCGCTTTTCAGCAATGAAATATTTTGAAAATGATGCTGTGGTACGCTAAGTTCAAATCGTTTTTACTAAAAAAATGAGCCTCGTTGATACTGCCAAAATTATGTACTGATACTGATGTACGAGAACTGCAGGTTAGTTGCAAAGACATCAATGCCAGAAGCTACGGACAATAAAAAAACCAAGCAAGTACTTAAGTTGTCAATACTGTTGTTGCATGTGACATTTTTAAATTATTCTAAGGAACAATGGCGGAATCGGGGAGAATCAGCGAGAATGAATTGTAAAATTCGCATGATTCTGTTCATTTCAAACAAATCATTATGCAGAAGGAACGCCACATGATAAGATATAATCAATAAGCAATTGAATCGTACGAATAATGCAGGACATATTTTTTACTCTGAAAAAGTTCGAGGGCATGCATGAAAACAGAGAGTCGGCGGTGCTATCACCGGAAGTTGTTTTCTGCTTTGAAGAGTAAGCTGTTTTTGTCAGTTACATATGTCCAGCATATGACAAACTAAACGTATTTTTTCGTTTTATATGTTGCATGTAGCGGAATACATCTGGCGTATGAAAATCCACTCGGTTTTTGACGGGAACAAGTTTCGTGACCAATGTTGCAAATAAATGTTGGAATAAATACGAAAAGGATTCCTCAACTGAATTATTGATATTTTGCTTCCCTGCACAAACAGAAACCAATGCGAATTTACGGTGTATTTTAATGCTATATGTCCTGCCGAAAGATATTTTCATGCATGCGCACACATAGTAGTCCAGCTGTAGATGTAAAATTTGAAGGGTGAATATTAATTCTGTGTATTGTGTTTTGAAGAGGAAGCGTAATTTTACGTTGCAAGTGTGCAAAATACGTAGTCTGCTATGTTTTATCCGATTAAGCATACCAGATTCTGTGCAAGAATCAGTATTAGAGTAATTGCAATTTGTGGCGCAAAAGGACAAGGTCCAAACCGGCCAACATCACCATGAATTCGTTTTCATAGCTTCAACTGATATTACTAAGCCTGTAAGGTTGATTGTGATCATACAAATAAAAATATTTTATTTTTTGATAATCGCTTGACTTAAAAAAGGCAAACCTTTGAACCCATGTAACGAAGAGTTGTAAAATTTAAAAAAACAGTAGTTAACCGTTAAATCGTTAGGAATTTTCAAAATCTGGAATCATATTCGGTGTTGTGAAAACACAACCTATGCTCATGTGTCACACATGTATGGTCCTATGTTAAAATTTTAAAATTGTAACGGTTTTTAACGGTAAAAGCTAACAATTGATACTGTGATTCATTGTTCGCAGTACAGTGATAATATGTAGTTTTTGGTCGAAATCGGATGTTCAAAATTCGTATTTATTCAGGATTAATCGTAAAAAATGAATAATCGCCGATTACAGTTAAACCGTTAGACGTTTTCAAAATCTGACATCAAATTCGTTAGTTTGGTGAAAAAAGGAACCAAAATCATGTATCATATGCCACTATGTTAAGATTTTAAAGTTCTAACGGTTTTTGACGGTTACCGCTGACCAATTTGGTTCAATTTCAATAGTGGAGTTCCCTGGTGTCCAAGGAACCTTTATACCAATATTGAGCCAAATCGGTTGAAGCGTTGGAAAGAAATCGAGTGGACAGACGGACATATTCCCCTACCCCTGTGTGGGTATCATGAGAATGCGGGGTTTCCGAATGACACCCCATGCTTTGTGTTCATCGCATTAGTTTAGGAGAACTGCATTGTACCACAGTTCTCACTCTCATTCTTGTCTTACACTTTATACTTTACTTGTAGAAATTAGCTCAATAAAGTATTACTTAAATAACCTTCCCTTGCGTTATCTTAATCACTTATATCAAACAGTTGTGTTAGGTTAATTCACGCTACCATTATATTAACCCTAACGACACATGGTGGCAGCGGTGGGATGTTAATTGTAAATCGATTTTGCAGTAATATTTCACGGAAATTAGCTAATATTTCCTCTTTCACTTTGTAGTACTAACGTAACAACTACATAATGCCCGATCAAGCAAACGCAGCACCATCAACAGCAACGACTGCAGTTACCAGTCAATTTCAAGTTCAGTGTCCAGAACAGTTCTCGTTTTCGAATCCGTCCGAGTGGCCCAAATGGAGAAGGCGGTTCGAAAGATTCATGTAAGCATCAGGATTAAGTACCAAGTCGGAGGAGGAGCAAGTTAACACTCTGATCTACCTTATGGGTTATCAAGCAGAAGACATCCTTCTTTCCTTCGGACTCTACAGAAATGAAGACTTTCAAAACAGTTATAGACAGATTTGAAAATCATTTCATCATTCGCCGAAACGTAATTTATGAACGTGCCAAGTTCAATTCACGAGAACAGCGTGACGGGGAGACCGTTGACGAATTCATCACTTCGCTCTATTCACTGGCAGAACACTGTGAATATCAAGCTCTTCATGACGAGATGATACGCGACAGGATCGTCGTTGGAGTGAAGGACCGCAAGCTTTCGAAAAAGTTGCAGATGGACAACTCCCTCACACTGGAAACTGCCGTACGTGTGGCACGTCAGAGTGAAGCCATTAAACGGCAAGTTCAAGACCTCAGCAAGGAGGCAGAAGACAAGAAAGTGGACCACTTGTCCAGGAAGGATAAGCCACAACAAGGGAAGAAATCTAGTTCCTATTCTAAACCGAAGCAGCAGAATAAGGAAGACAAGGAGCAGACCAACGACAAAGACAGTTCCTGGAAGTGCCGCTGGTGTGCTGGAAGCACAAAACATCGCCGTGAAGACTGCCCAGCCAAGGGGCAAACATGCAACAAATGTAACCGTGAAGGTCATTTCTCTCGCGCGTGTCTAAGCTCGAAGACGGTCAAGCGCATCACCAGTGAAGATAACGATTCCTCTGGAGACAGTTCATTTTTGGGGGCAATTTCTACGGTAGCCAGCAGCAGTGACGACCGAAACAAACGATGGTCAGCAGTGGTTACCATTGACGGTGTCAGCATCAAATGGAAATTGGATCCTGGAGCAGACGTCACGGTACTTCCTCATCATATTTTCAAGAAGAAACTCAAAACTCCACTCCAGCCTTCAACACATGTTTTACGGGGTCCAGACGGCATCCCTCTTGAAACAATGGGTATGTTCACCGGCAAAATGAAATACCTAGATAATTCAAAACTGGAATCCATTTACGTGGTTAAAGATCTCGAACACCCACTCCTCGGATTGCCAGCGTGTGACGACCTGGGCATGGTACAACGCATCAACCATGTCTCCAGCAACGTTACAACAGTTAAGCCGAAGAAGGAATTTGCTAAGCTGTTCAAAGGACTTGGAACAATTGACGTTCCATACGACATTCAGCTGGAGGAGGAAGCCAAACCTTTCGCAATGCACACACCGAGACGCGTGCCATTACCTACATAAAAAGCTAAAGAAACAGCTCGACGAAATGGTTCTCATGGGAGTGATCGAGCCGGTGGACCAGCCAACTGATTGGTGTGCTCCACTTGTCATCACCGCAAAACGCAACGGGGACCTTCGTATTTGCGTAGACCTCAGCCGCCTAAATAAGTACGTTAAACGGGAACGCCATCCCATGCCGTCGGTGGAGCACACACTTGGACAGCTAGCCGGGGCAAAATATTTTAGCAAGCTTGACGCTAACAGTGGTTTCTGGCAGATTCAGCTCACGGATCAGTCAAAACTGCTCACCACGTTTATCACACCGTTTGGGCGGTACTGCTACAACCGACTCCCATTCGGTATCACCTCCGCTCCTGATCGCAGACATGATCGGAAGATGCCCGGAGTGCATCAAAGAAACAAAAGGGCAACGGGAGACACTCTGTCCATCGGAATTCCCTACCCGACCATGGCAAAAGGTCGCAATGGACCTGTTCCAGTGTAACAATAAGCAGTGCCTGCTTATCACCGACTACTTTTCCAGATTTTTTAAAGTTGCTCTGCTTACCAGTACGACAGCGGAGGCAGTGATCACTCATTGCAAATCAATTTTCGCGCGTAACGGGGTACCTGAAACCGTTATGAGTGACAACGGTCCCCAGTTTGAACCTGTGATCACATCAGCTTTCTCAAAATTCGCAACGGACTACGGATTTCAGCATATTACGTCCAGTCCTCGCTTTCCACAGAGCAACGGATTCGTGGAAGCCGCTGTCAAAATAGCCAAACTTCAACTGAAGAAGAACGCTGATCCCTATAAGGCTTTGTTGAAATATCGCTCTACACCACTTTCAAATGGCTACAGCCCAGCAGAGTTGCTTATGGGACGACGCATCAGATCGACGCTTCCTATGGCTGCCAACCGCTATGACCCGAGATCAGTTGATCAAGACGACTTGAGGGGGAAGGAGGAGCATAGGAGAGCAAAACAGAAAAATAATTATGACAAGCATCATCGTGCCGTGGACAAGGACGAGTTGCTTCCGGGAGAAATTGTTTGGGTTCGTGACAAACGCACTTGGGCTACAGTTTGTGAGAAAGCCAGCACGCCACGTTCCTATCTCATCGAGACGCCTTTGGGAAAGCTGAGGCGGAACAGTTTCCACCTTACTAGAGCCTATCAAAGAGGTCAAGTTCAACCCGAACCGGAAATGGAAATATCGGAGCAGGTCACGCGCAGTCACGCCTCTCTTCTATCATCATCCACGGAGATCCCTGCCGCAATCCCGACCAGTATTCAGGACCAAGGATCACAGCCTTACAAGACTCGGTACGGAAGGGTCGTCAAGCCAGTCAAGCGTCTGAATCTCTAGGGGACATACTTAAAAGGGGGGATGTGTGGGTATCATGAGAATGCGGGGTTTCCGAATGACACCCCATGCTTTGTGTTCATCGCATTAGTTTAGGAGAACTGCATTGTACCACAGTTCTCACTCTCATTCTTGTCTTACACTTTATACTTTACTTGTAGAAATTAGCTCAATAAAGTATTACCTAAATAACCTTCCCTTGCGTTATCTTAATCACTTATATCAAACAGTTGTGTTAGGTTAATTCACGCTACCATTATATTAACCCTAACGACACAACCCCAGGTCCCCATTGTCTTTATAATGTAACTTCGTTACACAATAAAGTGTTTGATTCGGTGGTTAACGATTATTAATAAGCCTGGAATTGACAGCGAATAATTAGTGAAGCCTAAGTGGAAACCAAATCCGCTCGAACTAATTACATTTTGGCTCATTTGCAAACAACCAGCAAATTTGACTTCATTTCTGAGAGTTTCTAATAATTCTGGAGCTACTAAAGTAATTACCAAAATGAGGTTCTATTCATTCTAAATATGCCATTTCACAATAAAATTATCGATTTACTTTTGGCGTTCTATGAAATCATATTCAGAGTGACTAATATTTTTATGTGTTAAACAGCACGAATCTTCATTTTCAACTCTTACTAGGGAACTGCCCGAGGTGAAGTTCACATATTCAAATAAAAAACATCGTTTGATAGTAAATCGAGTACGCTGATCACGATTCTGAGTTCGTTTTTTGTAAAAATCAAATTTTAATTTTGACCATTTAAATATATGTGTTTTCCAAACTTAGCAAAAGCACTGATTTATATCTAATTCATGGTGCAGAATTCGAATTTAAAGTCAAATTTCAACCACCATTATTATTTTAGCCGTTTCACGTGAATTCTGAGCATATAATTGATTGCATACAAAAATGAACGTCAAATTCGAGATCTACGACCTGAATTTGTTATAAACATATACCATTTGACCCATATTAAGAGAAGTAAAAAATTACTAAAAGCACCTCCCAGCGTTCCCTTGTAAGTTAAACAACAAACTAATCGCGAATTCGTAATCAGCGTACTTGATTTGATATAACAACATATCTAACTTTTCAATATGCAGACTTCACCTGAAATAGTTCTCTAGTTAGTGAACTACCGACAAATAACGAACTGTTTCGGCAATGCCCAGCATTTTGATTCTATTGCCACTTTGGCTGCTTTGCTTGTGCATAATTGCAATTTGTAGCGCCGCTCCCGCAAATATTTCCGAGATTACGGTGGGCAAGGTAAGACGCGACCAAGTTGTTCCTGAAATATTGAAACCCGAAATTCTAAGAAACGGATACAGGTGAAAAGGAGTATTGGACGCACGAGTATCCCTGCCTCTCGAAAAGCGATGCAATATGGTTAGCAATATGCAATATGGGCAGCCACTGTTGGTGGTGCAGTTTTACTGCCAACTGTTATCAATTGGTTGGGTGGATGTTTTGGATTCACCGGCGATGGCGTAGCGGGTGGCTCATGCGCGGCAAATTGGCAATCCTGCATTGGGAGTGTTGTCGCAGGTTCCTGTTTTGCGTGTTTGCAATCCTGCACGGGAACAGGAGCTGTCAGCATTTGGGGGCCTGTTGGCATTGTCGGGGCAGTTGTATGCCGCTTTGTGGTACTGGTATGGAGTGCACGCTTGATCGGAGACGGGCCGACACTCAACCGCTTTTTCAAAAACATATTTTAACACATTAATAATATGATTGTCTGATAATCGAATTATTGGTCTACTAAATCTATGCTATTAATTATTTGAATTCTCCTCGCTTGTGAAAAATGGATTGTAAAGCTTATTTGATATCGTAATAATAACAAATTCTTAGCATAACAACTAATTTTTGAAGTTGACAATCCATGTCACTATGTCAGCATATGAAGAAAGAATATTGTTTGAAGGAGAAGAAGTAATTCATGCTCATTGAATCATATATGCTGATAACTGGAACAGTCAAGTGGGCAAACACATATTTTTAGGTTCAAAAGTTCGTTACAAATTTATGAACAGCACTTAAAATATTTGTTTCAATTAGTGGAGGGCAGAGGGGGTTGTTGGCGAGGGGAGAAAATTTTGGGTGCATGACCCACAGGAGCCTAAAGTCGACCCACAGGAGCTTGATACCTTGGTCGACCTCCAGGAGCTTTTTTTCTAGGAGCTCACCTCCAGGAGCCAGGAGCTTGGAGCTCACAGAGGCAACCTTCAGGAGCTCAATTCACAATTAAATTTCGCCTGAATTAAGGTTGGGAGCATCCATTAGAACCGATTTTTCCAGGCCTGTTGTTAGTATCCGGGTGAGCCCATCACAGGAAACTCAACACCCAACAGTTTTATTTCTGTTTATTGACCTAACCAAGCCTAACCTAAATTAACCTAACCTAACTCTCACCAACCGTTCTAGTTACAATTTCCGGCGTTTTTCTGTTTGGCTTTTTGATACACCCCATCTGAGTGACTCCTTTACCCGTATCAGTTCTATTACATAGACATGAAGTTGATAATTACATAATCTAACTTGCATAGATAGCTTGAGTACCGGAAATCGAGCTCCTTGAACAAAGCTCCTGTAGGTCACATCCAGGAGGTGAGCTCTTAGAAAAAAGCTCCTGAAGGTTGGCTCCTAGAAAAAAGCTCCTGGAGGTCGACCAAGCTATCAAGCTCCTGGGGTCATCTTTAGGCTCCTGGGGGTTACCTGCCGAAAATTTTGTGGCCAGCTGAGCACCATGTATCATGCAATGGGTGCAGCACAAAATTTGGACATTTTTCAATTTGATTGAATTATGCACATGTGTATTCATTAACGCATTTTATTGTATAAATGCACTTATGTAGCTACGCAATTTAATAATTTTGGTAACAAGATTTAATTGCAAAGGAGAAGCTTTCATATATCAGTAGTGGTGTGGTCACTGAATTCAACTCCGCACCGAATTTTTCAGATGCAATTTCAAAATATTTGCGATTTATCTTATAAAAAAGATGCTGCATTCATTTGTCAGTATTCACAAATACCGCTTTTGAACTATACTAGATTAAATCTTTACAGTTTCCTAGCATGGTCGTTAAGCGAACACTCCCAAGGCGAATGCAATGCACAGTAAGGTTCATACAGCATATATCAATTCGATACTTTGTTGTAGCTTAACTGGTTGAGTTTTTTAACAACACACGCCAAGTCTGTACGTTTTTTTGCCAGCATGTTAACACTCAATACTCAATACGCTGTATGTCGTGCCGTCTTTTTTCTTCGTTGCGTACTACTATACCTCATATCATAACTATGTCTGTCTATAACTATGTTTGTCTTTGTCGTTCAAGGTAGTTAAACTGGACAAGCGTTTTTTGAACAACACAGGTTAAATCTTGTACGATTTGCCAGCATGGTTATGGTAAGCTAGCACTAGAAAAGATACACAGTACGTTGTACGTCTTATCACCATTATTATATGCGTATGTACCTATATCATGGGACACTTCTTTCCTTGTCTTCATCCGTGCATTCTAGTCCAACGTAGCTTAACTGTAAAAAACGTTTGACCAGTAGAGTTTACTCTTGTACATTTACTATGTCATTTCTTAACTTGCTATGTATTATTCTAGGAATAAGATTGCGTAATACACGCAATCTTATAAACGCATTAAATACTTTGCATTTCACCTGGAAACACCTAGTTTTTTAAGAGATATAAATATTTTTGCGTGTTGTCTATTTAATTAAACTATTACTATGATGTCTAAGATAGTCGGCATATTTTTGTTACTGTCGCTCACGACCGTAAGATGCTGTGAGGACTATTTTGAGTGTGGAACGTGCATTTTAAACAGCAAATGCGTGTTCATCCAAGATGTCAATAAAATCTTTCGCTGCGTAACTTGGAAAGACTACGACGAGACGCCAGTGAAACGCACTTTCAGGACGATGTCACGATGTGTATTGTTATTTAAGGTACTTGATTGTAACTTTAAAACATACTGATAAACCTGTCTATCAAAATACAAGAACCCATATTTTATTTGTAGGAAAGACGGAGCGAAGATACTTCTAAAATAATTCCACCAAAGAGCACTCAACCAACCATTACTTCTCCATCAACCAGTACTTCCCCACCAACCACTACTTCTCCACCAAACAGTACTTCTCCACCAACCAGTACTTCGACATCAATCAGTACTATACCAACTAGCACTACACCAAGCACTACTATTTTCGCCATTAGTACTACTCAACCAATCACCACTACACCAACCAGTACTATTTCTATTAGCGCCACCCCTACCAGTACTATTTCCACTAGTACACTACCAACTATCACTACATCAACTAGTACTATACCAAGCAGTACTGGCCCAAGCAGTCCTCCTCAACCAAGCAGTGCTCCTCAACCTAGTAGTGCTCTGCAACCAAGCAGTGTTCCTTCAATTACTACAAATCCGGGAAATAGTAATTTCTCCAACAATTCTGCGAGACGGAAAGCAGTTCACAGGAAAAATAATGATGAAAGCATTTCAAAGGTACAATAAAAGCTGACCATTATCTATTCCAGAGTAACTTCACATATGAATATTTGTAAATTAATAATAGTGTGAACATGTGTGTAAATTAATATTTCTTTCTGTTGTATTAGAGATTGAAGCAGCTTGTTCGCCGCTTTTGCCTGCGACAACTTCCTTTGACGGAACGAGCAATAAAACGGGAAATTGATAGGCACCTGTGTCGACTAGCATATTTGTTCCTGGTTTATCACCAGACATGGAATTTGGGGGCACATTATGTTAAAGTTCAAATCTCAAATCCAATGTCAACTTCATCAGGACCTATCAAATCGTGTTCCAGATTCAAAAAGGTAAAACTCTAGTGTGTATTTGACGTCAAAACATTTTACATGTTAACAAATTATAATTTTGAATGCCAATTTATTATCCGAATATCCTAAAACTAATTTTGATGCATTGATTAATTTCAATGACTCCGAGTATTCAAATAATTAAAATCATAGAAAGTACATATAGCTAGATATACCAAATCACAGTAAATATAAATGTTGCTAAATGTGTAAAAAAACATACCATGTTTTAGATATATAGTTGTCATATTTATTTGCCTATAATAATACTACTGTACAATTGTAACCGTATCAATAATCTGTATAATATATTCATTTGCAGCACATTCACCAGTAGTGTAATAGCGATAATATAGTAAAACACAGCATGATACATTTAATACTTTTTCATTATAAGAGATAAATTAATATTTTTTCATTAGTGTAATAGCGATATAGTAAAAACATACAGTATGATATATTTAATACTTCTACATTATAAGAAATAAATCAATATTTCTATCAGTGTAATAGCGATATAGTAAAACATAGAGTATGATACATTTAATACTTCTACATAATCAAAGAAATACATGCATAAGAAATTAATCATTTTTTTCATAACTTAAAGCACGGACGTACATCACTTTTATCAAATAGCTAAGATATAAGATATTAGAAAGATATTAGAATTAACCTACATAATAGATTTACACAATACCAAAACATCATGGAATTTATGTGCATAAAAATTAATTATCTTAAACTACCAGTACCATTCGAGACACTGTAAAAAATTTTATTAGAAAAAGATTGCGTTTATTAATTTTTAATGATTACATTGTATTTATCAATTTTTATGCAATACTTGACGATCCTATTTTTTTTCTTCAAAATATACATTTTTTCCCCTAAAAGTGTTCGAGTAGTATATCAGGATAAGTCAATTAGGTTAGGTTAGGAGGAGGATCAGCAAATTTCACTTTTAATCCGTTGGACATTTGTTTTCCTTCGGACATTTTCCGCTTCAAATTTTGATTTCCGGCAGCAGTTTTCTGCAATTTATTAGCGGTGTCAGAATGCGCTTCTATTCCTTTATTGGCTATATCTACAGAAGAGGTTATAATGCCGCATGCATTGGGTTGTGTGTCTCCGTTTGAAGTCTCAATGCGTGTGGTGCAGAGAGCTCCGAAATAGTAAATGTTTGGGTGTCTGTCACACCGCCATCAGTGAGTTTTATCATTTCATCAGTTGCGATGTTAGTAGTAGTTTCCTTCGCCAACGAGGATTCCTGTATAATACCTCTGCTCATTAAAAACAATTGTCATAAAATGAAGGCAACATAATCATAATTTCATAATTACCAGCGAAGTGATCGAATTTTCAAGACTTTTATATTCTTCGGACAGCTCCACTTGAATGATTGCACGGAATTTTGTATTCTAAAAATATACAAGCGTTTTTACAATCAATCCAAATATTATCTTTTAAACAAAACTTGTGAAATTCTAACCAAATGACTAGCAAAACAGAGAGGAATTTTGTCGAACGATAACCTAACCTAGTGGTATTTTCCCATATACCTTTTCCTATCCTCTTCCGAGAGTCTGTGCAGTCAAATGCATAATTCAATTAACGAAACACCAGCGTCGCATCAGAATACTGAGATGTGGAGTCAATACCATCAACCCAGGCCATATGTTTCATATGTGGATTGGAAGGCAAGAAAAATCAACAAACACTACACTGCACCAAATGTGCAAATGCATACGATAGAACTTGCCTAAAGATGCCAAGCAAAATGTACCACCAAGCCAAAGGAGAAAACTGGCAGTGCAGCAATTGCTTAACACAAGATAAGCCCAAATGCTGTATATGCAATGTAAGTAAGCAGAAGCAACACTGCCTTTGCTGTACGAAATGCACTAAATATTACCACAAACCATGCGTCAAAAAAGAATATCCTTCGTGCTCTAATGACCATCTAACATGGATTTGTCCAGAATGCGACCACAACGACCAAATCATAATGCCAGCAACACATACAAAATTGCTTCCACCAAGTGTAAAAGGTATAACTATAGGTCACCTAAATGTACGCGACATGTTGTCTAAAAACAAGAAAGATGACATCTACATCATCGTCCAAAGCGTCCCGTTTCATATCTTCGGAATTTCAGAAACCTGGCTTTATGGTGCGGTCAGTGATAACGAAGTACATATTCCAGGATATGTTACCACAAGACTTGATAGAAGAAATGTGACAAACTACAAAGGAAGAGGAGGAGGACTACTGCTATATACAAAAGATGATTATGCACTGACTGTACTAGACTCTCTTCCCTCACCAGAAAATCCTGTTGAATACATACATATTATTCTACAAAAAATCCAACTAAAACCAATCCATATAATTCTCGTATACAACCCTCCGAATACCCCTTGTGGAATTCTACATGACACACTAAGACAAGAAATAACTAAATGCGATACAAGTGAAGTGTATATAATGGGGGATTTCAACGTTAATTTACTCAGAGATGATAGTCAAACCAAAGGCTTCTATGAATTAATGAATGAATATGATATGAAACAGTTAATTAGAAACGCGACACGAATTACGCCAAGCAGTACAACTTTAATTGACAACATATTTTGTAATAGACCGAAACTTAACTCATATTCATCTACAATTCACACTGATATTTCGGATCATGAACTAATACTCCCCGTTAGGAAGAAACCAAAAAGTGTGTCACACGAGGCACACAAACGCAATGTTTTAAAAACACAGAAAATAAAAAACTGCAACAAATGGTTAAAACTGCGCCATGGTGGATTTTCAACCACTGTAAAAATGTTAATGAAAAGTACAATATTATGAACAAGACAATAACACATATCTTAAATTTCCATGCACCAATTAAGAAAATGCAAATAAAGCGGTTTAAAAAGCCATAGATGACTGATGAATATAGTGAGTGCTCTCGTGAAGCGATACGCTTACGGAAAATATTTCACAAAACCAAGACCAACGAAGATTGGATAATGTATAAAAAGTTGAGAAACAAAAGCAATCACATGAAAAATAAACTGAAGTGCCAAGCCATCAAAAATGCCGCAAAGGAGTCAACGAACGAACCAAAATATCTTCATTCAAGTATTCAAGAACCAGTATTCAAGTCATGAATACTGAAGTTGGCAGACAAAAAATGAATGATGATATCCCAGCATTAGTGCACGATGGTTAAATTATTTCCAGTGACAGTAAAAAATATAATGTATATGTAAATACTATGCACAAAACGAAAATAACACCATAATATCCATTAAGATCCCAGATAACTCTGCTATTAGTGAACTTGAAAATGACGGCACATCTGAGTTCCTGAGGAACTTTTCAGTTACTGAATGTGAAATTATTAAGGCCATCAGAACAATGAAAACAAATAAACCAAGCGGGCATGATGACATTCCAGCAAAATTTTTCACAAGATTCCAATTCTTCAACATATATTTAACGCAATGATGACGGAAGGAACTGTTCCTGACGCAATGAAAATTGCGAAAATTGTTCCACTTTACGAAGGGAAAGGGGCCAAATCCCCAATTCGGGGCTACAGGCCTATATCCATTCTACCGGCCTGCGCTAAACTGTTTGAAAGAATAGTTTACGATAAGTTGATAGACTACCTCGAAACTCATGATAAGTTAATGGTACAGCAACATGGATACCGAAAACAGAGGTCAACACAGAGTGCAATATGCATTTTAACTGACGACATAAAACAAGCAGCAAACGACAAACTATTAACAGGAGCTGTATTCATAGACTATGAGCAAGCATTCGATCGAGTGCAATATGAAACTTTCTTGCAAAAAATTAGTGGTATCGGCATAAGAGAAAATGTGCTAAAGTGGTTCACATCGTATTTCACAAATAGAAAGCTATATGTTGAAAGAAATGGAACTAAATCGAAGCTGATAAATATGGTTCAAGGTGCCCCACAAGGAAGCAACCTTTCGGGGCTGACCTTCGCATTATATTTAAGTGACATTCCAACTATATTTAAGCACTCAAAATGTGTATTTTACGCCGATGACCAAGTGATATATGTACACGGAAATACAGTGGAAGAAATTAAAATCAAACTCCAAGACGACATTGACGCATTGCAGAATTGGTGCAAGATGAATAAAATGTGAATGTGTCAAAAACCAAATGTATGATCTTTAGGACAAACTGGTCAAAAATTGACACTCCGTTAAAGATTATAATTAATGATTATGAAGTGGAACTCGTATCGGAATTTAAGTATTTGGGGTTAGTACTGACGGAAACGTTAAATTTCAATAAACATTTTGAAAATGTGTGTAAAAATATGACACAGCGGACATACATGCTCCAGAGATACAAACACAATTTTAAACCAAAGTGGAGGCATATATTTGCTACTTCTCTAGTGCTTTCAATAATTGACTACTGCCTTCCAATATGGGAATACTGTGCGATGCAAAAATTAAAAGAATAAGCAACATAATGTTCAAATTGGCCAAAAATGTTGTATTTTCTAAGTGGAAAAAGAAAATGACTAAAGTTGACACAATCGAAAAAATGAATTGGCTTCTGTGCGGCGAGAGAATAGCTATCTCAACGTTTCATTTTATGTACAAACATGTCGTAAGTACATCTACTTTGAATACATGTCTCGAACACTTTAAGAAGCGTGAGGAACAAAGCCGCTCATCAAGATTAGAAAGTAACTTGTCTCAGCCTAGAATGTCAACGAAATACGGAAAACTGCCTTCTTCTATAGAGCAACTATAATGTGGAATAACTTGCCAAAATGAAATAAAAATCGCGGCAAATTTTGGAACCTTCGATAGCTTGCTAAGAGTACACCTTTTAAATAATAGAGGCATTGATTCTGAATATTTTTGATATACAGAATACATTGTTATAACTATATAATTTTTATAATAATTTCTTGTTAATCATTGAATGGCTATAATATAGTGGTTTAGAATTTAATGACAAAGCAAGTAGCTTATGTAACTCTTTTTTATCTTCTACAGACATAGTGACTGTCTCATGTAAACAATTTGCTTACTTTATGTAACATGTTATGAACCTTGTCACTTTAATAAATATGCAACTCAATTCAATTGTTATTATTATCACTATTGTTATGAAACTGCCTTCTGTATTTTGCATTACGAGCATTAGACAAGTTCTAATAATGTACAAAATAAAAAGACTGACATAAATAAAACAATATTTGCAGCCAAATGTGTAAATATTTAAAATTGCATTTGAAAAAATTCGGTGCGGAGTTGAATTCAGTGACCACACCACTACTTGGGACCACCACCAATATCATATGCGTGGACAAAAAAGTAATCTTCTGTTCCAATTGGCTAAGCCATTCAGCTCATGCATTTTATGTGATTGTTTCAATGAAATTGGTCCAGCACAACCAGAGCAACCCTTATTGTAGTAACCCGTATAGAAAGTTAGGAAGGCCTATAATGGATGTAAAAATGAACCTTAAGAATAGTATGCATCCAGATAATGGCGTATATACAGACAAGTCCCTTTTTTCGTAAATGTATACCAAGCCGGAACTTGTCCGAAAATATCGTGGGTATTTTTTAGTTATAGTCGGATAATGTTTCTGTTACAAGGTATGTTCCATTTTGCTCCAAGCTTTTCCGAAATGAGCAGCTGACTACTGAATGTGAATGATTTCGTCTTATGTTATCGTCAAACTAGTTCCTGAAGCCTATCAGCGTGTTGCATGTATTACTTTTAATTTTAATTAGCTGCGAGAAATTAATTAATTAATTATGATTAAAAAAGTAATTTCCAATCGCCAGCAACTTATCTTCAGCGTATTGTATTTTGTTTCCTTTCCTTTTTTTTGACGCCAAACCCTGAGAGCTCATACCCTCGGGGCATTACTATTAATGTTTGCAAAACTGGCATTAATGCTGCCCTTGAACTTACGTAGTTTTTACTTAATTGTCCACGAGTATAATAGATTTGACTATTTATTATAGATCAAGCAAATATAAATATAATCCTTACATAATAACTTTTTTGATCACATATTATTTCCGTACTTTCTTCACCCGAGAAATAGGGTGCTCGTTCTTGCAAGTTTCGCACGAAAAATACAGTTTTCGTCACAATTTCGTTTATGTAAAAAATTTCGGCCCAACTAATTTTTGATGCATACCGGAAGTGGAAATTACGATCATATAACGGAATTATCACATTGGCAAGAAAATTCACGAAATTTCTGGATGCGTACCATCCTTTATGCGGGCCATTTTCAAGTTAGTGGGAAAACCAACATGTCATTTTCGGTAGGTAAGTAAAAATGCATTGTGCACAATTGATTAAAGGCGAAATACATTCCATTCATTAATGTGCAGTTGCCATATGTTATCATCTGACCACTATCGATGAATGTGTGTATCGTGTGGAGCTATCTGTAATATATATGTACATAAATTAAGGAAGCATAATCGTTTTCATACTGAACAGTTGGTGATCTAATTTTTCTTGCAGCAAAGAGAGATTTGTTATATATGGTATATCCATTCCCAAAGGCCTTCATTATCAAAGAGCTTAATTCGCTGTGTTGAAGCTGATCTGACTTATAAAGTTGTCATTGCATTGTTTCATTGTGTCATGGCCCTGCGTTTTAGCGTATGATCTGACAAATATGCATAAGAGGTAATAAAAATAAGCAGTTCAGATAATACCCGTGCTTGGAGATGGGGACAGCAGTAAGCACAAAATAATTATAATCTATTAATGTCGCAACGTTATCGCAAAGATTGTGTTGATGGAAATTCAATCATACATAAATTGAATGAAGATAAGCATGAAATGAGTAATGCATCTGATGATAAACTTTTTCATCATGAATATACGTCGCAATAAATTTCAGTTCTTATCTTGAGTGTTTTTTCCTGTTCTCAATGTACATTGCACCTGGACTATCATCCGACGTACGGATGTGCAGCATTCACTTATTCATTCAACGTAACTCTATCAAGTGGTGCGCAAATAATTCAGTGGGATCTGAGTATTAAATTTTGTATATTTTATAACGTACCATAAGGACACAATATTAGATTGAACAACTTCTTGACTGCCTACAGAAACCCGAGAAACCAACTAAGGTAAAATTCAAAATTTTACAATTCTATATATTCTGGGGATGGTTATCACATGCATGGCAATTAGGGGCCTCCTGTGGTAGGTCTATTGAGATTCTAATAATTTAAAATGCATATTGTAATAAATGTAGATGGGAAACAGAGTGGCACCTGGTCGGGGAGATGGAATTCCAAACGAATCTGACCGGGATGATGACGCACTATTAAACGATCCTGGGTCTGGCCGATCAAAAATCTGGGATTTCATAACTGGCAAATGGAACATGTCCAAAAGAAAACAGATCTGCATTTTGGTATCCCTCTTTGCCTTGATTCTAGTTGCTATAATTACACCAATCATTATTGCTCACCGTTCTACCCCACATAATGGAAACACAACAACCTCCATACCAAGCTCAACCACAACAATTACATCAACCTTATCACCGGAGCCTGGATCATCGACAGAATCCATACCAACAACGTTATCACCAGAGCCAACGGCAGAAACAACCGAAATACCAGGAACGACTGGCTCACCATCAAACTCATCTTCCAGTGAACCGTCAACAACCCCAACAGAGATAACGTCTTCAAGTGGGCCAAGCTCGACATCATCAGAGGCATCTACGACACCGGGCAAACATGAGTGCAAATATGATTATGGTTAGTATCGACAATGACTTTTTATGACACCCAAGCAAGCCAACACATCAAGTTTATGTGATTTTAACACAATCGCAATTTTTCATTCCAGGTTTATCGCTACTCTGTCCTGATGGGCCTTTCTGGGGATGCTGGAGAAAAAAATCAACACGCGACGAGATTTGTAAAAGTAATGGCGCATAGTTTAAAAAAATTTATTTGCAAATAAATTAGAATGATTACATAGATTAATAATGCATTTTTTGCAGAAAACGAATGGAACAAATGCTTTGGAAAGTTGGTCCGACCATTTCCGTATTATGACTGTTATTGCTGCTCAAAACATGAATGGGATTACGTATAAAGTATCCAGCACGAATTGTGGGAATTATTTACATGATGATTTAACATATACGGTTTTATAAATTTCAATTGCCAAAAATGTCATTTTGTGTCATTTTGTGACATCAATTGCCAAAAAAGTGACGCAAATATTTAATTATAACAAACTGATATTCGCTTTTATAAATTAATTCATCATTCATTCATTCATATGATATAAAATATATACCTATAACACTTTCATGTATGAATAAAATCTTTAAAATGCTTAATGTATTGCGTGCATTCCATACCAAATAGAAACTAGGAACTCGCATGAAATAATAACGCCATATGTGATAACGTAGGGTCTTCCGTTACGTATCATTCTAACTTCCATCACTTTGATTAAGAGCATTTGTTCGGCATACATTTAGCATATCTACCGGGGATTTGATAGATGGTGGATGGTATATGACATTATTCCCCGCCGGTTGGTAGATGGTTGCTGGTGGAGCGGATTTTCTGGAATAGCAAAGGCGAATCTACCAAGAATATTGAATGCATTTATTAATTTCGTTACTAAAATTACGATTTTTAATACTTTTTCGGCATTACTCCCATCTATGCCTACCAAAACAATCTCAATCATTTGTCATCAGTTGCATCACCACTGTAGAGCGCACTGGTTTGCCATGTGATTTCGATTGGTCGTGCAGGTTCGTGATATCCAGTACTCATGAGTGATCCAACAGCCAAGGACTCTACTCATACAAGTGACGACGACGACCCGGCAGTTGTTTTTGACGCCTCAGACAACCCCTCAGAGGAATCTTCCGGGACGGAAGGCGCCACAACAGGTGCTTCAAAGAAAAAGAAGCGACCACCTCCAAATCCGAAACCGGAAAAGCAAGCCAGTGCGGATTCGACAGCAGCTGCCTCCTCCTCCTCTACCTCCAGCAAAAAGCAACAGGACGCCGCCTCCTCCACTGCAACTACAAAAAGGCAACCGGACGCCGCCTCCTCCACTGCAACTACCAAAATACAACCGGACGCCGCTTCCTCCCCTGCCACCAACAAAAAGCAACCGGACGCCGCTTCCTCCCCTGCCACCAACAAAAAGCAACCGGACGCCGCTTCCTCCACTGTAACCACCACGACAGCTATAAAAATAAAACAAAAGATGACCGCCATCGTAGGAGCTTTGCAGCCCTTCAACGCCACCTCCGATGACTTTGAGGACTGGGAGGTTACATTTAACTCCTTCCTCATCGCAAATGGGCTCGACGTCACGACAGACGCTGCCGTGTGCCAGGCAATTTTTCTATCCAGTATTGAGATAGCAAACTGTACCCTCCTCAAAAATTTAAGGGCCCCTGACACACTTGAGAAGACGCCGCTCCCAGACCTGCTGAAGGCAATGAAGAAATACTTGAAATACAAGCCTGAGCCTAAAGCGTTAGCAGAACGCTACAAATTTAGTTGCAGAAACCAAACTGCAACAAAAAACGCCACTCAGTTTCTCGCAGCTCTCCGTACCCTGGCCCGCCACTGTAAGTTCAAGACGGACCTCACCGACCGCTTACGTGACCAGTTCATCTTCGGCCTTCGAAATAGCCGTGCTCAACGCGCTATGTTCGAGAAGGACGACAAGTTGAAATTAGACGAAGCTCTTCAACTTGTCGTCGCTATGGAGCTTGCAGACGCCAGCACCGAGATAGACAACACAGACAACACCGTTAATAAAACGGACAACGCCAACAACAGGAGCAAAAAGCAGTATGGGTCTCCCAGCAAAAATTAATTAACAAATTAATCCGGACAGCAGCAATCTGGAAACAACAACAGCAACCGACAGAAATCATCATTTAACAAAGAACGTTTCAGCGGTAGCAATAAAGACAACAACGCTCCCGCTGGGAACAAATGCCGACGCTGTGGTTCCGACAAGCACCGCAGTCATGAGTGTAAGCACAAAGACTCCAAGTGCTACAAATGTCAGAAAATAGGACACTTTGCTAACGTGTGCCTATCGGCAAATAAAAACAACAACACCAACTCCATTTCCAGCATCAACAGAGTCAACAGCAGTTCAGATGTGATTTACGTGCAAGTTAAAATAAACGGTAAATCACACCAAATGGAATTGGATACAGGCTGTGAGACGAGCATCCTTTCGTCAGACTTCTGGAAGCAGTATCTCCAAAGTAAAAGGCTGATTTCCTCCCAACGGCACTTCCGCGCTTACACCGGAGCTTCATTCTCATCACAAGGCGACTTATGTATATTGTTTTGAGACCTTATCCGACTACTCGACTTTGATTGGAGTTCACTCAGCAACGCCAACAATATTCAAGCCGCCTCCTCATCACCTTCCCCATCAAAACAGCAGTCCTGTTCCTCCGTCCAGTCTCTTTTAAAAGAATTTGCTGATGTTTTTGAGCCTCCAACAGCAACGGACCGCATCAAAAACTACAAAGCGAAAATTGTTTTAAAGGATGATGCAATTCCTTGCTTTCTCAAGGCCCGGTCTCTCCCTTACTCCGTACGAGAAAAACTTGACAACGAACTTTTGGAAATGGAGAAGACTGGCGTCATCACTAAAATATCAACATCCGAATGGGCTTCCCCTCTTGTCGTGATGCCCAAAGCCAACGGAAAAATACGTATAACTGGCAATTTCAAGGACATCGTCAGCAGCCAGTTACACATTACCCAGTATCCAATCGCTGTTCCCGACGACATCTTCTGCTGCCTCCTCAACTCCACAGTCTACAGCAAATTAGACGGAGTTAATGCTTTTCATCAGAAGGAACTGGATGAAAATTGCAAACAGTCCCTGGTAATAAACACACACCGAGGATTATACCGCTACAATGTGCTTCCACAGGGTATAGCTTCCTCTCCAGCAATCTTCCAGGAATTCATGGACAAGGTGCTCCATGAAATTCCCGACGCCAACGCCTACATTGACGACACCATTTTGGCCACTCCCACAAAGGATCAGCATCTCACATCTCTCCGAGCAGTTTTGGATAAGATGCGAGAGTGCAATTTCAAGCTCTGCAAAGATAAATGCGAGCTAGCAAAGAACGAAGTTATTTTTCTTGGCCACAAACTGTCAGCTGAAGCGATCTCACCATCAAATAAGAAAGTTAACATTATTCTCTCCATCAAGCCTCCAACAGACATTACTGAAGTGCGCAGCTTTATGGGGTTTGTCAATTTTTACGGGAAATTTATTCCAGAATTATCCAGTCTCAGTGACTCCATCTACAATTTAACACGACATGAAGTTCCTTGGAAATGGACCCAATCATGTCAACAACGACGAGATAAAACGCCTTCTCACCACAGCGCCAACTCTCGCACATTTTGATCCCAAAATTCCAATTGGATTATCAGCTGACGCTTCTGCCGTAGGAGCCGGAGTAATTTTATTCCATAAATATGACGATGGCAGTGAACGCCCCATCTCCTATGCAGCTAAAACCTTCTCTGACACAGAACGACGCTATTCGCAAATAGAGAAGGAGGGATTAGCTATAATATTTGGAATAGACAAATATTATAAGTATTTGTGTGAGCGGAAGTTCATCCTTGTAACTGACCACCGCCCACTCTTAAAAATATTTGGACCGAAGACTCACCTTCCCGTCTATGTGGCTTCGCGTCTCCATCACTGGAGCGTCTACCTACAACAGTTTACTTATGACATCGTTTACCGGAAATCATCTGATCACGGTAACGCAGACGCCCTCTCCAGAATCCCTATCCACAACAACATGAAGCAGATGGAAGAGCCAGACGAAGCCTCCTTCATCAATCACGTCACCGACGACTTATGCGATGTGCTGCCCATCACCCACAAGAAAATAACAGCCAGAGATGTCATCCTCTCCAAAGTGAAGAGCTACATTCTCCAGGGCTGTCCTAAACATCTTCAAGAAGAAGAAAAACCAACTTTGCAGCAGTTCTTTATTCGAAAAGAAGAACTGTCGATCATGAACGACATAATATTATGGGGCATCCGTGTCATCATCCCAGCAAACTTGCGGAAACGGATCTTGGACGAGCTCCATAAAATGCACACCGGAATTGTCAAGATGAAAGCCTTGCAAGACTTCACGTGTGGTGGCCTGGGCTTGATAAGGACATTGAGGAACTGTGCAAACAATGCACATCATGTCAACAGAAACAACCCAATCCTCCATCCGCACCTCTCCACCCATGGCAATTCCCTGAACAGCCTTGGCAAAGGCTACACATTGACCTGGCAGGCCCCTTCCTGAACAAGATGTGGCTGATCGTGATTTACGCCCACTCTAAATGGCCTGAGGTATTCTGTGTCAACGGGACGACTTCAACAACGGTTATCCCGAAATTGGAAGACGTCTTCTCTCGGCACGGTATCCCTGAACAGCTGGTATCGGACAACGGTAGACAGTTTGTTTCCAATGAATTTGATGCATTTTGCAAGGTATATAACATAAAACAGTTGTTGTCTAGTTGTTATCACCCCAGGTCGAATAGCAAAGCTGAAAGGTTCATCAGGACCTTCAAAGAAAAAATGGCACACAGCGAGCTTCCCATCCACAAACGACTACTCCAGTTTCTCTTCCGGTACAGGAGCACACCACACAGCACTACTGGCGTGTCTCCCTCTGAACTACTTTTTGGAAGAAAACTACGCACGATTCTCTCGCTGGTCCATCCAAGTGTTCCGACAACCGTGCGCAACGCACAGGCCAGTCAGAAGGCTAGTTTCAACAGCAGGACAAAGTCTCGACAATTTAGCCCTGGTCAAAACGTATGGGTGAAGACTTTCTCCAAACATGAAGATAAGTGGACGCTGGGAGCCATCAAGGCTCAATGGGGACCAGTGACCTATTTAGTGGATGTCTGTGGTCAAAACATCAAACGACATGTGGATCACATCCGCCTAGCCTACAACACAGCCACTCCACCGTCATCCCAATCTGGACTCATTCCGGAAACGGCCGCCGCTACAGACGCACGGCGCGGTTTGGAATGAGGACATCTCCATTTCCAAGACGCCTCTTCCCACACGATGACAACAAGTTGGAGGAGAGGAAATGTGTGGATTCTTTACGACATCTGTGGAGATCCAGAACCACTGAAGCCATGCCAAAGCCATGCTTCCATCTCAGCACACACATTCTCCAGGCTGGATCCCACAGACCTAAATTACTGTTTGAACAGAGCCGACATGCTCTATAATTTCTCTAATAATATTTCTCAATATAACAAACTAACTGTCCTCGATAAAACTAATACTTGTAGTAAAAGGCAAAACACCCAAGCGTAATTAAACCTGCAATTAATTCACACTCACCTCATCATAATAAGCATAAAAACTAGCAACATTTAATAGTGATACACAACACCTAGGAAGTTTCTACACGGTCATAAAAAATGTATATAGAAATTTTCCACTTGTTTGAATATTAAATCAATTGAGACTACTAGTAAAATTATCGCATACCACTTGCATGTAACAACAGGGAAAATCCTGAGGTATGCAGATTTGTCAATCTGATCACCGACAGGATAAATGATGTTGCCATTTCATCAAATGCTATTCCATTATATTTATTTACTGCCCTTTACTTCATTAATGAGTACATCTATGATCTACGGATTTCAGGTGGGAATATTGAAACCTGTCATTAATACAATTAACCAAGCTTCTGCTACAACTCTTTAAATAATATTGCTGCCATGCAGAAACATAATACAGCTGACTCACCCTATGGTAGGCAGCTTTTGGCTGCTGGCAAGCTTTCAGTCTTAACAAATATTATCATCAAATTAAGGTGTTTAATAGCAAATAATACACTATTCTTAATATCACTAAACACTGTTAGACTCTAATGTATTTGGTACGCATTTAAAGAAAGCTAAAGCTTATCTACGTCTGCAACTGCTAAAATTCTGGTTCTACGTCACGGGACATTTATGATAATGGATTTCCTCACAATGGCCCTATTGGCTGTGAACCCGGTGCCACATCATTTCCGTTTTGAATTTGCTGCGATTTGGGTACGCATCCTTTGCCTTAGGCCAAACATTGAGAACTTCTACCTCAATTCTTGTGGACGATGGAAGAAATGGAAGAAAGTGGACGGAAGTCAATACTTTATCGCTATGGCGTTACGTTTACGTGGGAAACATGGAATACCCAGAATATAAGAAAGGAATAAAACGCTTCACATTTAAAAATTATATTTCTTAATTAGTTTTTTAGGTTTTACAGTTCCCCAGGGTAATGATAATTTCATAATTTTCGGCAACACTATACTCTAGATGTACATGAATAATTATGTACTATTTTCACAAGTGCCTATGTATAAGCTAATAAATAAGTAACTATGAATTTAGGTTGATATGCCATATAACATTACTTGCTTAAAGAGGGATTAATCTGCAGTTTTCATTAAATGTGATAACTTGGATGTCTCAGGCTCCACAGTGTAGTGTTTCTCCTGTTCCTTCTGTTTTCTTTCGTCCACTTTCCTTCGCATTCGTCCTGAAAAAAATGCAGTAAGAATTCACTTTCTTCCAACTGAACAAACATTTCATCCCGTGGACGGTTAATCTGCCTTTGGCTGGTGCAGGATTGCCACTGGGAAAGTCTCGAGTATAAAACAACCAACAGTATAATTCAAGCCATTGCAACTGTTGATTGAGAAGGTCAGACGTCTCATCGTTCCACTGCTGTTTCAGATATTTTCTTAAACACATCGTCTTGTCGACATATCGTTTTATCGACATATCGTCTTCCAACTAATGAGTCATTGATGATGTTAATAGTTTTCCAAGTAATAGAACAATAAAAGAGATTACTTGAAACTGAACTCAAATTTATATACCTACGCTCGTTATTTTCTGTTTCATAATATTCCTTGAAAACTGTCAAGATTGTTAGTTGAGCAGGCATGGCAGTGAGTAATATTGTGGGCTGGGTACACCCGTTTTTATCCGGGTTTTAATGGACCCACTTAGCACCATATTTGGTGGGGGCACTGGGTAAAAATGAGTTTATTATAGGGGTATATGGGACCATAGAGTATGCGGGGAATAATGCCCCCATGTTAATATATACAAGACCCATTTAAACCCACCTACCCATTAAAGCCCATATTACCCATTATTACCCGTACCAACGGGTTTTCAGGTGGAAACCCGCGAGTTTTGCCATGATCGTAGTTGAGATAACGAAATTAAGCTCGTTTTAGCTGTGTTATATATTCTGTAATACAAGTCACTGAAAAAGTTTGACTTTTCCGCTATTAAGACCACAAAATAGTAAGAAAATTTGGTAACTGACCTCACTCAGTCTACCGATTGCACTATTTGTGCATTGTGTGTGGGTTGATTATTCTATAAATTCTACTGAACCCGAAACATTGAAAAACAATCCAATATACCAAATCAAAAAACTATGAAACCAAGTGATAGAGTCGTGATCTAGCGCGAGGAATATGTGAAAATAAGTGTGTTATTTAATCAACTCAACCCCGAGTGTTATTTTATGATCATACTTATTGATTTATAATAGCTATACACATATTCGTGAGGCTAACTAACATTCAATGAATTTTTTTGCATAAGGAACTTTGTGCTTTTGCTACGTGTTGCATGTTGTTGGTGCCGGCGGTGGTGGTTTAAGGGCAATGCACTAGGTTGCACGGCTGAAGTATGTATGGATGATGAACCCGTTGTTTGGTTGATGCACTTCTTATATATGAAACACTGTTAAATTCATCTAACTTTGCAACTTTCAAATAACTTTGGAACTTGTTATCCGATCCCTAATGCTGACGGCAATGCAGCGATTTGTTTCACTTCGGTTAAGGGATTGTAGCTGCATTTTGAAGATTTCGACTGAATTTTGTGGATTTTGAGTGGATTTTAAGGATTTCAGTTGGGATAAGAGATTTTGGCTGGATTTTAGGGATTTTGGTTCGATTTTAGGAATTTCAGTTGTGTTAAAGGATTTTGGGTGGA
>CM023199.3:1621777-1981278 GCA_004115045.4 Sinella curviseta | reverse complement strand
AATATTCTTACCAAAATAATTAACATTTTTGGTGCAATGTTTCAACAATTCATTGTTCATTTTCGATAAATTCATGCATGTTCTGAAATAAAAATTACCAAACAGCACGTACCAAATGGTACGGCAGTCTGGTGCGTTGACTATGGACGCAACTTTAAATCCTGAACTCTCCGTTCGATGCCACCTACCATCAAATCTTTTTGCTTTTCTCCTCAAGTCTCTCGGGTGTTAATTAATATGGACAAAATGTGAATTTGTTTTACAAATTGTTCAGTTCATATATTTTGAAATTAGAGATCGATTTATCTCAACATTTCAAAAACTATTTAATTAACAGTACAAAAGTAAACATGCTCACTTTACATTAGAATATCGAAGTCATCCGGAAGTATATCTTTTCAGATTCTTCCATTTTCACATTAACGTCATCGGAGTCCATTGGGATTCCTTCTAGAGGATCCAGCTCAAGAGGGTCACTTTCAACAACATCGGCTTTCTCCACCATCCCGTAGTCTGGATCCATCTCCTCCAATTTGATTTCCGGTCCCTCCCCGACATCAATTCCCTCCAATTCCATTTGAGGCTGCCGATAAGCCGAAGCCGCCACATAATCCGAATGGAAATTGAGCCTGTGTCTCGTCAAAGTCGCCTGGACGGTGAATTCGCTCCAGCACAGGTCGCACACGTGACCCTTCCCGGATGATGACCTTGGTCCCGGATCCGGGGCGCTTTTCTGCGCCTCCACAATCTTTTGCGCCATGTAGTCCCTGTGCACGAGAAACAAGTGTTGATAGGGATGGCCCTCACTGCCACACGATTTCGAGCATTGGCAACATTTCCTTCCAGCCATTTTCCCGGTTGAGTTGCGCGTCTTGCTGGAGGAATCGATCTCTTTCTTGAACACCGATTCACAGTGCAACTTGAAGTCCGACATTGAGACGCTATGAGCCCTGTGGCGAGTCAGGTGCGTCTCCAGACGAGCTCCAACCTTGTGACCTTGAACTGAACCATACTTGAATTGAATACTCTGCGCGGATCGCAGAGGGTGCACTCCACCAGGTCACCTCCGCTGACCGCAGTACCCTGGGCTACGACAATGCCTGCCATGACGTCCTCTTCTGGAACCGCTTCTCGATTCGGGAAAATGTGGGGACATTCCGAACTGAAGTGCTGGATCCAGGCCGTTTTGTTGCGGAAGTGGACGTTGCAGCGGATGCAGGTCAGGGATCCCTTGCTTTGAAGCTCGCGGGTGGTTGGATGGTGCTTTGTTTTCTGATGGAAACCCAAATTGTATTCCGTGGCATAAGCGCGTGGACACAAGTCACATTTGAAGGGCGTCAGATTATTCCGATCACCGTCCTTCCGGTCTGTTTTCACCGTGTCCAGCTTTGGAACTGGTGGTTTCGGAGGTGCCAACTTTCTGCTGCCTGAAATTCAAAGTAATTAAAAGCACATGAATAATTATTTAAAGCCTATCATATTAACGAATTATTAAATAAAATGCGATATTGCATTTATTTACATTTTTTCATCATCCTCTCGCGTAAATTTTCGGTAATGTTCAGGTGCTCGCCGGTGACAATGGCACGAAACTGGTAAAGCCCACTCTGCACCATTTCCGAACTCTAAAGAGCTCCATAAAATGATCTGAGCTGAAGGGCCAACTTGCTCTGAAGCGCTTCCAACTCCTGACACAGGTTCGAGGGTTAGGGTTAAGATATACAGTTCCAATTCGAGGCACAATTTGACAGCAGTGTGATCTCATTGCAGCAAGTATCGCAAAGCATCACAGATAAGTCAGAATCATGATTAGCTAGACTTGTGTTCAAATAGCGGCTGATACGGAGCAGTGAAACAAAACTTCCGGTAGTTTGGCCGACCTCAACTTCGAACTCCTGTTTTACGTTGCTGATTTTATCGCCATGTTCGGTTTCCACGTCCTTACAATTGCCAAAGCACAATAAGCACTTTCCTTTCGTGCCATGTAACATTTTCCTGCCGTTTAGTGCAACTTTGGAATTTATGCAATTTTCATACTATTACACAAAAAGTTAAAATTTTGATCGCAGTTTTAATTCGTTAGTAAATGAAAAAATTTCTGCAAGGCAATTTTGCACTCTGATTCTGAATTATTGTTTAGAAATGTGTTGCATGGCACATTATTGTGAAACTGGATGAGAGAGCAGAGTGATCCTGGCTTGTTGTTGTTTTCTTTTGTGTAAAAACTCATCACGAAGCGCAGCTGACGGCAGAGAGTCGTACTTTGTTGCATTTGGGTGCATAGCAATGTAAGGCGGCTTCAAAAAAATTCTCGTTAATTGTCACACGTTTTGGGTCAATTTCTATACAACAAAGACCCGAGGATTTCATATTTGATGGTCCCAGCCCGATTTGAGCCACGTGGTTTGAAATATTTAAAGATAACTGCAAAAAACGGTGAAAAAACACTGATTTTTGCATGACACTGACACTGTGTGTAAGTGTGCATATGAATAGTGAACGACCCCATTCCAGATTTTGAGATGACATTTTCAAACATTATTTATTCAAAATGGCGGATCGATCACACCGTGAAAGCAACGGATTCTGGGGTAGAAAACACAGGAATTCTGGATTCTGAAAAGACTTGGGTGGGACTCGTCCGCCTTTTTGCAGGAATTAAACTTTTATGCAAAAATAAGTGTTTTTTCACCGTTTTTTGCAGTTATCTTTAAATATTTCAAACCACGTGGCTCAAATCGGGCTGGGACCATCAAATATGGAATCCTCGGGTCTTTGTTGTATACAATTGACCCAAAACGTGTGACAATTAATGAGAATTTTTTTGAAGCCGATATTGAATTTCCGGAAAAAATCATACTCACGGCCACACAGTGCATAGGTATGTGTATGTAAAAACTAGAATCGCAACTATTTGCATAGATGCGTGTGAATCCAACTGCATAAGGAAGGCACCGGAAAGCTTTCAAACCAATTAGATTATCATGTGCCGTGATAATACCTGTCCTTGCGAAATTAATAAGTCAAACGAAGATTCGGGGAAAATGTGTGGTTTTAAATTGAATAACATTCCATTTAGAAACGTAATTTCATTGTAAATTCATAAATATTCTTCTTCATATCTTCAACTATAAAAAGAAGGACATTTTGTTAATTGTGCGACTTTCATTCTCTGTTGGAAGGAGTACAATGAAATGGCTGTGAATAAAAATTATGACAACTTTATGAGAATTTACAATCATGGCATGGGAATGAAGTGTTATTTAATTTGATTCGCCTTCATGTATTCACACTTTAGCGGAAATTTCCCTACTAGATGCTCGTTCCTGCTAGAAACCTTCCCAGTGTTTGCAAGGCAACGTGGTTGGCACAGCGGAGGCATTTCATCTAAGAATTGAGGAAATGTGTAAAAATGCCAAAATTAGGTAATCACGAATATTAACAAATTAATACACGGCTTACAACAATAACGATGGCACAAGCCTTCAGCTGAATATGGTAGGTGGAAGTCATCTTCCGCTTTCCCCGTTAGCTTTTTTATCCATTCTAAAATTGTGACTAGGAGAACGCTGCATATATACTTAACCGGAAAATGAATTTTATCAATTTTATGAAGTTGAATCAACTAACTGTGAAAGCTTGACACACGTAAATTTATCCGTTAGCAAACGCATAATGTTTATAGGAGAAAGCCTACTAAAATATACAGAAAACATGTGACACTGGCACCGTCAATGAGATACATTCTATGCATGTATGCGTGGTCGACCGCTTTCGACTTTCTCCGTTAGGCAACTTGTGTGCATGCTTTCTGGGTGCCCTCTCGGCTCCGTTGTGCTGTGCTACTAACATCAACGCCTAACGCCTGAATTTGCTTGAATTTGAATTCCCATGTGCATACAAATTAAAATACAAGCTCATGCAGCGTCAAAACTGGTCACAACTTGCATATATCTGTTTGAAGCAGTACTGCATTTGTATGATATATTTATTACATGTATGTAGTTTTTGTAGTACAATTCGATAAATATTTTTTAATGTGGTATGCACTCAATAATTGTAAGAAATCATTAGAAATAACATTGCGGTTTGTTTTGGAAAAAATTAAAATGGATAATAATGGACACGGATTTTGAATTTATAACATTACGATATGGCGGCTGTATATTGGTAAATATTTATATCAAGTGTGTTGTAAGACCATCAGCAGGTTTTTTTAGAATCCATCACGAATAAGTTGAATGACAACGGCTATGATGTTACCAATTCAACCATGGATGGTAGTTATCGACTTCAATAATACTACCAACGAGTCCGCCATTACCTCGGTTACCGGAGCTCTGTCCTGCAGGGTCAAGTAAATCCCCTACATTGGCGCCTACCGAAGCGGAGACTACATTGCTGTTTATCTTGCCATCCACTTCTATTGGTAGTGCCTAAATTGAAATAAATATTTTATATTTACATATAATCACGCAACAAAGATCATATTATACACAAAACTGAATAGGTATTTATACAAAAACAACTTACGTTTCCATTTTCGGTAAGGAAGAGAACAAGGACCACCTGTACAAAGATGACTAAATCAATTCTTGCCATTATTGGGGATTTGCTTCTTACAATATTTAAGCTTGGTATTTTCTTTAATTCTTCTTCGGCTTGTGTACAGTTTTTGAATTATTGAGTTGTTGTGATTATCTCGATCGGATTTATAACATTCTTGAAGACTCTGCGCCGGTCGCATGAATTTAAAATATAAAATGTAATTTTCAAGTGAAAGCAATCAAAATGGATCGGTTTCTAATGACATGAGTGGTGTATTGAATGCAAATTTTTTCACTCGTATGTTTCGGCGCAGAACTGAAAATCATTTTTATTACACGTGGCTTGCTGGTATTAAAGACAATATTCATGCTGACCGCTGAGTCTCCTTGACTTTGAAGCCTCGCCAGTAATTTTCCAAAAAATGGTCTGACGCAATCAGAAAACAAATCGGATGAGTAAGAAATACTGGAACTACACTTGCGACAGGAAATTGACACTTGATTTAGAGCGCATGATACTACGAATTACCTGGTGCATACTAATTTTTACTCTCGCGCAACATGTATTGTATGCTTAACAAGTTCTGTTGAAACAACAATACGCCACAATTTTATAATTTTATGCCAACTCATGTCTTTCGTTGGTGGAGATGGAATTTTCATTCACTCGGCTCTGTTCTTTGATCGAGTTTTCTTTTGCCGAGAAATTGCGACAGAAATTTGAAATTCATGGAAATTCAGTTAAGAGTCAGTACTGGAAAGGTATGAGCTGAAATTGGGGTTTCCATAAAAAATGAAAATCTTCCCATAAAGGTGTTCTTTTCTATAATTGTTAAAGAACCGACAAGATATGAGAAAACGAAATGGAACGAGAGGACAACATTTTTTAATGGATGCGAATTGCGACTTTCTCTCAAAAAGAATGCAACAGGTGATATTAGGTTGTAGGTGTTCATGCATAGAGCTGACCTCGCTTGCATTTTTATTCTAGGTTCCTTTCTTTATGTTCCATTTTGATTTGTTTTCCGCAGATAGCACTTAGCACTTCCAAAGAGAACCCAAAGGTGCGAGAAACCCGAAATGCAACGAGCCATAACATGTACGCTTTGCAATAAATTGATGAATTTCCATTTCCAAAATTACTTACCAGCTACAGGTAAGAAGAGAGTAAGGATTAAATCACTCACAATTTTATTCAAATAAAATATTCTAGTGCGCTCACATTAAATTAATAGAAATGCAATTTGCATTGGACAATAATTGGATAACCATCTGTCTGCATGAAAATGCATTTTGTATCTTGCGGTGATGTATGTTGGTACACAGTGACAGTATTGCATATTGAAACTACATGACATGTAAAAAGAAATGGTTGGGGTCAAACAGTTTAAATTTAGTTCAGTTACCGGTTAGCAGAACACGTAATTGGTTCCATATCCATAAGTAAATGAATGCATGATTTCGCTTGTTTGTGGCTGCAAGATCTGCAAAAATATTTTTTTAGCTTACACGACATCAAACTGCGGTAGGTATTCAGTTCTCAGTTAAAACTAGAAGTCAGTTTCGAAGCCACACGGAAAACTTTAGTATATCAGAAAGGCAAGTGAGTGAGGCGACCAAGTTACCGTGATAACATGAAAATAATGAGTACCACATGCTTACTGGAGAATGACAAGCTTAACGCGTCTGTGCACAAGTCTCTCAAATTCAGCGTCTGAAATGATTCATGTATTTTTATACAAAAAAATAACTGTTTATTAAAGTAGCAGATTACAAGTAAAATTTTAAGTATCCAATATCATCAATATTACATTAGTCATCGAGATGAAATAGACAGGTAGTATCGATGGTACGAGAATTTCGGATTCCTGTACTCGTGACTCTGCTATGTGATATGGTATGATGTCAATACTTGTGTGTTAGTACAAACAGTGAGAATCTACACATTTTTTACACTGGCTTCTCTCACAATCAGCCCAACGTTTAGGAAACTAAAAATGAGCCATAAGCAAAAATCGTCTAGAGATCAGAGCTACAAAGCTTATGAAATTTGTCATTTACGTCATTTACACATTTTTGACGGGATGGAACCCAAAGCATATTGTTGTGAAAAGTTTCGATGTTACCACAACCCAACATTTGAGGCGCCACTGCGCTGAAGACGATATTGATCAATTATTACTTACTTGTCAATTATTGTCATTATTGCTGCGTAGAAATTACTGACGTACGCGTGGCTTACTATTTTACGGTCAGTTGGTGATTGCATTAATTAGAGAGGCCTGAATGCACACATTTTAGAAATGAAATAATAATTAGTCATATATCGTATAGTCTACGTGGCAACGAGGTGATATCATTGGCAGCAAATCAATTGTATTTCTTTAAATCATACAAATGCGCAGAACACCGCAAAAATATGCCAATCATTTTCAAGAGTTCAATGAAAGCAGATATGAGGGAGTCGAGCCATACGCGAGTCAAGAGAACACTATCACAATGAAGCGGGTTCTGATGGCTGGAATGAGGCAATCAATCCGGCGAGTAGAAAAATACTGGAACTAAACGTGCGACAGGAAATTGACACAACATGTTATGCGCATGATGCCAGGATTCAGTTACTACATACTAATTTTTACTCTCGCAAGATGGATTGTATGCATAACAAGTTCAGGTGAAACTAAAACATCATTCTTTAATTAGATAATTTTATGCTCATTCGTGTCTTTCGGTTGTCAAAGTGGAATGCATTTCCATTTCTATCTGTTCCGCTCTCTTCGTTTTTTGCCGAGAAACATTCGAAATTTGTGTTTAGATGTGGAAATTTTTCAGCCAAAAGAAATCCTGCATGTAGTAGTGGTAGCTTATCATCAAACTATCCATTCAAACTTTGTTGTTTTTGGAAAGTAATTATTATGAAGCTGGAAATATACTTTTTGGGAATAATTATATTTTAGTATAAACTTGAGACTTTTTACGGAAAATTGATCACGCCATACATGCTTTAAATAAGATGATTTAATTTGACAAACTCTGAAATAATGTTAAGAAAAACTAATGGCCAAGTATTTTCGGGTGGGTAGCATGCCAAACATGAAGTCATTCTTAAAATAAATCAACACATGCCTCATCATTCTCATCGTCAATCATCGATCTGCCTGTCAGATCGGGATATTTATTGTTAATGGGAGCATGCACAAACTCATGAGTGCATCGCTCATTTCATTTCACTTCACATTTACAGAAAACAATTCATGAAGTTGTTTTTGCACTTGTTGGCATTGAAGCACATATGTACCCTTTTTGCACAAAAGTGTTCCTTCACTCTTTGATAACGATTTGCAATTGCAGGTATGAGGTATGCAAAACTAAATATGCAGCTCATTAGAGTATTCTTGAATACAGGGCCTCACGGACGCTGGCTTGCGGTGGCTTTACGAACCAGGGCCCCCAAAGGGATGGGGTCCCCTGGGGGCCCCTTGGCTTGTCGTCCTCCCACCTGTTTTCCAAGAAAAAGAAAAGTTGGTGGTACCTAACTTTATGAATACCATACTGCCTAATATGATCTTGTTGCTAAAATAAATTCATATTCCTCTGCATATTTTGAGTTCTGTCATTGTCTGCATTAAACAAATACAGTCTTTCGTTCCGAAATCGTTTCGTTTCGAGCCGGTGGACCGGCATCTGATTGGTAACTTGTTGTAACCGTCTTGATTTGAAAATATAAAGCATTTTCAGTCGCTAAAGCATGCATAGCAAAGGAAAACGTTACGACAGTGGAAGCTAACAGCAATATTTTGGAACGAAACTGTAAAGTATTAATGGAGATCATTCAGGCATATTTTTACCGTGTTAGTATATAAACCAAGCGGAAAAAATATCGCACGCTACATTGATACTGTAAAAACCTTAAAACGGCTATTCGTTTTCACGTCAATCTAGATTTGGGAAATTCTGAAGGAGGCACAAATAATGTTAAGTGTAAGTCGTTCACCAGGTCACCTTAGAAGTATAGTTCTGATAATACGTTGTTGGAGCACGACATTTGTATTCAGCTTCGTGTCATTAGCAGATGGTGTATATAGTATATAGACAATGGGCCCATAATGTCAAGAGAAGCCTCATTTACATACAATCCATGCTAAACGGCACTTTTCAAAAAAATTTTTCAAAATTGGGAATGGAGCTAAAACTCTGATTTTTGGTGGTCGAAGCATTCAAATATGTTGACATTGATTGCAACAAACCGCGAAAAAAAATACTTCAGATTTCCTTTGTTTGTTATTTCTATATTATTTTTTAATTATAAGCCCCAATTTGGTTAGGATGGTACGTGAAACAAAAAAGTGGAGAGGAATTTTTAACATGTGGAGGAGAGGGAATTATTTTCTCTTCATTGTTTTGGTTTCATCTACCCTCCGGAAATCTGAAACGTGAGTATATTTTTTCTCGCGGCTTGCTGCAATCAACGTCCTCGTAATTGAATGCTTCGGCCAAAAAAATCATAGTTTTAGCTCCATCCCCAATTTCGTAGGAATTTTGTGATAAGTGCCGTTTAGCATGGATCGTAAATAAGGCTTCTGTTGACTTTATTGGCCCACTTTATATGGTTCGGATGAAGCACATTTGTATGACGTGGTATTTCTATTGTCTACAAGGTGACGCATGCACATGGAGCAAAGTTTGCTCTGGAAATGGGAAAAATAGAAACAGTTGAAAGCAATTATTCTGAAAATTTCAGTCCTGTAGTTTGAATATTTTAGAAAATACAAATACCTTTGTATTGTCCAAAATAACAAAAAAGCTCGCCAGTTAAGGAGGTCATAGTTTTTTAATAGAGATTTTCCATGCATGTATTTAGTTCACTAAATTATAAAATATACGATTTTCTTATTTTTCCCAAATTGTTATGATTAAAACAGTCTTCACCGGAAATTTGTTAATTTATATATTTTTCAGTAATTTCCACACTGCAACGTCGAAAATGTAATACACTAATGTAATGAAAACCGAACGTTGTGATGCCTAATTTATTGTGAGGTACAAATTTGAGAAAGAAGATATATTTCCCTATAAATTTTGCTGGTCGCAACTGATTCTTGCACCGATACGTGGTAAAATTTGTAAGTAAAACGTTAAACAGTAAGACGAAGTAGAATTAGATCTTTCTTAAATTTGTAGAACAGCATACATTTAGCGATGCGTTATGCGGTTTTACGCTCATGGATTACGTGTTCGACGTCGGAGTAGGGAAGTTGCTGAAAAAATGTATAAATTAACAAATTTCTGGTGAAATATATTCTAATCATCACATAATACGGACTTTAGGTACATTGCGTACAATAGTTGCACAATTTAAGAATGTGTTTAAATTCTAAACTAAACTAAACTCCTACTCTTTCCAATTCACTACGCTAACGATCTTACTCATCTGCTATATATAATTGAACTAGTGGGGTAAACTGCAATTTTGCGGCGCCGCAACAACAATATCATTTATTTCCAACTAAACAAAATCGAGAAGACTTGTTTTTTCTGAATCAAATTTTACTTTGGTGATCAGCATGGTAAGCCTAAAAATTTGGACTTAAACCAATAGTCCAGCATAGTAGTGATATTGTATGGAAATGTAGAACTAACGGATCAATCAATGTTACCCAGCAACAATTAAATTATTTCTCCATATGTAAGCTATTTAATTTAAGAGAAGATGTCGGTCAACCATAAATCCCCCAAGAAACTGATATAGCACATAAATGGTACAACTATTTAATCTGAGATTGTAATGTGGTTCAGCCCCAAACTCAATAATAACAAATAATATAAGAAAAATAATAACAATTTAACAAAAAATATATCTAACATCAACGAAGAGATTTTACATGTAAAACGAGAACATTTGACGACCAAAAATCCAGAATAAAAAGTTTACCATAAACAAAGAGCCGGTCAATGAAAATCAGTTTGGTATTTTTATAAAGTGAACATAGGATAGTAACATTAATTGAATTTCACGTATTCGTTGATATTTTTGTAGCACAGAAAGGTTTTAAAATTTTTATATTTAAAAATATTTTATGAAGAATATCTAAAGTTCAAGGTTTTCTGAAAAATCTTTGGTTTTGTTACCCTGGCTAATTGTAAATTAGTCGGTCGTAAGTTGTACTAACACATGATCTTGTATCTTATTCACATGAGCAAATATACATATCTGCTAGCATTTGTTCGGATATCAGAAACAATGATTTGCTTTAAAAAATATAAGTTATGCTTCCGTTATTCTTCTTCCGAATCTGTAAATATATGCATGTATGTTGAACGGTAAACGTTCGGAATAATTTCCCCCTTCTTGGAGACTTATACAATGAAGTATACGCCTCCAGTTAAATGCCGTTGGAAGTTGTATTTAGCATTGTCGGACATCATACCAGAAGTATCGAATGCATTAAAACTGTTCTTTACTGTAATAGACGCAACATAGCAAACGTTTCGGGTTATCCGATGCCAAAAAATTTGTTGGGGCCCCTTCTCACATACCTGACCAGGGCCCCCGGGTGGCACGATTAGGCACTGCTTGAATATCTATAGATACTGCATAGATGCAGTTATGGTAGCCAAAAACAAAGTGAAAAAACTGGTCTGACAATTATTTTCAATTCTCACAATATGTTGGATAAACATTACCTTAAGCGAATGAAAAGCTATCAATCCTTTCCAAATAAAAGTTATGGATTGGGTCAAGGGAATAAAATTCAATCCAACTTAATTATATACTACGTTAACGTTCAATTTTAATACTAAAGGAGCCATAAAAATGACTACTTACCCACAAAGAAATGTTTGTCAAGGAATATTTCGATGACAAATTTGCACTAAAGTTTTTCGGGGCTGAATAAAATTTTCCGCCAGTTATGGGAACACAAACCCGTGAAAATGATGTGCGCAACAGGGAAATATTTTTGTTAGTGTAACAAATTCAATAATTCATTCCACATAATATTTTATTTGAAGTACGCAGTGCAATAAAAAACGTTGAATGCCCTTTTAATTGTACTGGCACAAATAATATGAATGAATTAGAATCGTAAACCCATTTTTGTAAAAAAATCTACTCCATGAACTGAGGTCGTTAGGGATCCACAAATTACGCAGCGTTCAAGTTAATCTCTAAGCTAACATTAAGCTATATATGATACTGAGCTTACCTGTGTGCATGTGATAACGATTGTAATATTTAAAAACGAAATTTCCCCTTAGTTCTTCATTTCCCAGATAACATGAGACATGAGATGACATGAGATAACATGAGATGTTTTAAATCAAAGCCTGGCTACTAATACTAATTTTCTATAAACAATTTGATGGGAAATTTTTTTAGGTGGATGCGAGAGGCTCTTTTACACAAACAAAGAGAAAGCGTGACGTAATGACTGCATACTCAAATCCATGGATAGCGCATAATGGCTTAGGTGCTGGACTCTGAAGCTACAAGTTGCGACTTCGATCCCACAGCGTAGCAGATGTTTTTAGTCGCAATTTTATAATAACCGGCATGTAAGTTCAAGCTATATAAATTAATTTTTTTTAAAATTCAATGTTAGGACTCGACAAGCAAATTTTATACGGAGGTTTTTTTCAGTAGAATAATTGTAAAATCAAATTGTGAAATAATTTTAAAATAATAAGTAATCAATAAAAATATTTTAGTAAAAAAGTGCATTACCACTGAAAAGCGTACAAAACTAACAATCTCTTCCCCCACGTACAAGTACAATTAATTAATTACGACGGAATTAATCTTGAGCCGTGGAGCATGAAACATATTGACTTTACCATGTGTTTATTATCTGCAACAATCATTTCATTATCTTCGCCAGCATTCTCACTTTTAAAACGAAAATGCCACGGAACCACACCATCAGACACAAATCAAATGTTACGATGCCCCAAATGCAAACTAATGTTGTTTTATTAACTGTAAGTTATTGTTATGACCAAAATCTCAACTAAAAATGCAATAAACAAATATTTTGTAAATAGGTACACATGAACACATAAAAACGAGAAGAAATGGCCACGCACAGCTTACCAAATAATAATAAGTTATATGAAAAGTAATAAGGAAATAGTTTTATCTTATTTATTCAGTTGCGGTTACTGTAAATAGTTTTATTAAAATATGCTTTGCAATAGAATCATTTCAGTGTCGCCCTCCGTTTCCGGATATTCTTCTGTCAGCTCCAAATTCTCGGGAAGTATATTTATTTCCGCGTCCTCGTTTTTGACCTGAATTTCATCTTCATTCATTTCGATTTGTCCCAGAGGTTCCAAAGGGTCACTTGCAATCACTTCACATTCCTGTACCATTTCGTAGTCTGAGCCCACCAATTGCTCCAATTTTATTTCCGGTTCTTGTCCTTCGTTGAACACCTCAATTCCCCCCAACTCCATTTCAGTCTCTTCGCCGTTTCCCCATTCAACTTGATCCGGCTGCAAATGCACCGCTTCCAAGGAAATGGAATGTACATGGAGGCGATGTCTCTTCAAACTAGACTTGAAGGTGAATCCCCGCCCACACAGGTCACACTTGTAAGCCTTCCTAACCCCCTTACTTCCGCCCAATTTGCAAATGAGCTCCACATGTCTTCTCAACGAGAAATTGTTGGAAAATCCCTTTCCACATTGAGAACAGTACCGCTTGTGACCCTTTTCTGGAGATGACCTCATCTTTTGTGCCGCCACCTTCTTTGCAATATTTTCTGACACCTGGGATGCAGTTGGCGGAGGACCTCTTTGCTGTCCATACACAATCTGTTGAATCATGTAGTCCTTGTGCTCTAGAAACAAGTGTCGGCGGAGATTTTGCTCTGTTGTAAATGATTTGGAGCAGTGTCCGCATTCCCTCCCTATTAGCCAGCCTTTCCTTCCACGCGTCCTGACGCTGGCACCAGCCTCTGTCTTGAATGCCGACTCGCAGTACAGCCGAAAGTCTGGCATTGAGACGCCACGGGCCTTGTGGCGAGTCAGGAGTGTCTCCACGTGACTACAAATCTTGTGGAATCTTAGGCTCCTGGAAACCATCTGTTTGTGGCATATGGTGCACGTAACCAGCTTAGTTGAAGACGTTGCTTCCGGATCCATGACCTCCTCAACCCGGTCAGGTTTCAAGATTTTCTCAATTTCCCCAATCTTCTGGAGCTCCTTCACCTTGGCCGCCATGTGCTCCCGGTGCTCCAAAATAAAGTGGCGGTAGAGTGCTCGGGATTCCAACACGCTTTTCGGACAGATGCTGCATTTCCAACCCGCCCTTCCCGCGGGAACTGGTGTCCTGGTGGATGACAGCTTCTGTTCCTTGAAGGCCCGCTCGACGCACAATTTGAAGTGGGCCGGGGAGACATTAGGTTCCTTGTGCTCCTCGAAAAAGGAGTCGAGGTGAAGCCGAATCTGGTGCGGGGTCAAATTGTTCAATTTCAGTTGGACGTGGGGATGGCACAAGGTACACTTGACTGGTTTTATATTATATGGGAGATCTCTTGCCGCTGCTTCATCCACCCAAATGGCGTGATGTAATTTTTTGTTATCTTTCTGGTGGCCGCTTCCGGTTGATGACCTTTTTCGCTTTTTTGGAGGTGAGGGAGGGGAATGGGTGTCGTCGTCAGGACATAGTTTGGGTGACCCTTTTCCTGACGTGATTGGAGTTTTCTCAAAAATCACTTTTGGTACAAGGCCTCCATCCAGTTTCCGCCAACCTACACCAATTTCACAAAAATAATCAATTAAACTTAATTGTTGCCAGCGGAAATAATTAAAATAATGAAAACTAGAGAATATATAAATGTGGATTGTTACACTCATTCAGTAACTTGTCTCGAAACAGTATTTCCGCAACTGTTAAGGATTCGCTGGTGAGGACGCCCTGATCCTGCGCCCTTCGCGCATACTCCAGCGCTCCGTGGAATGACCTGAGTTGATGGGTAACTTTCATCTGAAGCACTTCCAGCTCCAGGCACAAGTTCGAAAGACGGTTCACCACTAGGCAGCAATCATCGCACACCGTCACCAACGCGTTTGAAGATTTTTCCGGAGAGAATGCAGGGAGATCATCTGGATTAATTATTTGAGCAGTATTCACTTTTAAATATCGCGCTATGCTGAGCAGTGACACGCGATTGCCGACACGTGGACTGTCCCTAATTTCGAATTCTTCTTCCACCAACTTCTCAAAAGTTTGGAGGCACAGAAAACACTTTCCCGTGTAGTTAACCAACAAAATATTTCTCGTGTCTGATTCACTCTTTACTTTAATTACTTGCTCTTCTTCCATGGTAGAAGCCTAACTCTATTTGTATTCAATAGCGCGCTAAAAACTATTAATAATTTAAATTTAAAACAAAATTTAATTCAGACCTGACCGTAAGCCGAGAGGAAAGAAATGATTTTGTTGTTTACTTTCTTTCCTTATTCCAGCAGACAGCTGACGGCATGTTACACACTTACACGGCAAGAAAGGCCAATCTAATGGCTAACGTGTGCAACTCGTTGGGGAAGAATCCTGGTTCGACCACGGCAGGCGTTAGAAAGTTTTTGCTGTTTAGGTAAACCTTCCCAAATACCAAATTCGTATCGCATGAAATTACAATCCCTCCAATCGAGGACCTCGATCTTTTTCGTTTTGAAAACGGTTCTCTGAGAAATGCATGACGTGAACTATGAAGTGTTATTTGAGTTTTATGCACATGTGTTATTGTTGGAGAAGATTTGAATACAACGCAAGTCTCAGTATGCCCCTATGAATGTAGAAGCAGAATGTCAGAATTTGTGGGGCACTCTGTGAGAATAAATAAAAATGCATCATTTTTATTTACAAGTCAGTTACAGCCAAATACAAATTTTAATTAAAATACAATTTATAATATTTTCAGTTAGAAAGAACAGTCTTTTAAAAATAAACAAAATGCAGGAATCCCAGTCTTTAAATAATGCAAAATGGGCAGATTAATAAATCTGATTTATTAAATCATTCGAATCAATCATTTCATCGTCGCCCCCAATCTCGGGTCCGTCTTCCGGCAGCTCCAACTCCTTCTTACTCGTCAACCTGCTTGCTGTCGGATTGTTTTCCTCCATTTCCGTTTCCTGCGTTTGAACAATCACCATCACTTTATTTTTCCTTTCCGGACCCCCATGATCAACCCGCCGGTGTTTCCTCAAGTCCTCCGGGCGCCGGTCACACATGTCGCACTGATGCTGAATTAAATCTCGGCTTGGGAATTTTCGGTCCAAACTCGCAAACGTGCATCATGTGGCGCTGGAGGCTGCTCTCCTGACAAAATCCGGTCCCACACCGGCGACAGTTCCTTTTACCCAGGTCACTACCCCTCGACTTTTTGACCTCTGACCGGATGTCTGTCAAGGTGACGCTTGACTGAAGCTCTCGTATCTTCCCCCCATGTACTCCTTGTGCTGGATAATAAGGTGACTACTGAGGATCCGCTCTTCCGCAACGCCTTTCGAACAAATGTGGCATTTCCAACTTGGCATTTCCAGTGACGTCGTAAACTTTGAGTGCGCTGCTCAGCTCCTACCTGAATGCCAGCTGGAAGTACAACTTTAAGTCTACCTCGGAGACAAGTGGCGCCGGGCAAGATTCAAAATATGTTTTCATGTGACATCGAACCTAGTGGTGCATGAGAACACAGTATTTCATTTGCTGGTGCTTTATGTGGCGGTGAGCCTGTTTTTCTCCGGTAATTCAATTCGAGCTTCAAAAATTTTATTCGTCAATTAGCTCGCTTTTTGGGTTGATTATATACAAAAAGAACCTGAAGATTCCGATGAGTATGATGGTCCTATGTCGCTCCAAACCACGTGGTTTGAAATATAGGGAGCAAACTGCAAAAAACAGTGAAAAAATACGATTTTTTGCAAAAACAAGTTTAATTTCTGAAAAAGGCGGACGAGTCACGGTAAACGCGTTCCAGATTCGAAAAGCCCTGTCCTTCTTACCCCGAAATCCGGTTCTTGTACACCTTGATCGATCTGCCATTTTGAATAATTAATGTTTTATGGCGAGTGGGTGGATAACTTGCCATTATTATTTTCCTACCCACCGGCATCGTTTTTGGGGGCGGGTGTGCATATGTACAGTGAACGACCACAGTCCAACTTTCGAAACGACATTTTCAAACATTAATTATTCATGGAACTATAAACTTTATAGTGTTCATTGAACTTAAATAGGATCGTTGAATATGCATTTAATTGTCGTAGAAAGTCAATTAAGCTGGAAAGACGCTGAATGCTTCTAAACGTTTGGTGCTTGGAAATGCTTACTTCCTGCAATCGCTCGCCGTCGCCGACTGAAATAGAAATTATTTTTTACTTTTGCATGCGCGAAGGGCTCACTTTGCTTTTTTTGTCCTGTTTTATTTTTAATTTTTAAAAGAAAACTACACGGGTCCAATTGAAAATGATACGAATGGATTTGAGTAGGTATATGTAGACCATGAAGATACAGTGGTCCAAATCACCAAGTCTGTGTATATGTTCCCCACTTTTCCCCTCAGGCGGTCACCCCAATAATGACATTATTTTGCCTGATCAGTTCAGAACCAACAGAATATATTGTTTCCAACTTAGGGGTAAAAGTAATGCTATGCTACGGTGAACGCCCATTGCATTCTCCACAGCATTGGTGATTTGAATAGTCACTGAACAAATCAGTACGTGTAGCATAATATACCTCATTGGAATACATTTAAATGCATAAAAGTGGCGTTTCGTAAAAGTCGAAGTTCAAATGGGTCGCAAATACTTTGTCATTGTTCCCTGTGTAACTGCAACATAGTAATTTGTGCGCCCTCAATGATTTTGTATTGACATGTAAGAGCTTTACTGCGAGTGCGTATGTAAATTGGAGCATAACTTGGATAAAAATATCCCATACTCATTCAGGATTACCCAAATGTCGTACGTGGACATTTTTGGCAAGAATATGTTGTCAACAGCAATGCAATGTTATCTATGACTTTTATAACTATGATGTACGTTGTTTCGGTCATTTAATCTAGGTAATACCATTAAGACGCATCATTATAATAATGCCTAACTCCAGTCACTGTTATAATAATATTCTAGCTTTATGTATACATACACTCTCCTATCAGTAATGATTTCAGGGCTGATATTTCCAACGTGTTTTCCGCTGTTTGTGCTACAATGTACAATACTTTGAATTCGAGGACAAAAACTGTTTGAGATTTATGGTCAAAAGTAAAACTTTTTAATTGCACAGTAGAATACTATAATCCTGAACAAAATATGATTACTGTTGTTGTTGCGTGAATTCCAAATATAGAAAAGCACATTTGAATGCTGTCCTGTATAACGCATAAACGTACAGAACACAAAAAGTGAACCCGAAATTTTATTCATTTCAAACCTGTCTTGAAATGGACGCAGATGTCATTATGAAATGATGAAAAGGAAGACATATTATCATCTCCATGACCTTGGCTAAATGAGATATGAGATTCGCGTAGAGCTCAAAACAAAGAATCACCAATAAAATGTTTCGATGCAAATGGCTCGTGTCCCCCATTACAATGGTTGGTGTGAATTTACAAATTCTCATTTTTTAAATAAAATTACGACCCGTAATATGTATAGAACCAGCTGCAGCTAAAAAATCAGCACCCATTTTTTATTAGTAATACTACGTAAACATGAACATATGAAATTTTGAAGAAAAAAATAATATCTTATAAATACAAAAAAATTCGGGCTGGTGCTGCATCAGACATGAACTTCCTTCCTCACAATTTACATAAAACACACAAGAAGAAACAAGTCCACATAAGAGATTAATAACGACACGACGACGACATAATATATCTAGTATAAAAGTGCAAAAGTATACATATGTGGACAAGTGCCATGGATTTCAACACGATCATATTGTTCATTGCTTCGTTGGTCGTTTCAAATGGGCATGAAGTGGCAATTATTACAACAGACGGTAATATTCATAATGTACATTCACTAATGAAAGTATAAAAATTTCATAAAGCATTCAATGTGATTACAACTGGTTTGCCCGTTTCGACATTTTAGGTATCTCCAGAAATCACCACGTTGGCACAAAAATCGCAGGGGGTGTGGAAGTATTTCAAGGACAGCTACCCTATCAGCTGTCTTCGGTCCTATGGGGAGCATGTGTGTGGTGCGTCCCTGATACAGGTACACAACCTGCAGCTTGCAACCACAGCGGTCCAATGTTTGAAGTGTTGCACGGTGGTGAGCAAATCTATCAATATTTGTTTTCCACTAATGAATAGTTGATGCATGTAACTATGAATTGATTGTATGTAACAGATTCCTGCCCAAACAACGAGTTTCCACCTGTCTTTATCCGTATTTCGAAATATATAGGATGAATTATGGAAAAAGTTGCAAGTCGGAAGAATGAGGAGGAAACAATAAAAATGCATCGTTCCTTCAGCAGACGTTAACATAATGGTGTGGAGATAAATTAATTACACCCAGGATGGGCAACATGTAAAATGTAAATATTATTTTCAACATGGAAAAAACATGTAAATACATGGAGAAAAGAAAGTCCCTTGGAAAAATGTAATATGTAAAAAACATGTAAAAAATATTTCGGGGCTATTTGACTCCGCGAAGCACCAATTTTAATATTTTAGTGACAAAATCAAGGTGCGCACATGGATAAAATGCCAACATGGAAGTAGATGGATAAAATCATATATATACATGCATTTAATGCAACCCATTTATTACATGGAAAAAAGAAAGATGGAAAAATCATGTAAAAAATGAAGAAAATGACTGAATTTTTATTAAAAATTAATATTTGGCCATTGGCATAAGTGAATAATGAATATTAAGTCATAAAGGGGGTCAATTAGTTGTTTTAAAACTATTCAGTTTGTAATGTATTTGAATAATTGGTTAAATTCCTAATATGCCTAATATGATTTGTCATGAAGAACCATGTCTCCATCTCCCTGTAGTCAATCGTCTGCACTTTTCATTAAGCTAATCAGATAGCTCTCCTGTCCTGTTATCTCCTTACCTTATCCTGAGAACTTCTCTCCTAGTTCCTCAGAATTGATCCTACTCGAGACTTGATAACTTCTATTAAAGACTGTACATAATTCAGGCAAAGAATCTACGTGTTCTTGGTCACACTCATTTATGCACCAAGCATACTCTTCATATTCTACATTGGCGACGAGGTGTTTTATTCTACAGTCTCACTTTCCCCAAAGTCAGTTTTGGTGAAAAAATTCTAAGTCCTATCACGGGCTTATATAGACCAAATTGTCCCATCCACGCTGCACGAACTAAAAGTTCACATTTTCTCTCCACATGAGTGATCCCGATACCTCCAAGCAACAACTGCATACATCAGATATTGAATCTACAGACGACCAGCAACCTCCAAAATCTTCCAAAGCGCCAGAACCTAACCCAAAACCGAAGAAAAAGAAACCGAAAGCGCAACCTTCCACCTCAGAGTCATCGTCAACTTCAACTACAACAACACAACTCACGCCTCATCACCCCATTTCAACATCTTCAACAATAATCAAAAAGATAATGGGAACAGTTGGAGTGCTGGCACCCTTTGACGCGTCAAAGGACGACTTTGAAATGTGGAATGGCACGTTTGAAAATTTCTTGGTGGCCAATGAAATAAGTGACAACGCTCGAAAAGTGGGCATCTTCCTCTCATCCGTTGGAATTTCCACGTACTCTCTCCTCTCCAAACTTTTGGCTCCTGATGCTCCCTCCTCAAAAAAGCTGAAGGAACTACAAGCTGCTTTGCAGAACCATTTTAAACCAGCGCCCAAGGCTTTAGCCGAGCGGTTTAAATTCAGCCGGAGAACGCAGAAGCCGGGGGAGACGGTCAACCAATACCTGGCGTCACTTCGTACACTTGCAGTGAGCTGCAAATTTACTGATTTGGAAGATCGGATTCGTGACCAGTTTATCTTTGGCCTCAACAGTGAAGCCACCCAAAGACAACTGTTCACAAAAGACGATACCATTTCCTTGCAAGATGTTATAGCTGCCGCCGTCGCTCAGGAAGCCGCCGCGGTTTCCACCTCTCTTGTCCGGGGTCAACAGCAACCTGAAGCTCCCACCTCAACCGAACAAGTACACAAAACCTCCAGAGTCAAGTCTCCTAATAAGCAGCACAAGTTCCAGAAAGGAAACAAGGGCAATCAAGACAATCGCAATTCCCAACAGACCGATCACCACCAGAAGAGCAAGAATTCGGGTAACAATAAACATTACTCTAATGACAATACTAATCGATGTTCTGGTTGTGGTTCTACTCAGCACTCCCGGAGTAAATGCCCACACTCCAATTCTCAGTGCTACAAATGTGGCAAGAAAGGCCACATTGCACCCGTGTGCAGGTCCTCTGGCGCCAGCAGCAACAACCACCTCACCGTGGACCCGTTCAACGTTAACAACGTCACCTCCAATGGGAAACAGCTTCTCCTGATCAAAGTGAAAATCAATGGAGTCCCGCACAACATGGAGTTCGACCCAGGCTGCGACGCCACCATGCTGAGTGAAGACTTCTGGAAGCGCGAGTTAGGATCACCGCCTCTCCAGAAATCTACTATAGTCTACCGTACGTACACTGGGGAAACCTTTACCCCTCTTGGCCAGTTCACTGCTTCTATTGAACACAATGGGCAACTAGTTACACACAACCTCCCTGTGTGTAAAGGTACGTCTCTTTTTGGAAAAGATTTTTTATTCAAAATGAAAATAGACTGGGAATCGATAGCTAGTCAGTGTAATCATATCAGTGCTAGTGCCAATAGTGAATTACAGACTTTGCTTCAAGAATACGATGACATTTTTCAATCTCCAACATCCACCGACCGGATTAGGAATTTTAAGGCTCAGATCATCTTAAAAGACAATGCAACGCCCCGCTTTCTCAAAGCTCGCCCTATGCCGTATTCACAGCGAGTGAAAGTGGATAAGGAGCTGGACGAGATGGAGGCCACCGGAGTCATCACTAAAGTAGAAACGAGTGACTGGGCATCTCCTCTTGTCGTGGTCCCCAAAGCTGATGGCCGCATTCGCATCACGGGTGATTTCAAATTGACGGTCAATCATCAGCTCTGCATAACACAGTACCCCCTGGCAGTCCCGGACGACTTATTTGCTACCGTATCAGGCGGTCATACCTTTTCAAAGCTTGATGGTAGCAACGCCTACCACCAAATCAAAATTGATGAGGCATCAAAGAAATTTTTAGTGGTGAACACCCACCGGGGTCTCTATCAGTACAATGTACTGCCCCAGGGCATCGCTTCATCCCCTGCAATATTCCAACAATTTATGGACATGCTGCTAAACGGGATACCTCATACCGGATCTTTCATTGATGATGCAATCACAACCGGTGTAACTGACGTTGACCACCTGAGCCATCTCAAAGAAATCTTTGCTCGAGTTCGTAAGTACAATTACAAACTATCAAAACAGAAGTGTAAATTCCTACAACAGTCGTTGGAATATTTGGGCCACATAATTTCCAAGAACGGAATCTCTACTTGCAAGAGTAAGGTCCAAACTATTAGCAATATTCCTAGACCAACTACACCAAAAGAAGTCCTCTCATTCATGGGCCTTGTTAATTTTTATGGTAAATTCTTGAAAGACTTATCAACCATTTCTGAGCCTCTCTACAGACTTACTCGTGATAATGTGAAGTTCGTGTGGTGTGATAAATGTGAACGTGCCTTCAAAAGCATCAAACAGATTCTCATCACCAGTCCCACCTTGGCTCACTACGACCCATCAAAGCGTCTGGGAATAGCAGCTGACGCTGCACCAAATGGAATTGGCTGTATTTTGTTCCAGGTGGAACAAGATGGAACGGAGCGCCCCATTGCCTATGCATCACGCCTCCTTTCCGACACTGAACGCAGATACAGCCAAGTGGAAAAAGAAGGCTTAAGTTTGATTTTTTCTGTTAAAAAATTCTATAAATTTGTCTGTGGTCGACCTTTTCTTTTAGTCACTGACCACCGACCACTACTCAGCATTTTTGGTCCGAAAACGCAGCTCCCATCTTTTGTGGCTACACGACTCCATCACTGGGCTCTATATCTCAGTCAATTCCAGTATGAAGTCGTCTACCGGAAGTCTGCCGACCATGGAAATGCTGATGCTCTCTCCCGCCTCATTCCACTACCCCAACGACCATCCATTGCTGTCACCGATGAAGAAGCTACAGTGAACTTCCTAGCAACTCAACAACTGGAAACTCTCCCCATCACAGCTGCGCGAATTCGCCAAGCTACCGCTCGAGATCCGGTTTTAGCTAAAGTTCAGCAACTCATCCTATATGGCTGGCCACCCAAACTGCGAGATGAAGACAAGCCGCTGCAATCATTTTTTACTCGCCGACAAGAACTAACCATAGTTCAGGGAGTTATAATGTGGGGAATCCGTGTTGTCATCCCCTCATCTCTCCAAACAGCAATCTTGCAGCAGCTTCACGAATGTCATTTTGGCATTGTGAAAATGAAATCCCTTGCTCGTGAACATATTTATTGGCCAGGTATAGATCATGACATTGAAAATATTGCCAAATCGTGTGTTTCGTGCCAACAGAATGCCCCAAATCCTCCGAGTGCTCCACTCCACCCATGGCAATTTCCAGATAAGCCTTGGCAGAGACTTCACGTGGATTTGGCTGGAACTTTTCTCAACAACATGTGGCTGATTGTTGTGGACGCCCACTCCAAATGCCCCGAAGTTTTCAACATGCGGCAGAACACCACCTCCTCTGCAGTGAAGCAGAAACTTTTGGAATGTTTCGCTCGTTTTGGCCTACCAGAACAAGTGGTGACTGACAATGGCCGTCAGTTCACCTCCAGTGAGTTTACATCTTTTTGTAAGAATAATTCAATTCGAAATGTGTTTTCTTCTGCCTACCACCCCAGATCCAATGGTGAGGCCGAGCGTTTTGTGCGCACCTTTAAAGAAGGAATGCGTACTACCGACATCCCCGTCGACCTTCGTCTTCAGCGGTTTCTATTCAGCTATAGAACCACCACACATTGCACTACTGGTTATAGTCCTGCTGCGGTCCTGCTCAACAAAAGACCACGGACTTTGCTTGACTTGTTGAAACCAGACATCTCCACCGCTGCACGATCCAGTCAGCTCAATCAGGAAATCGGCTACAACAAGAACGTGCGTCAACGCGAGTTCCAGCCTCAGGACGTCGTTTGGGTACAAACCAACCTAAAGGGGGAAGAAAAATGGACCATGGGCAAAATCAAGTCCAAAACTGGACCTGTATCATACATTGTGGAAGTAGCGGATAGGGACATGAAACGTCATGTCGACCAAATCAGAGCTGCTATCTCATCGATGCCCACCACCTCTTCCTCGTCATCAAGCCATGCTCCTGCCGACGTCCCACCTCAGATGACTACAGCCATCGACCCAGAGTCCTCTTCTTGAACCTCAAGGACAACTCAATTAACAGATTTATTTTAGCTTTTCTCAACTGTATGTTCGTCCGGTTAGGAAGGAGGAAATGTAATGTATTTGAATAATTGGTTAAATTCCTAATATGCCTAATATGATTTGTCATGAAGAACCATGTCTCCATCTCCCTGTAGTCAATCGTCTGCACTTTTCATTAAGCTAATCAGATAGCTCTCCTGTCCTGTTATCTCCTTACCTGATCCTGAGAACTTCTCTCCTAGTTCCTCAGACTTGATCCTACTCTTGACTTGATAACTTCTATTAAAGACTGTACATAATTCAGGCAAAGAATCTACGTGTTCTTGGTCACACTCATTTATGCACCAAGCATACACTTCATATTCTACACAGTTATTGCCACTAAATAATTTAATCTAATTAAATACATGTAAACAAACCCATATCGTCTTGTTCCTAATGCTAATTCATTTTATCCCGTTATCCAACTTTATACATGGATAAATGATTTTATCCATGTAAAAATGGATAAAATCATTTTATCCATGGAAAAAGTCATACCCTGGGCAAAATAGTCATTTGTTATAAACACTGAAGTGAGATTTGGTTACTTTCTGTCAATTCATGTCATCTGTTAGTGTTGTTGAAATGAAAAGTACCACCGACAACAAAGTAACGGCGTTTGAACATTTCAGATTCTTTGTCAATCCAGCAATGCAGATGCAGAGTAAGTATTTAAATATAATTAACATTATCATCAATAAAGTAAATGGTGTTTTGCTTACATTTGCGCTCCCGCGTAAATTTTGCCTTGTTTGGGGCAACGTCAAATGGGCCATATGGTTTTTACATTTTATCATGTTTTTTACATAATGTTTTTTACATAATACATGGTAAAATGGATAAAACCTTTATTACATGTAAAAATACCCATCCTGATTACACCGTAATGACTACCTACTATGCAATCTATAGACAGAATATATGTATATCATCATGATAACAACTAATACGTTACCTGAATTTATAAGAAAATAAATTGGCTGTCAATGCACTCATACACATTCTTGTGCAAAATGGTTAGATTTTATTTAGCTGTTATGGCAAAGGCGGTCATTTTACCGCCTTCAAGGACAAATGCATATTAAAGACATTACTACTGTAAGCCAGTAAATAGCTTGGATTTGGCGGATCTTTGCGTCAGCATATTATTACGAATTCATATAGTGACAACATTCGCTTCTACATGTTGTGTAAAATTACGTATGGGATGGGAGTATATTCACTTGCACGGAAATAAGAAATCGATCATCAAACACATTCTTGAGGTCGGATAGGTTATGTGCGTAGACAACTAGTAGGTTAATGAGTAATTACGCCTAATTGTACTAATCACATCGCTGAAGACAGGAAATGACGTGACATAACGCAAGTACACTCTCGTCATACCAGAATCTCATCAACACAAACGCATATGTTTACCTAAAGTAGGATAATCTGTTGTCGACATGGTTCATCATAATTTTCGTTGACGTTCATCCGCCAATTAATTACATCATTGTGTAACGAAAAGTCTAAGAATGCTTTACTAACGTTCATGCTGGCGTGTCAACAGTTGGTTGTAGTGCACTGTCAAGCTAATATGCTGTTAAGAGCGCATCTCTTAAGTTTTATACTTGAGTTATTTTATTTTCGTGTTTGGGTTTTGTTGCATTTCAATTATTGAAAAATGTTGAAAATCCTGTTCTCTGGAATATCCAGTATTTGTATTTTCTCCGCGCACAGAACCAAAGTGAATGGCGAGACATCAAAAATTTGTCCTGAGCTAAACTCGCTTTTGAAGAACGGAGAAAAAGTCAACGTTGTCGTTTACTTTGAAGGTTGCGTCCAACCTGCCCTTGACAGAGCATCAGCACTGAGGTTGAATGACCGCATAAAACAGAATCAGGCTATCGTTGACGCCTTGAAAGATAACGCTGAAACTTCCCAGTCCGGTGTCGTTCACCAGGTATCCGCGCGTAGCGGAAATGGGTTCAAGTATTTCAAACAATATTGGAACAGTAACAAGGTGTTTATAAAGGAGGCGAACGCAGACACGGTCCATGCTGTTGCGCAGGATCCCCGCGTTTTGAAGATTAAGCAGGAAGCAATGGGAATAATTCCAGATGAAATAATTCCGACCGCCACAGATCATGATGACGCTGTAAATACTCGAAATGTGCGTGCCGTTCCCAGCGAATATACAGGTTGGCAGCTGAGGAAAATTCAGGTGGACGAGGCGTGGGAGGAATTGGGAGGCAATAAAGGCAAGGGTGTTGTAGTCGCCACGATAGATGGAGGTGTTCGCCACACACACGAACAGTTCAGAGACAATTTCATCGGAATCGAGTACGGCTGGTATGATTGGGTGGCGAAGAGTCCAGAGCCTATTTTCTCTGGAGGGCATAGCACGCACATATTAGGTCTGTTAGTCGGCAAGGACACGGGTGTGGCTCCTCACGCTAAATGGATGACGTGTAAAGGATGTGATGGGGGTAATTGTCCCGGTGAAGCTCTGATGGACTGCATCAAGTTTATGGCGTGTCCCACATTGCCTGATGGATCCAATGCGAACTGCTCTAAGGCGCCTCACATTGTCAGCAATTCGTGGGCGGTGCCGAGAGGGTCAGATGATTTCGATGAAGATATTTTAAGGTGGCGTGCAATGGGCATAATTCCGGTCTTTGCTGTTGGGAACAAAGGGTCTATTTGCAATCAAACAATGGCCCCAGGTGAAAACAAATTTGTTATTGGCGCCGGAAACTCCGATAGGAATGACAAACTGGCTACCAACAGTGCAGCTGGATGGGCGTCTGATGGCGGTATTAAACCAGATCTGGTGGCACCTGGTTATTTTGTACTGTCTGCTTGGTACTCAGCCGATGATGGCTACGACACCCATGCTGGCACGTCCATGGCATGTCCAACTGCTGCTGGTGTGGTGGCTTTACTCAAGGTTAGAAATATGGACTTGACGTTTGAGGAAGCATATAACTTTCTCATCCAAACTACAGACCCTGCTACCTTCTTACAATTAGTCCCACGTTCACATTATCCCTTCCATTGTAATAGCACTGAGAATCCAATTGATCCTAGTGTGTTACCCTATATTTTCGTCGGTCATGGTCGTGTTAACGCCTTCAAAGCAATCCGAGCTCAGTCCCTTGTGTTGACAAACGCACAGTAACCAATAAAAATGTATCACAAATAGCACATGTTTGACAATAAATCAACTATAAAATAAAATGTGTTCGTTGGAGACAAACTATTTACTGAAATCAGCAGAGAGCATGTTACGGGCACTATCAATGAAATGCAGGCTATGCATGCATGCTTATGACACCAAATGAATCCAACAGTCTTTTTTAGTTTATACGCCGTGCTTGCAGCATATTTGTGATTTTGAAAAATCTAACCATTCCAACAAACACAACCAGCGCAATGTGGTCACTCTGGCTCATTCAGGTTCACAGCGCAGCTCCATCCATTTTTGGGATTGTACACAGACTTGCACCATGAAACATATAGCTGTTGGGCAATTTATCTCAGGCGTTTGTAACATGACAACGAATATTTTCGTTTGTCTCTTACCCGTTCCATGGATAAAACGCAAATTCTCACTTCTATTGGCATTGGTAAACCTGGGCACAAGTATTCACAGCAACAACCGCTGCAAAAAGTCATAATTTACCGTGGTGAGCACTTGCTTTCGTTCTCCTCATGGTAAATTATTTGGGATTAGTTTAATGGAAACCCATGATGGTTCTCATCCATTTGGAGGAAATGTGCCTAGAGCCGACTCAATTTATAAACACTATCAATATTTCTACTTCCACACTTTGGAATCAACAGTAAAAATAACGAGGATGGTTGTCAATATCTTTCTAACATAATTGTATGTCCGCCAATGATTTTAGAGATAATCGATTTGCCAGGCACAATTGTACGCCCGGCGTTTTTCCATCTTGATCGTATCGTTTTATAAGCAAGCCGGATACGTAATGCGGAACAGCGCAAACTGTCTGCATAATATTTGAATGCGATAAGCAAGAGGCGGCTGCTATTTCCAAATATCAAGGTTTATACCATACACGTGGCGCAAAACTTTTTAGCAAAGAGGCATGCAGTTTGCCAGCGTTTTGCAACATCCTTGAGTATAATTTTCAAAATACAACAAGGTCGGAGGAACCAGTTTATCTTAATACTAGATGCATGTAACCCAAAGCCTTGGAATAAAGTGTCGTGGTTTAAATAATGGCATATTGTAGTTAGATGTAATCGGGCATCATTAAGTCTGCTGACGTCAATGCAGCAACGAATCTGCGAGATTACCCTACCCACCTCTCCGCTTCTGTAAAGCATTACATCTACGTCGTATTTTCAGTGCAACTGTATAGAGTAACTAATATTACAGCAACTTCTGTCAATGCGAGCAAATCACTCAGCTTCAAGAACTATTTCAGAATTATTGAACCTAACCGTTTCACATCACTCGTAGTAGTACAAACCAATCAACAATGGATACTTCCAAGTCAATAATGGGAAATATTGCGTTTGCAATCCGTACGTATTTAATGTTATGGCCTAATGGTGTGGCAGCTTACCGGTCACCGGAAAACATCGACAAACTCATTGAGCCATTGAGTTCCATGAAGCCGTTCATTTTTGTAACAAATTTTCGAAATGTAGACATGCCCCAACTTATGCATCCAATGATTTTGAGGAATCCCATGCAAGAACTTGTATTTTGGGGAGACTATCCGACCGAAAATGTATGGATTCCAGAAAGCATCTCCAATATGACGCGATTGTTAAGTAGTGGGGAGCGTCAGCGTTGCAAACGTTTCAAAGTAATACCTTCATTTCCAATCGGCCAGGATGTTTACCTACGTATTTATTTCAGATCTGCCAGTGCCGTTTTCAAACCTTGGCTCTCTGTGCTACACATATCCCTGTTCATTCCTGAGAAAGTTCTTGCCCGACGAACACCCCAGTATACAAGTATCTTCAGGTACGAAACCCACACTGACATTAGCGGTGTTCTTCCCAGTTCCGCTCATGTGCTCAACATATTAGTTGAAAGGGAAGGAAATGTAGAAGATGAATTTAAGAATCTCCTTTTGTTGTTCAAAAGGACGCTAAAATATAAAACCAGCATTCCAGATTTGAAGGGCACCAAGTTGTACCACGAGTTATTTTTCGCAGCCACTGTATCACAGGATGACACAAACATTGTCCAAATGTCTTTACTGAAACTGCGCGGAGAAACTAATTACTACCAATTTCGAAAGTGGAATGTGCAGCAATATTCAGAGATGAAAGCGTCCACTTTGAAGAGTATTCCCATTTCAACCTTACCGTGGGATGGGTTTTGGACCGATAGAAAGTACGCTTATTTTCATAAGTTTGAAGACAAGAAAGCATTAAATGTAGCCAATTACATGTTGGCATGTTCCAAAGATATCGAGCATACTAGAAGGTTGATGATATCAGAGAACAAGAACATTCATGAACGATTTCATTTTGGTGTGGCGAGTATATTAAAGGCACTTAACAACAACGGATCTTACGTCCTGCACAAGGGTTTAACACATGGGGAATTCGTCATTTGTGCCAATGGTAACATAAGAATATTTAAGCGCTCCGAGGAACCAAATCAACTTTCTAGGAATGTTCTATTAAGGTGGACATTGAAAATTATACCTGTAACTGGTAGCAATATCCAGCATAATTTGATAATTTACGACTCATCGTCCGGGCTAAGGTTTGTGACTTGTGGGAAAATAGGAACAACTACATTCCCATTTGAGGAACTCGTAAATATATATGATGCATACGTCTGGATTTTGACCGTGATGTGTGTCATAACAATACCCATAGTAATGGCAGCATTTCAAATAAATGTACGTAAGGGTTCCGACCTGACAGCGAAAGCCACTAAATGGTGCGACCACATGTGGGCGCTTGTTGGTGTGCTTCTGGAACAAGCCGATCCATTTCTTGACATAATGACACTGCCTTTCATATAACGTTCCCTAATCATATGTTTTTCCCTGGGTGGTCTTGTCCTGTCCAATGCATATAAAAATAATAATGTGTACAACATGATAATGCCCAGGCAGCCTGTTTTATACGAAACTCTACATCAACTTGCTAAGGACAATTTTACTATATACAGCAGGACTACCAGCTTACAAATACAAGCGAGTAGGGACGTGTTGAAGACAGAAAAGCATTATGTACATTCCTGCACAAAATTATTAGTAGATGATGCGGAAAAAAATTCCTTGCACACTTGTCGTCAACACTTGTATGCTGAAACGGAAATATTCAATTTTTTAAGATTACAGGGAACTGGTATGAGAGGAAAAAGTTTGACATTGCTTGTACACCTGGTCAACATATCAACGATTCATCGCAAGTTAGCCAATCAACTTCGACACATGTCTGATGTGCTATATCCACTGGAGAAAGCAAACATTCTTCCTAAATCTAATCCTAAACAGAAAGGAGAGCTGAAGAGTTTATTGAAAAGTTTATTTTGGGAAAGGGAGAAGCAATGGCATATGGATGAATTGATTGCTTGCAATAAGACAGCGATTATACTGCAAGAAATGCAGTGCCACGTTCTGGCTAAAGAAGCGGTGAAAAGGGGTCGAAAATTTATTTCTGTCGGAAGTGAAATATATGGAGGATTCGCCTATGCACTTAACGTCGAAAACTATGCGTCCGCGCGGATAGTTATGAACATTCAAAAGATTAAGGAGTCGGGCATATCCAAATGGTTAACGGATATTGCAGCTGTAAGAATGAATTGGATTGAAAACAGCAAAGATCCCGCTCCCGAAAGTGCGTCTTTGCGTGGAAATATATTTGTGATATTTGCTGTGCTTCTCACTGGCTGTGCATTATCATTTCTTGGGGCCTGCATAGAAGGTATAGTTTTTGCTTACACGAAGTTAATTGTCTCCAGAACGCAGATTCATGTAATCTCCGATCCACATTCCAATATTTTTTATTGAATCTTTATGCTTATAATTTCATACAATTTTCTGTGGTACGAGGTTGGTAGTTAATTTTGTTTACGGATTTAGTAATTCAAACATGCTCAGATAATTAAAGTTGATGGAGGTGATGCAGATAGAAGAGCTAGTTGGATGATAAATGGCAAAAATACCCGTTGGATTGGTTGGTTGAAACAAGGATGACATGCTACTTTGATTGTTATCAACTATGGTGGGGGGAAATGGGAACTAAAAATATGTTTTAGTATTTGGTCTAGCTACGCAAGCTAACATTACACAAAATTCAAAGAAATGGTTCGTACCAATACAATTGTGTATTATAATATCTCTTGTACTAATTTTGAAAGCATTATTTTTTTCGCCTTTATAATTTATATACAAAATTCAGATATATATGACTCAATATGTAGATCAAGTGAAAACGTGAAACCCGATCTGAAGCAACACTTCTCTATCTCAGATTAACGCTGAGCCTCCTTCGGACTTCTGACGTATCGTTTAGCTTGTGACGGCTAAAAAAATAAATGAATGTAGAACTTTTGCCTACCATTGATGCATTAAGTTTTGCATCCATAATAGTCAATAGTTAAGAAATTGCATGTGTTTCAATACTAACTAGCTATTATGAATACATTATGACTTAATACATTATTTTTTTTATTAAATAATAATCGGCAACGCAAAATGAATTAATTGGTACGATTGATCCGACTCTTTCTATTAATCCGTCTCATTTTTTAATCACGTATATTATTAATCTATTAATCTTTCTACGAAATCATGCAGAGTTACAATTACTAGTCCTCACAATGATACATTAAGTAATGGGAGAGCTAATTGAATTAATATCATCATAGCAAAGCACTACAAAAGTCACCGCCGTCATATCAAATTTGATGAGGATTAACATTACAATCTGGCTTAAAAATACAATCAGCTTTCAGTTTTAGCCACAGCCTTAGACGAGTAAACATTGCGCATAATTTCGTAGCGGTCTCGTCAACGATTAAAGTAGCATGATCTCATTGGCATGCAGGTTATTTTCGGAATTGCTGTAAGTGCTTCGATAACACCTCTGTCATAAAATCGTGCTGTAATATGTTTTTGTCTGCAAGTTTATTGAAGTGGCGCATGTTCAAAAACAAATGCGATTTTGTGACGTACGCCTAACAAATGAAGCAGTATATCGCATACGCAACAATACACGTAAAAAACTAAGCTGACGCCCACTGGGTAGCTACTTCAAAAGCGTTATTTTTATTCGTCTAGACAGATATAAAAGACATTACTCTAAATTAATAACCATAATAATCCAAAAATATGGTTTTCATGTATGTAAGTATTAATATAAAATGAAGCCGATCCACATTAAATTTTTCGCGTAGAGTTAGTCCCTCTACGGGCTTGATTTTGCTGTATTTGTATTCTAACTAAAGCATGTTTACATTTTATAACGTCGAATAAAAATGATTATATCCACTGCGCATGACGCATGGGCATAGAACGTTACAAGTATCAAGTTTACAAGATCTAGTGCAATAAACTTAATCTATTTATGATTTGATTGGCGTAGACAGAAAATCATAGTTGTGCTGTTGTCATTTTGGAATTTTATGGTATTCCTCAATGCTTACAATGGTACGTCGGCTTAAATAGTTAGTATTTGATATAGGCCATCATTTTGATGCTGGAAAAATATAAATTGTAATTTGCACGTTTTGGCAGTATAAAAAGGGCAAGGTTTCTCATTGAGGGTATCACTTCACTACACGCTAACGACAACAACATAATCAATCCCTGATCTACTAAAGTAATGCATACCATGAAGGTACTGGTGATTTTTGCGTCGGTGTCGGCGATCATTGTTGGATCATCATTCGCACAAGCAGGTAGACACTAAATTTATAATTGAATAAACTTATCACGGGATTTATATTCTTCATTTAAAAAATAATTCATTCCAATTTCTGACAGGATCTCCAGCACTTCAGCTTCCAAAGTGGCAAAATATTCAAACTGCTGTTAACGACACCAGGGCCTATATCCAGAACACATTTGATAGAGTTGGTCGGCTTGCTACTGTTGTAAATCCGAAAGCTGGACGAGCTATCGTGGAAAGTTTAAAGACAAGTCTTGAAGCAATTGACCCAATTTTTACAAATTTGGTAAACGGTGCCATGAATGAAGTACTAACTTTGGAAGAAGTCGTTGCACAGGAGAAGAGCATACAGGATCTCCTTGTGACAAGCTACAATGATATGATAGTACCATTGGGCAGTCTACCTCCGCTAATTGTTGATCAGATATTCGAAATCTTTCAGGACCTCGAACGGACGGTTGAAGACGATTTTGATATTATTAAATCTCTTCTTAGCACTTAATTTATATCGGATTTCTGAAGAATTGTCCATTGGCTAAATTTACTGTAATGACTATATCGATTCAATATACTAAATACTGTTATATTAGCCCCATATAAAAATTCAGAATAAATTTGGACTGCCATGTTATAAGTGTTTCTCTTTTATACGTCCAATGCGAGGAAAGTATCTACATTGGTATTACGCTTTCCCCCTACTTTTGCCTTCTTCGTATTCAAGTAAGTTATTGGGAAATTGCTGCGTAAATTTGGACTGGGCACTGACGCCCTCCTACTATTGTATCATATTCTGTAGCTTGGCAATTAATTGAAATGCAAATTAATATATGGTTCAGATTCTGGAAATGCTTGCATTTATTTACATAACCGGAAGGTCATATCTGAGCATTATAGAAACAATTCGCTTTCGGCACAGCAAGAAAGTATACAGTTGTGGAAACCCGTAGGTCACTTGGTTTGACCTCTGATCCCTCATTTGTGGGCACAGTGGGTGAATATGTCTGAAAAAGTGGTCACGGTAGATCCGCTCTACAGCACACAGTAATGGAGATACCGGCCAAACTTTCGTGCATTGGAATCAGCATGAAAAAATCTAAGTAGTACTTCTCTTCGTTTTTCAAATTTTGTCATTTGTCTTATTGTTAGAAAAAAATCGATTTGAAATATACGAAATTACACCTTGGAGTTATAGTACTGAAATGGGCGAATAAAATTATTTTAAAGGGTCATATTTTCGAGTCCTGGCGTTCTTATATAGCAAACGCTCTCAGGCAACAAAGCATTGGGCTTTAATCGTATTCAACCATGTAATAACATAAATGGTAACTCAAATAGTTTTTACGATTGTATAATTTTTTTATAATGAAGCGTACATTATTAAATCTGAAGTAAGTTATCTAAATATTTCGCACTTATACGATTATTAATGCTCAACTGCTCACTTGAACGTCTCAGCGTAATTTTCGTTACCCTTGGAATTTAACTTGAAAACGAGTTTCATCAATTTCACTTTACCTAATTTAAGAATTCTTAAGCTACTCTAACGTAGGTAGTGAAGCAGGAGAAAAAATCATGCTTCAACTTTGACATAATTCACAGAATCTGAACATAATCAGGATCATGATCATCACTAATGAGTAGATAACTTTCAACATTAAGAGTAGCATTTTTGTGGGATGGACGATTGCAATAATATCATACAGGCTTGTATTTAGCGATACATAACCTAAAACAATTGCTCATATAGGAAAACCTTCGTGACTAGTCGCATTGGTCACTTTATCTAGCAAGCATTTCCACCAGAGATATTTCCAGTTTCTTACCAAAATGAAACTATAGTTCCAAATCATTCTTGTTCAATTCACTAATCATCTTAAATTACCACATGAGCTGTTTATAAAGCGGCCGTTTATCTTGTTCCTCGAATAATCAGGATGCATGGTAGAACTGCAGATTGGCGTCCTTATTGTGCACAAAATATGATTAAGTGTACTCATCTGAGTTAGGAGTAAAGCGCTATTGATACAAATGACATTAACTAGAAGGTGGAATATTTTCGTGTGAATTCAATCCCACCAATTGACCTATCAATAAGTTTCTAAATCCATGCGAAATGCCGTCATGAGTACGTTACAATAATCTCCAGTTATGTTATGAACTTAGTTCATTGAACTACAACAGATCCTTGCAGAATGATGCTGCTGCATTTGATGGATTAAGTTTATTTGCATGACAAGTCTTGAATTCCATCATTAGTCGTTATCCTACTGTGATTCATATTCCAGTTTGATATTTTCTTCACACAGTACCTGCTCCCACACCGCCGCCATTTTACGGATTTGACCTATGATTCTTGGCAAAAAGTGATTGCCTTGAACTCTCCTATTCATTTATAGAATACAATTTTTACGCTTTTGTCACCCCCACCACCCCAGAGACGCCGGCCCTCTACTTCCGGTTAACGACAAGATGCATGGCTGAGAATCAATAGGGAAGATACACTTGGGCCAAGGGTAGTATACCAAATTTGAGCCAAATCGGTCAACGCGACCGGACGTTAGAGTGGATCGCTATAACTACCTTTCAAGCATTTCATGCTTCCGCTAGCTACTAAATCATGCCTCTGGACACAGGTGAAGAATGAAATGCTAATAAATCTTTCAGAATAAAACTGGAAACAAATGAACATGAAATGTATTATGGGTTGTTGGTTTATAATAAAAGCGAGCCTTCGGAGTTTAGTACAGCTGCTTTAATATTATTTCTGCTAACTCTACTACTTACCGTTAACAAGGAGAAAAGTTAGCTATCAGCTATAGGTCTGCAGTTTTACATTACCAATTAGTCGGAGAAATTTCTAACAACTACTTTTCAATTCATTTCAAATCATCTAAATACAAGGACACTAATTGAATTTTAAAAAATTGGAAGAAAATTAGAGTTTAGGATATACTCTTGCTGCAGAAAATTATTGCCTTTAAACCAAAGAATCAATCCTCCAAAAAATGGAGGATATCGGAGTTTTCCTTTTTGATCTTATGGATATTCTGTCCAGTGGCTCTGATGACAGGACATACAAATAAAATTGAAATTATGTCGGCAAACAATCTAGATCGGCGAAATGTAATGTTTAAGACTAACGCCGTGTTTATCTCAATTGTATGATGGCATAAATTTAGTCAATTGAATTCAAAGAAATTGGCTATCATATTGTTGCAAAAATTCACAGGTCTTTCAGCATATCACGTTCTCAGATAACTATTTATCTTTTTCTGTACCTTGATTGGAGTAGATATTTCTTATGCTGAAATGTGCGTACCTTTTCCGGATTTAATTCTTTCTTCAACACATATTTTGAATGCCGAAAAATGCAGCGTTTCCCGTTGACTGAACTCAGAAATAACTTTGTAGGATTGTAAGTACTTTGATTAAGTGTGCTGTTTCTCCAAAGCGATTTTATACTCTGGGGTTCCATGTATGCAAATGTGATTTTAAATGCAAAAATGTATTATCCGTTTAAAGCTTTTCAGGACTGAAAGTGAATTAGGGATACCTAATTCACTTGCCTGCCGAGTTAACTCAAAATACTGACAAGACTAACTGATTTTTAAACCATTTCGTGCCGTCTCCCCGTTGCAATTCACTCCACACTTTTCTACATATATAATATTAAAACTGCCAATTATTAGGACCAACAACCTAACGTAATCAATTGTGAAACGAGGGACGAGGAAATAGATTGGGTCGTTGAATGCTGTAATTCACAACCTCATCACACATCATTACTGATTATGAACGTGGATCTGTACTTTACTTATGTTTTGAGGAGCGATTGAAAGCATGCAAACATCATTGGAAACGTTTACAAATTGCTTGCGACTTTCCGGAAGCGACGACTCTGGAAAGTGCCGTAAATCCTCAAACGTTTCTCATTCAAATGTCGTTTTACAATAAATTATATTAGGTGGCGTGTGTACGAATTGGAGTATCCTTACGGCAGATCATAGCGTTCATTTACTACCAGTATACATACATAGAGGGAATGTTTGTTTTAGCGCGAATGAGCATGGAGTAGTTTTAAATTTCGTATTTACAGGCGTAAAGGAAGTTTTCAGAAAAGTCCAAATTGACGTGTTAGATTATTGAGCCATTCAAGGAAACTCTCGGCGGTCCTGCTGCCTGGTAGTAGTTTAGGTTTCGGAGCAAACGAATCCTTAGTCAAGTATCGGGCTCTTTTTATTATTGCGAACAACAATTTCAATTAAAACAACAACAATTAAAATTCCCGTTTTTCTCTCCTGTGAATTATGTTTTGCATTTTGCTTAAATTTTAATAAGAACCGCAGCAAATAAATAACACAAAATTGTGTTACATGGGGAATGCAATAAAATTAAATCCTTTTTAACTCGTTATATTGAAACGATGTTTATATAATTCCAAAATTATTCATATTTTATACACAATATCTTATTACGATAATCGATGCTATCATTGTATTCTTTTCATTCATTGCATTCTTGTGTTTTACTTGAAGGAAAGATCCGTATATTAATCGCCTGTGTTACCTTGACGACCAAAGTTAGCGAATGAACCCTAACGATACCTTTACCTACACATAGATCGGTGCTGACGGTGGTGAGTTTTGTTTAAAAATAATAATAAATACTGGAAATTTATACTGACAAGTGGTTAAAACTTCTCTACGTAAAGTGGCAAAACTTGACTGCAGATTACAATCATAATCATAAAAGGGAACATTTCTTTCTGGTTTTCGTATTTCTAGGTCACGAGTGCCATAAATTCGCAAGTATATTTACTGGAAATGATGACTGAAAAAGTAAATGTGACAAAATACCAATGTGACATTTTCTTCGTTGTGCGACTTTTACCAAGAGGATTATGGAGGTGTAAATAGGTGAATACAGTATGGAAACAAGTGAATATTTCCACCCAATAAGCCGTTCTCATTGTTGCAAACTCCTATATTTATGTCTTTCGAACTATTCTGGACACATATGCAAAAACAAAAGGGAACAGGAAGCATATGGATACATCAATACACTTTCCAAGTGTACTCGCGACTTTTATATTTCGCGCTTAATATTTTCGATGTTGTGTTCCGTCAGATTATAATAGCACGGGTGTGAATATCAGTCGTACAAAGCGTTATTTAAAACCTTCTGTAGAAAATTAATTGTGAAGTATTTACGTTTAATCAAAACTGAATGAAATGCGATATTAAAAGAAATAGATGGAAATGAAGGCTGGAAGAAATTGGGATATATTTCCTGGCAGGCATGCATACCATTAGTCGTTTTCACAGTTATGTATAGTCGACGTTTGGGATGCTCGTTTCTAAATAACGCGTAGTACATGATAACACCACTTAATAAAAACTTTACTCAGTACAAACTTATTGCATGTACAGTTTCAAGATTTACGTTAATTATAGGGTTGAGTTCCCTTTCGTTTCATTGAAATAACTACATTGGCAGTTCAGAAATATGTATTTGTTGCCATATTAGAAAAAGTTGAATACGACAAGCTAAGATTTTATTTTATTTGTCTTTTTTATTTGTCTTCTATTTGTCTATGAGAAGGTCACTTGTAGATTCTTTGTCCTGCTTCGTTGAAAGTATGGAACGAATTTAGAACGTGAAAGTTAATGTGCAAAATAAAAACGAGACATCAAATAAAGTACATTTTTGTGGCTATCAAAATAATAGTAGTTTTTTATGTGGAGAAAGTGAATAAAATATTAATTACCCTATAGCCAGGCATGTACAAATATCCAGGTACTAAAGAATTGATCAGGAAAAATTATACAATGTAACGGTGTCGATAATTAAAATGAGACTTATTATACCTTAATAAGGTTATATAAGTACGGACACGTCTCTGAGAAGAGTTGCATTTGTTTAGAATTGAAACGACAGGCTTCCACGACCCATCTAATTTTTCTGACAGTTCATCCTGTTATATATAGCATAAAGGTAGTTTGGGAGAAATTCTCGCTAGGTTGCAATGTTTTCGCCAGTAGATTTTGGGTCCTTCAGGGGGTCGGCATTTTTCTTCCTCCTCTATACACAAATATCACTGGATTTGTGAGATAAAAGCGCTACAGATCTTAACATAAATTCCTCCCCAAGAACCGTAAACCACTTTGGGAGGCGTTATCATTTCCCAGCAGGAAAATATATTTTCTTGACTCTAGTAAGCAGTATCGATTAAAGGAATGTTGAAGGAAATCTATCCGCTAGATCACACGTAATTTTTGTCGTAATCGCTAACGTCATGTGTGATTTTAGTTAGGAATATTTTCTGGTTAAATGTTACACTTACATTTGCAAAGCATCTAGGAAAAATAAACATTGTAAAGTTTGTTATTGGTGGTGAATAACGTGTAACTCAAAATGCTATGGTTTTAGCCGCTTGCCATTGTTAAGCAAACACAACGACACAGTACAAGAATGTTTAATAATAGATGACTTAATAACCTTGCGTCAGTATTGACAGCATTGGGCAGTGTTTCTACTAGATGGATGCTAACTGATGCATTTTCACTGAGACACAATAATCTTAACCGATTCCGATTGCGCAACAAACGTAAACAAGCGCATTTTTTGTTTCTAATAACAGGAAGCAGATTCTAATTCGACTACATTCCTAGTATTTATCAATTGAATGCTTGAAGGAAACAAATTCTTAAATACATATTTGATTTATGCCGAGATTCAGAGTAATGCTGAATATATTTATTCGTCATATGCATCTACAGAAATCAAGATATGTATAAGTAAATTAAGTCTGTATTAGCTCTTTGATGCCTGTGTAATAGTTTTACGCCAATTAATACAAATTTTGCTGTTATTGTTTACTAATATTGCAATATTGATGTTTTGGCTGCTCCTGTGGGTTACAAATTCCATGTCATGATCATGAGTAGTTTACGGGAAAGGTTAAAATTACGGCATTTTTATTACAAATGATTCAAAGTCGAATTTAGTCGGTCTTGAGCACCATCATCTTACATTACCTATTACATCTTCAAAGACATTGATTATTTTCTGCTTAAATTCACTTTCGAGTTCATTGAAATTACAAGGTTTTGATACACATTTGCAAAAGAAATCAAAACAAATCCTTTGGTGGTTGGTTTGATGTTTTCAAACAAAATTTATAAAATAGCATGCAAGATCGTTACTATTGTGTAATGGTTATAAGTTAAATTTGCTACTGATTCAAAGAAAAAATAATCATTCCAAATATGCAAATGCAGATTTGGACACTGTTGCATGAATGAATATTGTTGAATAGTTTGTTCGATTCTAGAAAGTGAAGGTATGTGGCGAAGTTGAAAATTGTCTGGCCGAAATCGTTCATCGATAAATCAAGAAGGATGATCTAGCAAGTAAACAACACAAAAGCATTCGTATGTATAGTTTGATACCATACAGCAGCTATTTTACTAACTTACTCATGACCTTAACTTTAAGTGATAACCGGACGGCCTCTCAATAGTTGTTCCAGTCTGGTATATTTGGTATATCTGGTTGGATGTTACGGACACTTAAATTACGGGAACAATTCTTGAGCATAAAAGCTTTTTATTAAAAGGGATTATATTGCGCTAGTAAAAGTAAGAAGCCATCTTGTTCAACCATCTTATTTAACAAATAAAATCATGAATGGGTACGAATGTCGTTAATTTGCGGCTGAATTTTGATGAGTTTCCGTTAATAAGGTGACACAACCTCATGCGGTATCCTGCTAAAATTTTGGCAAATGCTGAAATAATTCTGGTCAATGTCTCATGCAAAATGAACGCATTTCAAACCGATTTCCATGTTTTCGCTTCCCCGCCAGTACAAATTATCTGACGCACAAAATTATCGATCGATCTTCGAAGGATTAGTTTGAAAAGAAATTGAAGAATATGTTGCATTTATTTTATCTCACACTATCACCGTACCCACATTTTATTAAAACTCCCAACATTAGTTCCAAAGGTGGCTTAAGTCAAAAAACATGTTGCTCACATTAAAATTATTACCATTCATCATCCAGTACTATCTGATAAGTGCAAACCAACGGCGTAGAACCTGGTTTTAACAAATTGTTCGTTGAAGTAAATATTCCACTAGATTGGGTTGCAACCTCACAGTGTCCGACTGCGAGCAATAAATTGTCGGGGGATTTTCGGGGTGCATAGTCTTTTCAGAAGGTTTCAGGGATATAAAAAATGATTTTTTGAAGTGAAATCTATTTCTATCAAAACAGAAATATTCAGGAAAGTCTTCATTTCTATTTATCCTTCGGAACACTGCTTATATTTCATTTTCAAAACCGCAAAGAATGCATACCTTCTTTGATGCAAGTGTTTTCCTTTCTATCCTCACCAACTATTATATCTGCAGTTACTCATAATAACAGAAGAATTATTCAATAGAAGAGATTATCTTTAAAATTGATTGGCCCCCAAAATTTTCGTCTTTATCATATTTTGGTATCTATTAGCCTATCATTTCGTTTTTGAACAGACTTGCTAGTCTATTAGTACATTGCTTTCAATGGTACACTGATATTGTAATTGACCTAACTAATGGATCTCTAGTTCGCTTTTTCTGAATAGTCAGCAATTACGTAAGCGATTTCCAAACCGCACATCTCTGATTGAAGATAATTTCAAGTTGACAGCAATGCAGTTGTACGACGTTAGCTTGCAACATCAATTGTTAAAGCATGATTCAATTTTCCGGGTTGCGTATTCTTCAAGTAGCAGACATGGCAAATTGTGAAGCAGGTAATGCAATGGGGATTATAGAAAAGAAACGACACAATTTGAACGATAGTCAGATGTCAGCCAAAAGTTAGGAATAAAAAATCGTTCCTTAGTCCATTTGCGAGCGAGACTCAACGTCATTGGGGGAAATGTCGGCGCTCTTGAAATACCTCAATGGTTTATGGGATTGTGTTTATAAATATAGCATTTTATCTCTTACAATTCTCTTTTGTTAGTGGTTGCTTGAGTTATAGAATGAACTTATAACTAACTCATGAATTTAATTATTGCAATTGGTTATCTATATTAAATTATTTTGTATATAAAATGCAAACAAGGAGCACGTCCAGAATTAAATAATTTAAATTTCAGCGTTGCGAAAAATAACAAATTAAGGTTTCATGTAAACGTACAACGCCGTCAATCTTGTGTATCTTCTACTTGCAACCTTATTAACTACCGGAAGCATGAAATGCTTGAAAGGTAGTTATAGCGATTGATCTGTTTGTCTGTCTGTCTGTCTGTCTGTCTGTCCGTCAACACTCTAACTCCCGTTCGCGTTGACGGATTTGGCTCAAATTTGGTACACATATACATTGGCATAAGGGGATGATCCCTATGGATTTTCAGCCATGCACCTCGTCACTGACGGGAAGTAGGGGGGTCGAAGTGGAGGGTGGTTGGGGTGACCAAGTCGTGAAAAATTTTTATTGTGTGAATCGATAGACGAGTTCAAGGCGATCATTTTTTGCCAAGGCACCATGGGTCAAATCGGTCACCTGGCGGTGGTGAGGGCCGTGGAAGGTATGGGGGTCCCCAGTCGTCAACATTTTTTATGCTATTTTGTGAGCAGTATTGGCAGGAAACCAATTTCAGCGGATGTGGTCCCCATTTGCACATGTGGCAACTCCACCAAATATATTTTGTGCCTAAAGTTACATCTACGTGCCTACCTAGATGCTTCGGAAATGATAATTTACGCTCGCCGTGCAAATGCTGAGTACTCGTGAGGTTACAAGTGTTCACTCTTTGACTTTTTGTATGTTAAGCTCACCGGTTGAAAACTCTTTCGCAAACGATTTTACCGGCAGCTACTTCATTTCCGGAACGGATACACTAGTTCTCTCGCCTCCTTTCAACTTTCACCCATACGCTTACTGCGGTTGAGAATTTTGTAAAACTAAGCTCAATGCTATTAGACTGGTTATTTCACAGTAAAGGGAAATGATTGTGGTTTAGCATAAGATTGCAATACTAGACAAATACTGCACCTTATTTAGATACCGTATGCAAATGGTATGCAGAAGGAAGCCTCTCTGTAACTATCCTGAAGAAAAAGAGTTCTGATTACAGTTTCAGCGAAGTGGGACCGTATATCTGTCCTTTATAGTAATGAACGAAACTGGACAATAAACTATGAATGCCTGTCAAGTTTGCACTTGCTAAAATATTATAAGAAATTGGAATTTTAACGTTGAGAATTTGGATTTGATTATCTCAAATACAATAAGAACCTTCAATCTTCGTGAAGAATAATAAGTAAGCTAAGGAAAAATTTCTAAATGGCGGTCAAGTTTATACACCTGAATTGCACTGAAGTTAACTTTATACCTTAACTTGCACGCACATTTGCATCTTTAATTTTTCAATACTGCTGAAATCAGTTAAACATCAAGCAAATATGTTATTATATTATTTCTGTACTACGGGCTCATAAATGCCAATAATAAAGTAAAGGTTAATTAAGGTTATCAATGCTGTTACTGTATATGCATGCCTGATATTGCAATTTTACAATCCTGGGCCTATTTATGAACTGCCCTAATTATAACTTGTTTTAGTTGGCACACCGGAAAATTCAATTAAATATAAGCCAAATATCAAAAGTACGTTTCAGCTTCATTTTGTTTCTCAAATGATTTGATAAGTAGTCGATCGTATGTACCCGTAGCAAAATGAATAATTAAACGTTTACTCCCGTGATTATTAGGATGGATGACATTTAGAATATTATTCAACTGGAATGAGAGCATTATCTTTCACTCACACTGCTGTTAGCCTATTTCTACCTGAAATTGCATACACCAAATGCAAATAAATCATATATGCTACAATGACAAAGTGGAAAGTCGAAGTAAAATCGTTAAATATATTTGAGCAAAAAATAACTTGCCCATTCCTCCTTAAATAGTTTGATCAATATGTTTTGCCATTACACATTATTTATAATATTTACTGCTAACATTATTCATATGGCCGCTGCCGAAAAATGTACAGTTATCTGCAGTTAGCACGGTCCAATCGTTTGCAAGGTGACGATCCTCTTTTGCCATGTTTGCTTTCCAATTTGGAAAAGCATTAAAAAATAAATGGGACTTATAGTGACAATGTTATTTAAGCAAAAAATGTATGCATATTTCTGATCAACGACTTTTTGTTTTTGTTTTGCACTAAAAACATGCGAGAATAACAAATCCCTATTATTACTTTATGGCCATTTGATGCTGTAGTCTAACGTCACTTATATGTAATGTCCTCTATAACGGAGATACACTCTCCATAGGTAACTCGTAACCTTTGTCAACTCAGTTTATCAATCAGGTACTCGAATTGAACAAAATGCGATAGCGACCACCTTTACATCATTCTTTGTGACGATTACATATATGGTACGATATCTGGGGAGTATTAAGTTAGAAATTTGGATGATTTATAGAGTGACGAATATTCATGCCAGAAGTATAGCAAACTCGAATTTAATTTTGACATCAGTGATCAGCTGAACACAGCCCCGAAAATTGAAACCAGTATAACTTTGTTTATAAAGCACATTCGTAATTTGGTATAAATATTATTCTACCATTTACCAAATACCCAAACCCACAGATTAACCTAATAAATTAATTCGTGAGATCGCAGTCCAAAATTATGAATAGGATTTTCCAATAAAAATATCGGCGGAGGACCCACAGGCTGCCGAAGACGACCTCCAGGAGGCCGGGCAAGGAGTCGACCTTCAGGAGGGTGAGTACGACCTCCAGGCTGCCGGAGGCCAATGACAACCTACAGGCGGCCGGATGCCAATTACGACATCCAGGAGCCCAAATAAAATATGACTTTCAGGAGGCCAAATAAAATACGACCTCCAGGCGGCCATTTCCACTTGCTGAAAAGAGTACATCCGCCGCTGCTGCTCAATTCCAAAATGTCCCTGCTCAATTCCAAAATGTCCCTGCTCAATTCCAAAATGTCCCTGCTCAATTCCAAAATGTCCCTGCTCAATTCCAAAATGTCCCTGCTCAATTCCAAAATGTCCCTGCTCAATTCCAAAATGTCCCTGCTCAATTCCAAAATGTCCCTGCTCAATTCCAAAATGTCCCTGCTCAATTCCAAAATGTCCCTGCTCAATTCCAAAATGTCCCTGCTCAATTCCAAAATGTCCCTGCTCAATTCCAAAATGTCCCTGCTCAATTCCAAAATGTCCCTGCTCAATTCCAAAATGTCCCTGCTCAATTCCAAAATGTCCCTGCTCAATTCCAAAATGTCCCTGCTCAATTCCAAAATGTCCCTGCTCAATTCCAAAATGTCCCTGCTCAATTCCAAAATGTCCCTGCTCAATTCCAAAATGTCCCTGCTCAATTCCAAAATGTCCCTGCTCAATTCCAAAATGTCCCTGCTCAATTCCAAAATGTCCCTGCTCAATTCCAAAATGTCCCTGCTCAATTCCAAAATGTCCCTGCTCAATTCCAAAATGTCCCTGCTCAATTCCAAAATGTCCCTGCTCAATTCCAAAATGTCCCTGCTCAATTCCAAAATGTCCCTGCTCAATTCCAAAATGTCCCTGCTCAATTCCAAAATGTCCCTGCTCAATTCCAAAATGTCCCTGCTCAATTCCAAAATGTCCCTGCTCAATTCCAAAATGTCCCTGCTCAATTCCAAAATTTCCCTGCTCAATTCCAAAATTTCCCTTCTCTCCATGCTGAGCCATACAATATAATATTTCAGGTTCATAAGGTGACATATATGAAATTCAGCACTAGATTAATGACCAATCGGTTGTGGCCTACTGGAGGTGGCAATTGGCCTCCGGCCGCCTGGAGGCCGTATTTTATTTGGGCTCCTGGAGGTCGTATTTAATTTGGCCTCCTGGAGGTCGCAATTGGCCTCCGGCCTCCTAAAGGTCGTAATTGGACTCCGACCTCCTGGAGGTCGACTCCTTGCCCGGCCTCCTGCAGGTCGTCTTTGGCAGCCTGGAGGGTAGCCACCTAAAAATATCAGCAAATGGAAATTGCAACAAGCTGCCAGTAAGGGAAAATCACAAAGAAGCTTCTTTAAAGTCAATCATGAATTAATTCATCTTTTTTTTAGAGTTCCAAATTGTTGCGTGGCAGGCAGGCGCTCTTTAAAACTTAAATGCCTCCGTTCCTGAATTTATAAATCTTGGTTTTTGCGTTCATTTTGCAAACTGTGGCTGTTTTGACCTTCTTCTGAAAAAGCTTTCCAATGACGTTTCTTTGAAATCTTACGCCATGACACCGGTTAGTACAAATTTTGCTCGGTACGTCATTTTATGCTAATGTAGATTGCTGAACAGAAGTATGGGTTTCATTTCCCTGACAATAATTTTATCGTTACATCATGAGTAATGAAAAAAGAAAAATAATAGAAATATTGATTAATTTTAATTAAGTCCTGGTAAAATTTAATTTGATTTTTAGTTCCATCATCTAACATATCATTTATTCTACTAAATGCTGTAAATAATGGTGTGAAAATTTTAAACCATACTTTCTTGTATACAAATGCCACATAATAAATTGGGTTTACTGGTAGACACATGCTTTCTATTAACTGAATTTCCAATCAATTTATAAATATCGAATGAATCTTTCAATCAAAATCTGTTTCAAATGGCAATTCGGAGCGACTTTTAAATGGTTTCTTAGATACCAGTAAATTTTGTAATAACACGTACGAAAAAAGCACACAAAAGTTTTCGCTCGACCACCCCTTAACGAACTCATTATTAGCATTCCTACTCTATATTTTTTACTTTGTACATTGAAATGCAACAATATTTATTCTGGTGTGTTTACAATTGCAATCGTTACAAGTTGATATTTGCATTGTCTTAAGAAAGTAGCCTTCAACGCATGACTGTTTGGTTTTCAACGACAATCCTTTGCACCGATTAGTGTAGAATTCGTGCACAAAATTTCCGAAAGTTGTTCAGATTACTTTATTGATAGTTCTTATAGTTTGCTAGTGCAACTGAATATAAAACGAATTTATTCCCTATTAATCATCAATTAACAGTGTGACAAGTGGTGAGGAGATTTAAAAGCTACGTTTCTGAAATATTTAGGGCCAGTTTCTTTAATTTTTCTGTCGGTTTGGCATAGACGCCATTCTACAACTTGTTGGCCTAAATAACTCAATTCTAGGAATGAGTTAGATAAAGCATTTCCCTGAGACATGTGGGCATTAGTAGATTAATTCTAAGCAAGACGATGAAAAATGTCATTGAAAGTGGTAAAAAGCAGCAAAGCTTCTACCTCATTTTAATAATTCGTATATCTCATTTTCAAACTTATTGGAAAGGTTTTGGAAACATTGAGCCGACCAGCCGACGTGAGAGTATCTTGAAATAACTAGGTCGAATCTGCACGCAAAAGAATCATGTTTCTGTTTACCCTTTTCCAGCCATTTCCTACACCTTGAACCTTCAGATTATCAGGCGAATCATAAACCTACTATTCCTTCTTTCAACTTTCTTTTAAAATGTTACATAAATGGGAGTCTGCATCCACGGTGTTGGTAATACATTGAATATACAAACATTGTTTTCAAAATTTTATGCTAAGCTTGGTACACGTGAACTACGAATCACGAAGCCGATTAGTACATATGTTTGCTTAATATGCCATTAATATGTAAAGGATGCTGCTCGATCGTTTTTCACCGTTGCAAGCTTTTTAGAAAGTGAAGGCATGCCTTAATATTTTTTTATAGAATGTTATGTTAGAATAAGTAACCTGTTTCGCTTATTTCTTGATATAAGCGAACACTAACATATGAAAGTTGATGTACCATCATACTCGAGCAGCATGACTTGATATAGTTTATGATTTCTTGTCTTGTATTTATTATTTCATACACATTTGAATATAACTCTCTTTCCTTTATTTGCCGAGATGATTCAATATTTGCTGCCTTGGCAGTCAACAGGAAACACTCAGAAAACTGAATTATTACTTACATCTCTTTGCATTTCAAATGTACGGAAGAATCCAATACAACGTTTCAAAAAACTATCCCAAGCTCCCTGTTTGCTACCGAGGAATTAGACATAGAAATTTTATTTCAATATGTGGATAACAATTCTACAATTATTGTCATTGGGAAGGAATTAGATAGATAGATGATACCGGAAAAATTGCATGATGTTTGCAAACTTGAACAACTATCATAGTACGTTGCAGACTTTACTTCCGTCGAACGGAACATTTACTCTTACAAAGTTTTACCAATAGTAATTCAATTGCCATTTTCAGAATACTTTGGAGTTCTGCTTACTACATGAGAAATAGGCTAGGAATTTGAACTTTACGCTGTTTCTAACTTTTGAAGTTTCTTCTACAAACAAAACATCAGGAAATGGAGCCGAATATCTTCAAATTGATTAGACGTGTCTCAGTGAAATATGTATTTCTTTTAAACCAACAGCGTTTACTCCTTTGAGTTCTTTGATCATATCATATGGTACTCAAACTCGCCAGATACTCATAGCATTGACGTTAAAAATATTTTGTGAGGATTCTCAAATAATTGATTTAAATGAATTTCAATTTCATTCATGAAACATTTCACTTTACTGGAACCTGTAAATATCTGGAAACGTCCGTCTAAGCGTCCTTTCCAGAATCCAAATTCCACTGACTACTCGTGGCCCGTCTGAAATTTCGTACCAACGACTAGGTACATATTTATTCCGTACTTTAAATAGTTCAACAAATACATGCCCAAAATTATAAATATTGTGGACCACAATATTTATCATTTTTACCAAATGTATTTTAGAATACTTGTCAGGTTTTGCCCATCCGAATCACACTCAAAGTTGCTACTAATACTATAATGGGATATTATTCACGATATAAATTTCTTCTTTGCCAATAGTCCAAACACACCCAACCCTTACCCCTACAATATCACCTACGTTATGAAAATAAGTGACAAGGGTAAAATATTTGCTGATGGCGCCCAACCATACAAAGCTCTCATGTAGCACCGACGATATTAAAAAAGCTTTTATTGGAATTTCCAGTTTGATCGATTCCATGTAAACCCAAACAAAATGAACTGTCCGAGAATATAAAAAATGTTATTTTGTGTATGAAAAATAGACCTTGTCAAACTTTCTCGACTCATGTGAATAAATTTCAGATTGCTTCACGGGTGCCAACGGTTTTGATTTGGATTTTAAAAGAAATGTCCAGTCGGGAAACTCGGCCAGTCCAGTGGATTTATTGAGTGAATCAGTACTGTCATTGAAAAGAACTGACTTCTGGCGCAAAAATATGGACGCAATGGCAAGTGATTACCTGTAAAAGGGAGCTGTATATCTGTAAAGACAGAAACGAGTAGGATCGTTTTGGCCCAATTAAATGTAATGCTGTTAATTAGATTTTACATCTCGGAGATTTGGACAAATAGTGGAACTGTATGCACTGCGCCGCCCCGCCCGAGATCATTTCAATTCATTCCAATACTCCAGTGATAATTAGGATATATAACATTTTAAATATTATTCGGAGAGATGTTAACAGATTATTTTTACGATTAAACTGTTGTTGGAATCTTAGTTAACACAAAACTAGCGTAAATTATTCCTTTTGCTTGTAAAATTTGCTATGAACTTCCTAGAGGGAAAATATTTCAGCCACATATATATGATGGCCACAATGTTTGTGAGCGCTGTTCAAAAAGTCTAGCAAGTCTATGTATTTCTCGAGTCATCCGAAAGACATGACTGTTGGAGCATTAGGTTGTTTCTTTCTACGCTCGTTATACGTGACTACGTTCCTGCGTAATATTATAAGTGCCTATTGATGATACAGCATAAAATGAGTCACAGTTCATAACGAGAACCGAAATTAGAACGGTGTCGTCAGCGAACCGGATCAATGCAGCATTAATAATGTTTCAATTACGACAATGCGCTCGGCAGAACTTTAAGTACTTACAATTAGAAAATATTTGTATGTTCATTTTTCCTTGATGGCTACTGGTCACGATTGGATTTGGTTTGACACCGTTGGCGCATACGCAGAGAGTTGGAATTATGTGCCCATTCCAATGTTGATCGAAAGGTTGCGAGTTGCGACAGTCACCCAATTCTTGATACACGATTAATTAATATTCTTTGGGAAAATGAAGCATATACAAGAGCAATTAATTTAAATATAAATTATTTTACGGAATTATTATGTAGACAGCAAACTAAATTAAATCATATATATGTAACTACCAATCCATTTTCCTCTTCGTCAACAGCCAACAAAACAATTATATAGTCCTTACAGCATTAGCTTATGCAGGAGCCAGGAAGTCCAAATTTCCATAATATAATTAAATAAGCCTTTGGACATTTGTCATAATTGAAATCGTAATAACACAGTTGGAAATTGACATGAAATCTCTGCATTGAATCGAAAGAATGGTTACTTGAAAGCCATGGACAAAATCGGCAAAATAAGAGTTGGGTTAAAGTGGGTATATACAATCATAAAAATATGTTCCATATATTATATCCTATTGGATCTTCATGTGACAATCAAGCATACAAACGGCAAATGGATGACAGAATACATCCACTCTGACAACCAGAAAATTTGGTTAAAAACATTTTCAATTTTGGCTAAAAACTGCTTCTGCTCCACAGGAATTGGCTTTGAAAAAATAGAGTAGCGTATTATGCAAACGTATTTTATTTCCGTTTTAGCTAGCATATCTGTCAGCCAGCTTTTGCTATTGTTACGCTTCAATAAAAGAAATTTCTATACTTGGAAAATGGATATTTATTGTGAGGAAGCCCTACGATTTTATAATTATATTTTCCAAACGCATCACCACATTTCTCTGTTCCGTCTCTGCCGAACAATATATTTACTGATCCCAAAGTATTGTTTAAAGGTTTAGGTGCTCTTTTCTGTTTTATTGGCCCAAAGTAGAAAACGTACCTTTACAGGTTGGCCGGTCAGGATAGTTTATGGGAAAGCTTCTTAGAAAGTTTAGATTCAAAAGTCTTTACAATTTGCCAAGGCATTTCTACAAACTATTATTGATTTCGTAAACCGTAATAAAGATAATAACAACTGATAGCTATATACAGAAACGTTAACATTTATGGTTTAGATGACGAACTAATAATGCAGATTCACAGGCTCGTTACTCTTCAACCTTAGAAAATGGCTTATTCACCTAGTTCCCCATTTTTATTTTTATCACTGGTCACAACGACCATAACTTGCACTGTGTTGCGCTGAGCCTGTTTTTCTCTGGAAATTCAATTCGAGCTCCAAAATTTTTTTTCGTCAATTCGTTCGCTTTTGGTGTGGATTATATACAAGAAAGACCCGAAGAGTCCGAATATGATGGTCATAAGTCGCATCAAACTAAGTAATTTGAAATATATGGAGAAGACTGCAAAAAACAGTGAAAAAACACGATTTTTTGCAAAAAAGTTTAATTTCTGAAAAAGAGCGGACGAGTCAAGGTAAACGCGTTTCAGATTCGAAAAACCCAGTCCTTCTTACCCAGAAATACGATTCCTTCACACCTTGATCGATCCGCCATTTTGAATAATTAAGGTTTGAAAATGTCGTTTCGAAAGTTGGAATGGGGTCGTTCATTATACACATGCCCATCCACCCACCAAAAAAGATGCCAGTGGGTGGGAAAACAATAATGTCGACTCCTACAGGGCGTTAAAGTCAGCGTAAGAGTTTCATGTTCTGATTTCGAGATAAGTCATGGATAAATAGTGCTACTATTCTTGTTTTCGGCACGCGTCGTCAAAAATTTTTGGAAATTAAAAAATTTGTATCAGTTAACAAATAATAACCTATTTCTAATAGATTGGCACCAATTTCCGACCAGTATTCCCCATTTTGGTTGAATTATTGCGTCAAAAAGTACTGAAAACTTGTTGTGCGGTTTCGCCTGTAAATCACGCAATTTTAAGGATAGCGGCAAAATCTCTTCTGCATTATAAAGATAAATGCAATATCTTTGTAGGAAATTCAGGGTTTTTTATAATTCGTTGAAATAGACTGCAAAAATTACTTTCATCTTTGCATAAAAATGGCAGTATTTTCGAGTGAGAAAAAAATATTTTTTGGTTCATACTTGCAACTATTGGCGTTAAGATGTATAATATGACATGTTAACTTGGTTGTAGTTTTTTTTTCGGAAATTACTTGCGTTCCGTGAACTAAGATTTCATGTTTTGTTCTTAAGGCTAACGTGTTATATTATGCATCTTAACGCTAATAGTTGCAAGTATGAAACAAAAAACATTTTTTTCTCACTCGAAAATACTGCCATTTTTATGCAAAGATGAAAGTAATTTTTGCAGTCTATTTCAACGAATTATAAAAAACCCTGAATTTCCTACAAAGATATTTCATTTATCTTTATAATGCAGAAGAGATTTTGCCGCTATCCTTAAAATTGCGTGATTTACTGGCGAAACCGCACAACAAGTTTTAAGTACTTTTTGACGCAATAATTCAACCAAAATGGGGAATACTGGTCGGAAATTGGTGCCATTCTATTAGAAATAGTGTATTATTTGTTAACTGATACAAATTTTTTAATTTCCAAAAATTTTTGACGACGCGTGCCGAATACAGGAATAGTAGCACATAGAGAAACAGTACTTAATCGTGAACTGAGGTGGTGAATAATTTTGAACATAAATCATTAATATTTTTGATATAGTCGTCATTGTTACAGAAATATTGATACCTTCATGCCTATCAGTTGAATGTTCCTTTTGAAAAAACACGCTGTATTCTTATTCTCCAATTGTGTAAAATGCACAGCATAGCATACGGCTAAAATTTCCTAACATATTCCGTATTGCTGTTTTATAATCGTATCTAACAATAAAATGCCTCAAAAAACAAAGCGTCCAAAAATGTAGAAACCTAAATTAACAATTAGTATCCATGGCAATCTGCCTTAATAGCGGCAGTTTCGGAACCTTAAAAACTAAATAAAAATGGTGATAATTGATTAAATGGATTTAAAAAAATATGTGTTAGCAGACGGACCAAGAATACAGGTTCACAAATATCATTGTCCACTTTAGAAATGGTTTAATAATTTTTCGACTTTTCTTTGCATAACGAATGACAATGATTGCTACTTGACTAATGCACCAATATATGTAGAATAATGAAGAACGTACTATCATACGCATACAAGCACATATTGCACTTGGGTTAATAGTTTGCGATGGACTGTTGTTGGTTCCACATGAATACATATATCCGCCTGTACAACCTACAATTCTTGAAATTCTTCCCAACCATTTGTTACTCACGCCAAAGCAAACTTCCGACATCTTCAGCTCTGTTTAATTTCCAGAAGCCGCAATAATAACTAAACGGTTGTCACGCGTGCATATGAATGAACTATTTGGGCAATCGATAATTTTAGATTTTAGTACAAATAGTGCAAACAATAAGCTCAATAGGGATAATGAATTATGGTCGAAATTGTCTTCTCAATACCAGTTAACTGCGATACTTTAACTACAGTTCAGTTCGATTTTGAGCATGGCTACCGTGTTTCTGAAATATTACAATCAACTAGAAAAAATTTCACAAAATCTCACTTTACCTACCACTTTAGGAAGGTATATAGTAATAATGTATGTCAATTTGTCAAGCCGCCGTAAGAATTGTCATTTCCCTTTGCCATAAAGTATACATTTTTATCTTTTGTAGCCCCTGTTCGGAATAGAGCAGTAAATTCGTGGGAATGAGGAAATTGAGGAGAATATCCGCACATTGATTAGCCATGTCACATGCATGCACTTTGACACTCTTGTTAGCTCATCTCTGTGTTGTATAGGTGTACTGGACAATATTGGCTTCCATTTTCGTCTGAGTAAGTATTTCAGTGTTGGCTTTGGAAGGCAATATGAATTAAGGTTTTAAGGAATTCGATGAGAAATTTTATATACAAATGTTTGTCTGTTTACATTTATCTTTCTTCTCTTGATATAATTTGCAGGCTCTAAAATGTAATAATGCCAAAGATGGTAGCGTGCCCCTCCAGATTATGTGTGATTAAATACAATTTCTACTAAAGAGCGATTAACATTGTCAAGTCCTATACAAACCAGTTAGCAGAATTATCTATACCTGCCCAACTTTAAAAGAGAAATATAGCAGGTCGTTGAAATGACGGCGTTAAGCTATGCTAGACATAGCATAATTGAAAAGTATGAGTTTTCATCTTTTCGCTTATACATGTACTCTGAAAGGATGATAAGTATACGTGTACACATTGTTTTCCCTTGTTCTTTCCCTTGTAAATGCATCAGCAGCAAAAATCGTCATTCAAGGTGAATAAACTGATGTTGGTTACATCTTCTGAGTTAGACACTGAGCATAAATTAGTTAGGAGTAGATTGAATGGCCATATTAGATAAACAGCAGTATAAGCAGACGCTCAGGCAACGAATGGCACGACAGCCGAGATTAAGGAAACGCAACATGGTTAAAACGTATATCTTCTGACCTGAGTAAGAAACGCCAGTGTACAATGTAGAGAGAAAATGATGCTTGACTCCGATTTTGTTTAAATTATGCTTTCTCATAGGTGACCACAAGAAACGGAAAAACAGAGTTTCAGCACCTCCTACAAAGTACCTGGTGTTAGCCAGTACCACATGTTTGTTTCGGTCCTGGACTGAAATGGGCTGATGAAAACTGTACCAATTGTTTCAGATGTTACTGAACTTTTCCTAAATTTAGTTATCGCTTGCTTAAACCCAATTAGCCACAGATATATTGTCCAACTATTGGTCGTCTATTTCTGAACCACACTATATATCTATTTGTGTGTCATTGGCCAAACTAGAAAATAGCGAGAAACATTTTAACTTAAGTTATTAAGTAGTTTTAATTTACCTATGGTTCGTCTGGAAGACGAATATGCGGTCATATACACGTTCGCTTTCAGTCTCCCACAGACCTAAAATTTTGTAAAACCAGTCGCTGAATAAATTTAATGTTCTGAACAAATGCTATATAACGGAACATGTGCCTTGTGTATTGTAAATTAGTATGAAGATAACTACGATGAATAATAAAATTATAACAAAATAACAAAGTCAGAGTTTTCTCGTACTAGTTGGTAATTGACGGTAAACAAATCCATGAAATGGTCTTGTCCCATTTACCATATAGTCTTTCTAGTGACCACAGTAATATTACATGGCGTTACAAAATTTATGTGCTATGAGGAAAAATGAAACAACTTTTTGACAGGTTGGATTGTTATTTTGTTATTAAAACAAGAAGACAGCCGTGTAATTTTGCATATATAATATATTCACACATTTGCTGAATTCACACAGTTCAAACGTATTACCCATAATACCACTTGTGTATTTGTAAATGAACTCCGTTTTTAATTGTTCAATTTTTAGTTCGTAATACGCCAACAGTGTTTTTTCCCAACATTTTGCGTTTAGTCTAGACGTCAGGTTGTTGTTCAAAACCATGGCAGGTTCAAATGGAAAAACGAATTTGCCGAATTAAGTCGCTGCCCTCAAATATTATTAATATTACACCTGGAATGTTAAAATTTATTTTCAAAATCTCTGAAAATCTGAAAGTTGGTGCCCGTTTTCATTTATCAAATTATGACTCTTTCGATTTCCTTATCAAAAAACACTTTTGCAACGACGTTCCTTTGAAATCTTACGCCATGACGCCGCGCCGATCAGTATAAATGATGGTGAATGTGGTTTTAATGCTGATGTAGATTGGCTTCATTCTGTAGAGGTTTGTGCGGTTATCTTGCCATTAATATCGTCACGACATCAAGGGTATAGAGAAAATACTAAAAGGTTTTGATATTTTTTACTATACAGGTTTCGGAGTACCGCAGCGTCGGAAAGAGCATTATTGAGCTAACGCTTTGTTTTAATCTCGTTCTAAGATTACAATTTACAACGATTACGAGTTTATTTGTAATGCTTTTTTCCTCCATTTAAATAGCAATAAATAGTAATCACTCTTATGTAAACATCGACACATATCGAGAAGCCACCTGGTCACATTAAACGTCCATGGCTAAGAATAAAATCTTTGTGGCGTATTTCTAAACCAAACTCGGGCAAATGTCACACACTCTCGAATTCTAGTTTGTCGATTAATAAACATCTTTACTCGCAGTCCGCGAATCCTTTCTCTTTCCAATTTTGCTTATATTGTTTTGTGACTTTAGTAGAAATTGCGAGAGACATAATCAACCATCAGAAAACGCCACCCGGAATATTAAGTGTCCTTTCAGTGCATCAAATTTTCCATAAAGTTGTTATTTAGTCAAAGTGGGTATATCGGGATAGCTTCGTTGCTTTCGTAAGTAAAATTCTTATGATAATTCATGAAACAACATTCCTATCCAATCCCTAGAATCAATGTGTAAAACTTGTTTTATACAACCTAAAACTACGCTGAGATACATTGTTGATTGTAAATCATCCAAATATTAATATGCTGATAATTTTTGCAGAAAGCAGCTGTCTACTTCAATACACAGTTTACAGGACGTCAGTGCCACACCAGTCCAAAGGTTGTGGCATAAACCAACACATCCGTAAAAAGCAGGGAGACATTAGAGTATATGATCATATTTTCCGGACAGTATTCGTAAAAGTTAATGTTCCTCTTTGTGGAAATTAAACTAATCACTGTGTCAAAGTTGACAGAAAATGCTGAACTATTTGATAAAAAATTACACGTTCCGAAACACTGGCGGATTATGTTTTGACGAAATCAATATTGAAAATTTTCCCAACCAATGTGTATTGTTTTTATAGAACGAAATAATTACAACACGATAGGTCAACAAGAATGTTGTTGCTACTACAAGTAGTATCCCCTCGACGCAAGTTCCTTAATCCTAGCCGCTATCAACAATAACTTAATGTAACATAACGCAATACGGCGCACAATTTTGATAAAAGAAATTGATTGGTAAGTGGCAAAAATGAATCAAGCATTGTATTCACACACGCCTTGGGAAAATTTGTAAATTGCGGCGTCAACGCAAGAAACGTGACATGCAGTCTTTGAAAAACTGGAAATTGCAACATTAAATTTGTAATAAATTATATAAGGCGCAAATCCTCCTAATTAGACTCGTATTCAACTTTATCATACGAATATATTAAATATAGTGAGTATTCCTTTATTTGCCCATGTATAAAATAGTTGCTTTTAAGGAGAAAGCTGTTAAGTTGTTGTTTTGTATTTGTATCACAAAACAATTGAATCCACTTTCCCGTAAACCCTCTTTACCATTACGTTGTTACAGAACACTTTAGATAAAGTTTCTTCAAACGTGTGCTGGACTGAGCAGCAAAATCAGGGCCGAAAATGTTAAGAAGGATCAATAATTTGTATCAAAACGTTTCATTATTATTTGTTTTCTCTTAACTATTCCAATATTTTGTTAACTTATACTCATGTCATATGAGGATCACAAACGTGATCGCAATTATCGCATGATATTTGAAAATATGCGACAATCACTCGTGTTCAGCAACAGGCCGGAAAGGAATTCGAGGGAAAATTTGGGCGGAGAGAAAATTCAGCATATTTGTATTATTCTCATTTATGTAGGCCATCGTGGTGTTTTTGAGCCAGAACTGAACACACTACATTCCTTCACTTTACCACCACGAAAGCTATCTGCAGGTTAATGCTTCTTTTCAATTAAAGACAGATTAAAAAGTAGACCTTTAACCGAAAAGCTACGAGCTGTAATAGAAGTGAATTTAACTTGTAGGGTTACAGTCTCGTTAGTTTTCTCTCAGACGTGTTAAATCAGGCAAATGAAGAATGATGGTGACCTGACTGATAAATTACAACGAACGTAAATAGCATCAAATGAAACTGAAATGAAATGGAGCTGACGAAATGTCAAATATCCTGAAAATTGTAAGCTGCTTGTTCTTACCAAAAGTTTCCGTGAAAGGTAACAATTTTGTTTTGACTTCCAAAACTTTTGTCAGAACAAACCGTTTGAGTGAATTGTCCCAATTACCAGCAGCATGCCGAAGACGAAATGACCTGGTTTTTTGTAAATGCTTCGTACACGCAAATATTCAGCTAGATGGAAGCGAAGTCTATCTGCGTTTTCTGACAAGGCCCATGTCACAGACGTATTAAGTACATAATTAATCAACTGGGATGACAATCTTTGGAACGTATAGAAAAAACGATAAAAGCGTTGATAAAACTATCTACAAAGCAAACTTGTCGAAATGCGTCAAATTGCATCTCCAATTCTCCATAAAATGACATATACTTCTTCTGCACATCTTTTGTTTAAAAACCACAAGCAATACCTTCCACCGACATCATATTAACTTTTGAGCTTGTAAGAACAAGAATACTTTCCTAATGTAGGATCCCATGCGCAAAGAGCATTCCTGTATTTCATAACGACTAAGTCGATGGGCGACCACGTAATATCTTGCTAACCTTTACAACGAATCAGCGCACCGGATACTTGTTGTGATGACATGTGTAATGAGTATTCTAACACTAAAAATTAAGCACGTTCAATGATTCGCAGCAGACTAATCGGAGACGTATAAAACGTTTTTATTTTTTGACAAGTCAGTTAGAATAATTTTATTTCAAATATTGCCCCTCTCTAATTATCATTTGTAACGCCAAATTAGAAAAGTAAGCATCGAATGCAGATTAGAGTTAATCATGAAAATGTATTCCGCGAAACCTGCTGCAATCGGCGTCATCATTTATCTAAACATAATTTGGATCAAAAAGGTTTTCATGTATTTTCATATTATCAGTGAAATTTCCTTCGTATTTTTCTAATCCCCGCTGAGGAAACTAAATTTAAATGTAGAAAAGTTATTAATCGATATTGGTCATAAATAAACACTACTTAAAAACACCCGCCTAAAATATAAACGATCGGCTCTCATGGCTTACCCGGAACGGCGATAGGCCATTCTTTAGAATGAAGGACTGGATGTATGCACATGCTTAATCATATTTCACACACGATGAATTAGGACGCCCATGTGCAAAATTTTATAGAACAATGTGATAAAATTAGGAACAAGCAAGTTTAAGATGAAAAATGGTTGCGGAAGTATTACTGTATTAATTGGATACGGAGTTTTGTGTTGAAATAAATTAAAATATTTAATTATATGTGAAATTTATGCATCACCTTATGGACTATGAAATGAAGTCAGGCTCACGAACTCGAGATACGTTGGCTTTCAATTTTAGCAATGGTGTATTAAATTCTCAATTTTTATAATGTGACCTAGTCACAACGATAAAAACTAATAATTTACTATATGCTGTCGAATATGATCAACACATCGTACAAACATCTTTGCATGTCGCGATTCTGTTCTACATATGCTGTCTCTTCTTACCAAACGGGAGGCTGAACTTTACGCCTTGAATTCAAACTTCCCACAATTTCCAATTATATACTCTTCCCGAAAATTAAAATTCACCCGAAGTAATTAGTAGAAAGAGAGCGAAAGTTGAATGTTTAATGATAAATGATGATGTGTGTATAACAAGAACGTCTGCTTTTATAATTTGGTACGTCATTTGGGTAATTGACTTACTATCTAAATAGGTCGGCACAATTGCTGCGATTATTCGATCCACAAGCACGCTACGGTAATTTACAACGACACAAAATTCCAAATCGAATTATAATAATTGAGTATACTTGTATTCGTCATTAACTGGAGCAAACTAACTTGTGCTAAATTTCCGTGTACACGTAATTAAAAGTATTATTTTTTAAATAATAGTACCGATAATAAAACGCACCATCCATTTGACGGGACTGTATACCAAACGATCTTTTCAAAAATAAATTTCATGGAAAGAGGTGAAAACCCTTTAATTTTCACTGCATGATGTGTTTGCTTATTAATAGAAATTGTGATGGCACCGAAGTGCATAAAATATTGACGAAGAACGTGGAACTTGCAACTGACGGAGTCACAGTCACATAGCTGCTAGTGTAAATCGTACCATCTATAATTTTATTTAATATGTCATGTTTTCGGAAGACCGCACTTCAACATGAGTGACCACCAACCGAAATGATTGATATAAGTGGAGGCAAATACACCTGAGAATGCGTACTATACACCTTACGTCTGAAACTCTGTAATTTTCATTTCCAATATTGCTTCATAATCTTAAAACTACTCTAAAACGAAACAATTCAAACTAATTACTTACATTGCATTTTTAATTAATCCCTGTGTGTGTCCATCTATTCGTATTTATTCCACATGGCTGTAAAGTTCATTATACACATGTTACTCCATATGAACTCCTCACAATAATACACTTTTAGTCATTTTCTCCTACGCAGCAGTGTGGTTTCGCGCAGACGGAATATTAAGTGGGATTATTATTTTCACATTGGTTCCTTGAATTTACCGTAAGTGGACGTATACTCGAGTCACGCGTCGCTTCAAAAGAATAGATTGCACAAGTGTTGGTGGAGCGTGTACGAAATTCTATTGCTACTCGTTTCAAGAACAGCAGCATTGTATACCCTTACTGGGAAACAGACCTTCAAAATAGAGAAACGGAGAAACCATATGACATTTGTTAGACCATTTTTAACCAGCAACGAATGACATAATCAATTTGCCGCAATCGCTATTGTTTTCCAAGGCTGCGATATTTCCAACACGCAATTGAGACAAATCTGTCCCAACGATGACTGGAAGTAATATACCTATGCACATATCCATTTGTCTGGGCTCAAAAACATAGGTTGAACCACAGGAAGTAAATACGCAGATTTTGAGAGACAAACTGATATAAATTTGTTCTTGTTAATGGCTAACGTGAATTATAACGGCAAGGCTTTATTCTTTATAAATGTAATTCTTTATTGTCTAAATGGCACCCACAATATTAGTGGCATATTATGCCACAGACTATTTACGTGTTACAGGTTTAAAAATAATAATAATTAGGATTATTTCAGGGCGAAAAAACATGGATATGGATAATATATTGTTAAAACAAGGCTTACGACAGTGAGAGAAACAAATTTTGTTTTCCGTGTCATTTGAACAAGATTTTTTCTTCCTAGACTATACTACAATTCAATTCATGTACCTATACCTGGCGTGCGATTTCTAAGATCATTCCTCGCTGATGTTATAGAAAGCACTTGATTGAGGGAAGTGGAATCTTGCCACCATTCATGATTAGTGGACAGTTTGTCAATGGGGTTTAATTAAACAAATGTTGAATTTCATATTTAAATATTCAAATATTTTTGACGTCGCCAAATCTATATCAGCCGATACTGTGGATTATATTTAACTAGATAAAAAGTAAGTTATTTGAATGTTGGCATGGAACTGGTTACTAAAAGTCAGTTGAATAACAATTTGAATTGGACATTAAGTTGAATAGTCATTACAGTATATATGGACGTTTTCTCAGAATGCAGAAACGCCAAGAACGATATGCAATGAATTTCGAAAAATTCGTCTAGACGGTGACGCTGAATGTCGTATGCTAATTTTATTCTGTACATGAATTATATTTTAGCGGGAAAGATATAGGAACTTTAATTTTTGTGAAGCAGGCGTCATCACAGACTTGAAAATACGCACGTTGTTTTATATATTTTACAGTCAAAGAACAGTCGTACCAAATGGACGGGAATTTTGTGGAATCAATCTAGACTTAAAATACTCATTTTGCATGTTTGCCATCACTGGCCATTTGCTAAAATTAACACTGACACATGATTCAGGTGTTGTCCATGTTCGTAAGTTTAGTGAATGGGCACGTCTCTGCGAACATTTCACAAGTAGATATGCCAACATTGTAGCATACAATATTCAAATTTATTGATATTTAGTGATTTCTAACTGTTCTCTCGGATCTTCGTAGCATCTATTGCTTTCCTTAGATTATTGTTTCACAGACCTGTTGTTAATTATTTCCATATTATGTGATATAAACATGTTAGGAAATTTCATTTGTGACAATATGTAGGTACTAAGATTTCACTATTGATCCTGAATTGAATTTTTAATTTATAGTATATGAAAATTGAAAACGGGAAGCTTTAACGTGAAAAATGAAAGCGAATTTGTTTAATCTTATAAGTAAAAACGTAACCTTTTGTTTCACTTCTCCCACATTGTGCAATGCTACCAGCAAACCTGATTATTTCGAAATTGAGTTTTCGGTTCGTGGTTCCTTTAAACGGTGGTTTGTTATATCTTAACCAATTTCGGTGTATGTGGGAAGCAGCCTACCCCATTAGCTGTGCATTGTTAATTGTTAATTTATCTCCATGCTTCATAAGCCTTATCAAATCATGCATTTGCCTACTAGTTTTTTAAAGTTATCAGCCAAAGTTGGAAATGTGCATGTTGGACAGTAAAGAGGCAGCAAGTGGATAATATGATGGATCCGAATTAATAATTCCTTCTTACACTTATCCTTTCAGAGGAACGTTGCATGACTTAAAAGGAACTAAAATCAATACGTAATTTTAATTTCGCTGGGAAATTTGCTTCAGGTATCGATCAATTCAAAGGGTTACCTCCCACAAAACTGATCAATAGCCACAGAAAAACTGCACTAATACAAATGCTGCGCTTTCTTTTTAAAATATTTGCTCGTTGAGTGTAAAGATGAAAGTTGTTAGAATTGTTCAATTTATCCCGTTTCTCATTCTAAATTGCCGACTTGTAAACGTTTATGGACAAAATGAATATGTATTTCATCAACCATCAATTCGCCATGTTCACTTTGGTTGTGGCTTCAATGCTCAAACCCTCGTTAACAAGTAAATTGAAACTTCAGCTAACTACATCAGGATGTCCATCGAAATCATTTATTGACCATTTGAATTCATATTCTGATCAGTTTCAACTATTATTCTATTCAACGGAAAACAACCACATGTACTGTATATCTAATATAGTGTCCCTTGTATTTAAAAACTACAAACGGACGATTGGGAGAAAGCATTCCTTCAAATACACGCAGCCGTCTCATTTGATCATGACTCCGTTCACTACCAACCTATTGACTCATAAACGATTGCGGATTACTTTTAGGAATCTAATGATGCGTCCGTCAACGTGGTGTATCTTTGTTCTCCAGCAACTTGAACCAGATCTCGAGTTAATAAAAAAATTCAAAAAAGGAATGTCAGGTGCATTACGGAACCTGCCAGCAATGAAATTGATCGTTAGCATTTCAGTTGGGGATGGAAGAAATCTTGACGTAAGATACTTTGTGATTTGCCGTGGTCACCGATGCAAGCTTCGTTGTTGTGGGATCTTCGACTCCCGCATCTACAAGACTTTTCTAAATCCTGTCGCTTTTCACGGAGCCCTCTTTAAAAAATTCAATGGTAAGCTTATTGACGCAGCAGTGGTGTCACCGCCTTTCATTTCCGCGTTACAAGCCAGAAAGCAAGGGAAGCTAATAAAGGACATTGGGGATTTGAAGCTGTTGCCATGTAATCAGCTAATTTTTACTTCCCTCGACTTTCGTTTCTGCGGAACAGGGTTTATGCTGGTTACTCTTTTAGCAACTGCACATAACATGTCCTTCCGTATTTACGATAGATCCGAGATAGGAGAATCGGGGAAACTGCCGATAAATCTTAAGCGACAATTCTTGATTCCTCAGATCGTCTATCTCAACTATAGCAATGTCGACTATGGATTTTTGACTGGCTTACGGTTTACAACGAGTGGAGATAAAAAATTATATTATTGCATTGATTTAATGGAACCAAAGCGTAGTAAACTTGTGGACGTTGCTGTTTGGATTGATTCATTCCATATAACTATATGGAGCATGCTTGTTGTTACGGTTCACGCGATTGTGTCATTTTGGTTGAAGCAAATCTTGCTGACAGTGCGCTTAGCTGTTAAAACATACTTGGATTTGCTTGGCGTGCTTCTTGGAAATTCCGCTCCGTCGTTTTTGACCAAGATGAAAACGTTTGTAGTGGTCCAACTTTTTGGATGGTTTGTATGTACTTTTTACTCGAACGGTATTGTGAGTACGCTCACTGTTTCAGTTCCACGAGTACCCTACAATTCACTAAATGAGTTGCTGCTACGAGGAGGCTACAAAATTCTTTATGATAACAATCTGAAGCAGTTTAGATGGAGGGAACATTATCACATCTTCCGCAGCAGGAATATATTGGGCGTCCTTAACCAAAGTTTCCATGTTTTGAAACGTGAACCCTCTTCTATCAGAAAATATCACCATCTCCTTCTTCAAAAGGTTGCCGTAAAGGAAGGATCTGAAAGCATTTACGATAATTTACTCAAGTCCCAAAACAGTTTGTCATGTTTGCCGCGTTTAATACAGTAAACAGGTACTGGTTGCTTAGGACATTCGTTGGTGTACTAGAAAATGGTATATACACCAAATGGCAGCTTTGGAAGAGTCGAGCCAAAAGATTTCATTACAAGTTGCCGCAGGAGGATCCAAAGTCTAGTCCAAGTACAGTGTTTGGCGACCAAATTGGAAGGGCGGGATTTATGGGTATCATGTATTTCATCCTTACTTTATTCGCGTTGAGTTTGATGCTATTTTATTTTGAACTTCGGCCCCAGTGCTTGCTACAAATCGTGACAGCAAAGCTTGTTCGGATTAAAGAGCGTGTAATTAATATAGCAAATCTGGTGCACTCATTAGCGAAACGATTTGTAGAATATGTTCAGGCTAAAGACACATTGCACGTCAGTGTTGCGCGAAAATAATGTTTCATTAATGAATCAGAAATGAGTTGTATGATTGTCTCCATCATAAGCAATAATTTCCGGGCAGGGTCATTGGTAGGTAAAAAGATAGTTGCGATTGGAAACCAAGAATACTTGGTTGATATTACTGAGAATAAATTTTCAAATATTCAAATTTATAGATTCAATTATCACAATTTGTTTCAGATATGTATTTATGCTTCGGAATTGATGTTATAGGTATATTTTAAGACAGATGTTCGTAAATATTACTTTGAAATGAATTTTCAATATTCTCTGAGACTCCATGCACTTTATTCTCGTCTCTTATAATATAATTATGTATGATTCTGTCAAATTTCTGCATATAACTTCAAAATTCAACCACCTGCCTGATAGCTTATTGCATTTGAGCACAGGCACATATGAGAAGGCGCTGAATTGTTACAATTACGTTTTGATTTTCTTCGGACAAATACATTAGTGGGATTACATACCATATGTGAACGCCCCGGACCCGACATTTTTAAATGAAAAAATCGTTTGTATATTCAGATTCTCCTTTAAAAATGGAGCTACAATCACGTAGAAACTGAATTTTGAAAAAATGTTACACCGGGGTAAATTGCGAAAATATGAGTTTGTGAGGCTACTCATAGGATAACAGATTTTTTCCACGTATGTTAACGGATTTGGCTGAAATTTGGTATGGACATTCCTTAAAGGGTCCTCCTCAGGGTTATGTTGAGAAAAGTCCAATTTTCAAAATTGGGGTCACGATGTCAAAGGTCAAATTATTAATATCTTCAAATCTGATTTTGATGTATGCTATTCTGTGTAACCATGTTTTTGAGAAATATTGTGCTAATATATATCACTGTGAAGGCCAGTGCGCATCCACATATACCAGTTTCATTTCTTAAACGTTCAAATTCCATTAAATTATAGTAATGCAAATTTCACACAGTAAAAAATATTTTAAAGTTCGATTTGTTACTCTTCGGCACTAAAGTTTTTCAACAGTAGCTAGCAAAATGTTATTTGGGCAGACAAGTAATACCAATAAGAAGTTGATGTGAGTGCAAATTCGTAAAATAATATCAATTTAATATCCTGGTCATCTTACATTCTTTGATGTCTTGGTGACAAAATATAAGGGTTGATATGTTGTGGCTCATTTAATAATTTGTTAATAAAGCTAATACACAAATGAATAAGATTTTTTTTTCAATTTATGAGCACGAAAATTAACAAGACATGTTCAATTAATAAAAGCACTTAAGTGTGTCACTGCAAATATGGTGTTTTATTCAGGTAAATTGTTAAATTCAGGTACATGACAAGAAAAACAATGATTCCGTTGTGCTGGATGAATAAAAATGAATTAAATGATTCCAATTGGCCCTCTCTCTCAAGTTTATGCTTTGTTATACTGTTTGTCATATCGATTCGGCAGTGTCCTGTCATAGTCTTTGCAGAACAGTGTACCATTTGAAACAGTTTTCTAACGCAAACTTTGTCAAAAATTTGAATTATTTTGGATTTCAAGCAAAAACGGCTTTTTCGTCAATTTATAGTGCCAGTTGGTAAGCATCAATGTATAGAATGTTCAGTATACAAATAATTCTGACGAGGCGTGTCGCATTGGTACATCGTAGAACGTTTTGTTATGTTGAGGCCTGTGATTAGAATGCTGTGGCCAAGGAGATTTCTCGGCGAGCAATTGAGAGAGAGGGCCAATCTGACTTGTCTTGTTTGTGTCAGTCGCAACCTTGAATATATCGTTCTGTTACTAAGGAAATGAAAGTGCATGATTATACGTTGAATGCATTTTCATGTGCAATGGTGGCTCCCAATTAACTAATACTGCCTTTCCACGAATAATTCGGTCAACGAGGTGCTTGATCGTCAGCCATTATTTATGTATGTCTAATACTATCAGTATCCCCGACCAGTGTAATTCACTGATAGTTTGCTTTAACTTCATTGGTTATTAACCTCACTCTTTAACGTATTTTTACACGCAAGAAAAAATTAATTCATTTAAAAATCACTTCAATCACTAAAAAGACGTTGTAACTCTTCCACTACATTATCGATACAGGATAAATCGCATCCAACTTCATTTTTTTTCGCGTTTGCTTATAATCCACTGTTTTAATTAAGTCTTGGCTAGATTACGCTCGCTTGTTGCAACAATATTCAAGATTCCTTTTGCAACAACGCTTTTCATCGCATTATAAACCAAAACTAGAGCATGTATGATGAACATTTGAATTTAATTTGAAATTATGTTGCGTTAAATTAAGAATATGTTTTAGTAACAATCCGCCACCGCTGCTATATGCTAATTTAGGACACAGGAATATATGTCAGATGATTTCATCACCCGTTCGAAAACGCAACGGGGAAATTATGCATGGACAATGCGAAACAGGTAGCTTAACCGACTTAACTATGAATGGAATTCATATCGATGGAGTAAAGCGAAGTGAAGACTCGATCACCAAGAAAAGCTTGTTAGCAACTTCATACATTGCAACTATAAAAGAGGCAACAAGCACGAACCTGCAGTTTTATTTTTGTCAGGTTCGGTGGAATTTCTACTAAACGACGTCACAGCACCAACATTAACTGCATTAAATGTATGTCGACCTTAAAATGCGTTTTTGTTGTAAGCGCATTGATTTGACTACATACCAATTAGATAATGCGATGCGATACGGTATATGCCAAATATTTAATTTTCATTCAAAATGGCAGATTATAAACAAGATAATACCGTTTTCACATAATTGTAATATTTTCCGAGACGGACAAAAGGTGAAACTCTGTGTTTTTTGCATGCAATCATTTCAACTTTAAGGAGATATTCATCACAGATCAAAAGTAAATGTAAAACGTTATTTAAGTTGAGTGTAGATAGTGCGAACTTTTCAGCTCGCAGTCCATTCGGTTAGATCGCATGTTTCACTTTCAAGTTTTCGTCTCTGCTTCAAACGTAGCTTAAGGCTATCAGGTGACATTAAATGCAGAATTATTATTTTCCCAATAGTTGTAAAATGCGCATTATTGTATTAGCTATAAAACGTCAAAATATTTAGTCAAGTATTTGACACTCAATGCAAATTGATGCAACATATTTCGATTGAAGAACAACTTTCCCTTCGAAGCTAATCAACAAATCCAGATAGAATGTATTCGTGTTCCAAACACATCAATGGCATTATGTAGTATCATAGTAATAACACGATGAAGATTCTTTCGAAGATTCTGTAGAACTTTCTGCGTACCTGAGAAAAACCTGCACCTATTAGAATCGGTCCAGGTTGATATATGCATTGCCTCGAACCTGCAATTTGCAATGCATGACTGTATGAATTTCCTTCCGAAAAAGTACTGTTTGACAAGTCTGGAATATTATGCTTTGACGCCGGTTGGATAAATTTTGTCCAAGGATTTACAAAGAAGTTTTACAGGTGCCCCCTTTTTCTTTTCTTGAGGATATTTTGTCAGTGGTGTGAGCTTGACAATTATAAAAAAGTAAAATTCTAACGTTTGAAATCACGTAATTCCAACAAACGTTACAAAATTAATTATATTTTAACAGTGTGACACGAATAGTGCTGATGAAATTTGTAAATTGCCATTGTCGCTTAAAAGTGCTTTGGAACAAATTGGTTTCCTTGAAGTAAGTTTCTCCGAGAAACATGGTATTTAAAACATGAATTTAAAAAAAAGAATAATGTTAACTGTAATCTTCAAGAAATTCTTCTTTATTAGCTGTCACTATGAATATTTCATTAAACAGCTTTTTACCATTTATTTAAATACGCCACGGTTTCGTAACGATTTGCTGTCTTACAAATGATCTAACAAGGGAACGTTGTCAGGTGTAGAGAACGCAGATAGAAACGAGAATATGTCTCTGAATCAGTTTTTTCTGCTGATTCCAACGGTGTATATACTTTTTTGCAAAAATGAAATTTGGGGATTTTATGGGCATTTTATCATTGACCTTCGACAAATAAGTTTGTAAGGTGAACACGTTAACTACGGTGTTCACTATATCCCAAAATAATCCGCCAAAATGTCCATAAATATATTTAAGCACTTTTGCTGACAGGAAGATATTTAATATACTGCTGATAGGTGCAAACTAAATAAATCATCTGGCACCAATTCTGCAAATACTAATGTTACAAGAGCTAGGGTGAGAAAAATGGACGGCAATGTCAAAATATACGGACCGCGCTTTCAGGAACGTCCCCGTTTTGGAAATGAATGACGTGACAAATACGTCAAAGTACACTAAAGGCTGAAACGATATTATTTTCATTCATATAGTACAAAACCACGCCACTAGTAAAATGGAATATCACGGGACTAGATACCAAGCACACGGAAAAATGAAGAACTGCTTACATAATCTTCCAGTTTCATCTCTGAAAATTTTCGGTCACCATTACGGACACATTAAATATCTTCCTGCTAGTAAAATACATAATATATTAATTGAATCATTTTTGTAGATTATTTTCGGAAGTAGTGAATACCGTGGTACTTATTGTTGAGCCCATATTCACCTTGCAAACTCATTTGTGGAAGGTAAAGGATAAAATGCCCGTAAACTCCACAAATTGCATTCCTGCAAAAAAGTAAATACACCGTTAGAATCAGCAGAAAAAACTGATTCAGGGACATATTATCGTTTCTCTCTGCGCTCTCAACACCTGGCAACGTTCCCTTCTAAGACGTTTGATTACATGTTCTAAATATACGCTGGAAGTGTGAAAGAGTGAAAGAATTCATGTCCAATGTTTAGAATGTTCTCATTAACAGAGCAAACTGCTCGCCATGCAAAGTCCGAACTCATAATCTTTGTCGGATGTGGTGTGAGTTGTCATGCTAAACCGTTATAAGAATTCATCTACTCAATCTGGAATTTTGTAACCTCCGTCAAACATAAAAATTACACTAGATTAAAAGCATAGGCATATTTCTATCGACTGGTTACACCATTTTACTCCACTCGAATACATTTGTTGCATTCAGTAACGTTCATTCTCATGAATTCCATTGAATGCTCTAGCATAACTCTTCATAGCTATATCTGAAGGTTTTTTTTCGTTCATTGGTTGACGATTTGAAGTGGTAACTGACCAGGTTGGAATGTTCAGAAAATTGTGAAAATTAATTTAATCTCTGAATGTTGTTCTATGTGGACTCAGCGGCAACAGGTGGAAGAGTTCTGGTTTTCTTCCGTTTTATTGCAAACCATGTCCATTCGGCATTTCCAGAAAGTGCTCTTCAGTTTTGTAATTTTCAGTTGTGTAAACACAAAATCCTGTGGTAAACATTTTACAAACTCATTTATTGAAGGTAAAGTATAAAATGCACGCAAAATCCACAAATTTCATTCGTCCAACAAAGTAAATATACCGTTAGAATCAGCGCAAAAAACTGATTCTGGGGCATATCCTCGTTTCTCTCTGCGCTCTCTACACCACACAACCTTCCCTTGAAAGTCCATCGTCCTCTACATAATACGTAGCTGGCGACAAATAGTGGCTACAGCAATTGTCGGAATAAGAAGAATATCGTCACATCACTCATTTGTCTCCACAAATTTATTTTTTATAAAAAATCAATACAATTTCCATTATACTGAGCTCAAGAAGAAAGGCGACGTGAAATGTGGTATATTCATGTAATTCAACACAAGCCCATGTTGCTTGTCCAAATTTAGCATTCCATCCAGCATAGCAGAGCTTAAAAATCAATATTACTCGAGCCCAGTTGGTCTATAATATTTCAGGACGCAGGCATAAAATGTCCATCATCTGCCCTACTCCCATTTAATTGCAGGGATTGTTGAGATTTTGTGGCGATTAACCAGTGAAGTTAAGTATATTTTTTTGAACAAGCTGATAATTCAATTCACAGGCAAACTAGCTGCTTCTGGACGTACAACCAAATAATTTTGGTTATTTTCACCATATTGGCGTGAAAAGTTATTGATTGGTTATACAAGTAACAAAATTGTGTATTCATTTCAAGGATTTAAGCTGGTAGCTGCATAAAATAGTAGCCGTGTTTTTCCATTTCCTTTGGGCATTAAATATTCGGGATTAAACATACACTTCGGCTTACAAAATAGACACGAGTAAAGGTTTTAGAAGATTAATGCGAACATATTCCTTCAAAATGAATATGGAGCTCAATCTCGCGGGTATTCTCTCCCACATTCTAGTACTTGTTGCGATTATTGCATCAGTAGATTATCATACAGAATCGCATCACGTAGTACCACTGAAACGAGAAGCTTCCGAAATCGATCTTGGACAGTACCTTTCAGTGCTGGATGTAAACTTTTATCGCTTCGAAATATTTTTCCATTCCTTCAGAAAGGACGAAATCAATTTCGAGTCTACAAAACTGCGTTTCATGATATTCGGGAAATCCTACCGTAGGCCGGTCGCAAGGTTCTTTCCGTTCCGTCACACTAAACCAACTCATGTGATCCTCTTTCCGCTCAATGCTTCACAAGACAAGAAGATTTATTTCACAGCTTGTCACAATATTTGATGCATGTGGATTCGATTCTCCTGATCCTTGAAAGTGGATCTCCTCGCACGTTAAACACTATCAATATAATTCCATTAATTCAAAACCTACCTGCACTGAAGCTCATTTTTAGATTTCAAATCGCATCAAATGGCAATACCGCATCACATCCTAGAATCATTTGCAACTTTTACTGCAACATTCGGAACACATATTCAGTGTTTAGTTCCCGCTTGATTGATCTAATTAAATATCCTCTTCTGTTCCATAAAAAATACTTTTCGAATTCAAACCATCGGATTATTACTACCGTGCTGTCCTTCACTTTAATCAGTTCAGGAAGTTACAAGTTGTTCCGAAAAAATCCATTCGCATGTGACGAATTTCTTTTAAAATCCAAGTCATTTCACAGATTTAAGTATTGCAACAGTAATTTAATGGTTGCAGTTCTTCTCTCACGGTTCCACAATTTTACGGCCAACATAGTAGACGCTTACAAAAAGAAGGAACATGGAGTACGTTCCGACAAAATGGAGCAATATATTGACATTGATACGTCCTACACATACTTTCATTCATCCAATCTGACAGATTATTACTGGCAGTACTCTGGTTTTCACTATTCCCGTCACCTTAAATGGGTCTTATTATATTGTCGGAATATCCAGAAGCCGAAGTTTAACAAAAGGATCGACATATCAACATGGATAGAACCGTATACTCCTGAAGCCCGACTCCTAATTATCGGGACAATATTTATAATTTTCGCATTCGCAAAGCAAACTATTTGCTTCAACCGGATACCAGATATACAGATACTTTTGGATTTGTTCGGAGTGATCGTAGGGAATTCCGCACCTCTCTATTGGAATAAGGTGAAGCTGCTCGTTGGGATTCAGATTTGGGCCTGGCTCCTTTGTAATTGGTACTCGAATGGGATTTTAAGCTCATTAGCAGTCTACATTCCTCCAAGTCCATTTGAGTCGGTAAGAGCCTTGCTTGACGGAGGGTACAAGATCATGTGGGATCTGTCTCAGTCGGGCTCACCCTGGCAGGATTACGCATCAGCCTTCCAAGCCAGAGGATTGCTGAATGTTTTAAACAACAGCTTTGTCGATATTAGAAATGAAAGCGGACGCATTCGTAATTATCCGAAATATCTAATGAACAAATGTGCTGACGAAGTATCCACGGGCGATGTTTACAATAATTTGCTCTATTTCGAGGCTAAAATCAAGAAACTTAGTACTAAAAAAGATAGATATGAATGCTTTGTACTACTGAAGGATTACATAAGCAGTGATTATTGGTTCGCGGAAGTATATACTGTAAACAGATACTGGATGTTTCAAACGTTCTCTCGAATTCAGCAAAGTGGGATGCCAGAGACGTGGGAGAGATGGAGAAGCTTAGCATATAGATTGAGCAAGAAATTAGCACTGGAGGACCCCAATCCGAACCCAGTGGTACAGTGGACTGATGACCAGATTCGTATTTCAGGATTCTGGGCATTCTAACGATTGCGTCAGCTGTATATTTGGCAAGTGTAATTCAATTTATTTGTGAGCTATATTTCAAACCGATTGTCGAAATGAGCGGACGTAGATTTTGTATCCGTTGGCAGTACTGGTGCTCACCGTTAAATTTTAAGTGTCAAGGTCAAGGTCATTTGAAGAATATTTGCAGTTTTCTGGTAGTCATATGATTTCAGGAGGTGGCTGTTTCAGTAGGAATTTACCGGGCAACGCGAAAAGCATTCCTGTGTGGACCGTTCTGCCAAGCAAAGAACAAAACCTGTTTGGTCCGACGCGAAGAGACATAAGAGTGTTGCAGTTACCTTCTATCGCAAAGGGCTTCATAAGTAATAATGTAGCAAAGTTAATGCTTTTATTAGATTACATTTGATGCAAAACGGTAAAATGCGAAAGACTGTCTGAGAAAATGAAGCTGTGCTGACAATTGAAAACTTGTAAATTACGACATTGATGTAAGCGTATCACGACCTAATAAATGTTCTCATGCTGATTGTTTAATTATAGGTAAAAGCAGGTTATCATTATCATTTGTGCCATTGTATCCAACCGTTTTCCGTCAGGTTAGATAACAGATTTCATTAACGAGTTAGTTGGATTTGGCGGCAAATTAACAAGGTAAAATCCAATCTTCCAATCATCACTTACAATCACCAATAAATAAGCCGACAATATATATTTCCTTTGGAGGTATCACGGAATCTGTACCATTGTTTTGATTCTGCCTTTAAATAAATTTAAAAGACATTCCATAACAACCAATGTTACAACGTTAGTGAGGAGAAATAGCAACACAATCAATTCGGAATTTCCAAACACATAAAGTAATTTTTTATGATACTTTTATTTCGAACGCGCTTGGATTTTCAATGAGTTCATCTTTGGTAATATGTATTAGGTAAACTCCGAACGGTATTTGTTCCACACTTTGTGTGTTTAATTACGTTTAAGGTGGTTCCTTACTCAACTCAATGCGAAATATAATTCATTTGAACGTTTGTGATCTCATTGTGCTTATATGCACTGCACTGTAGCATAAAAAGACAAGCGAATGTCACAAGAACATCACCATCGACGAACCAGGGAGCGTAGTTTATTAACTTACCCCATTTAATTTAAATAATTCCTGAACAAATATTTCTGTAAACAGAACTAACACATTCTCACGTTATTAAAGGCAATATCCATCTCGATCAACGCTCAATTGTCAATACTACTGGGGGAAAATATGATTGACTGGTTTGTTAAATTAATAACATGTTTACCGAAAAGTAGGTTAATCCTTGACGTGAAGTACATTTTAACCATCACATGTTATTACCAGAATTTGTGTCAAAATTTTGGGGACAGGGCTCGTTGTAATTCGATCATTTAACTACTCCCAATTTAATTGTATTGCTTACTTTGTGTCATTTATCAACGAAACAATCAAATAAATCGTTTATCTTTGGACGCTAGAATTTAATTATGACCACAGTCCAAATCAATGTTTGTATGAATAAATAATTGCCCAAAAACTGATAATGATGCAAACATGGGACGGGCTCGAGCAATAGTGAGCACTCGTTCTGGATTGGCTTATTTGGCAGAGATACATATCTGTTTGCGACGACAATTGAACTTGTGAGTGTAAGTCGAGAATGGGACGTTTCTCCATCAAAACATTCATCAATTATTAAATGTTGACTTGTTTTTGAGAATGGGCTTCGCATTTTGTATTTATTGGCAAAGGTCAAATAAGAAACGGCTTTAGTTCTGTTCATTTTGCACGTTGTATATATTAGTCGATTTCGATTGTCACGAGAGTTAGTCTTCAGTTAGTTTTAATCATCACAACAAATTGAAACTATTTATTGTACAAAGATTACTATCATGTTGATAGCCCAGAACTTACTCCATTCTGTACTCCTTTATTTCCGAATATTTGGAAAAATTACAACGATTCTACACTATTCCATCAAGGACAAATCAAAATCAATCCGCACGATTTCCGACAAATCGTCACGATTATATCGTATTAAATTATTTCTTTCATGTATTACGATCACCGTCATTTGGGTTCAGTCCTATTTATTTTCGCGATATATGTCTGTCCAAGACGTTACCCAATCTATTTGCCTCCAGGTTTGGATATTCTTTCAAGTCGCTTTTGCGATCGTGATATACGGGAAAAGAATGGACATTGAGGAAGGATTAACAGCTCTGATTCAATTTGAAAAGCGACACAATGGTACAAATTATAATGCGTACCAAAACTTTGATGCTACAAATGTTTGAAAAACTAAACTTGCTAATTATACTTAAATATTTCCAAGGTGACCATTGGATACCACCGGAGGGAAAATTTGGCATGGGATCCCGAGTGAAATTCTACAATTATCTCGGAATAGTGACGCTTCCATATCTCACCATTTGCTTATGGGGAATGTTGCTCTGGAAACCATGCCTACCATTAAACATTGGCTACTTTTTATTCCCAGCATGTCAAGCCAATTTTGATCCTGATACACTGTTTACTATTTGCTCAACATATGTATCACCGCTTATCATTCAATTCTTTTCTGCAACATTTACAGCATGGATTACACCGTTCACCTTCGCAACCTGCGTTTTGGAATACGTTCCATATACATTTGTACCCGCATATTGCTTTCATAATTATTTGGCACTTTTCAAGAAAGAAATGCGACAATTACCATCGACAAATATTGACAATTTAATAGTGATATGGCGAGAAATTCAAATTATGGTCAGGGCGTACAACAATGTGAACGAAAGAATTTTGACTACACTGAGCAGTACTCTAGTTTCATTCATTTTCTCAGCCAGCTTGTATATTTTAATATCAATTTCGGATAATCTGGGACCGATTGCAACAATTATGTTTGCACTTATGCTGCTTAACACGACGCTACTTACGATGGATTTGGATGGCAGCGCAAAAGGTCAGGTTAACTCAAAGTCAAAAGATTGTTTACAAGAGTTAAGATCAAGTCGTGTGATTATGCAAAGTAAGTTGTGTCGAAGTTATGCCAGGTCGTTGTATGGTATGAAAATACATATTGGTTACAACAATTTTTACGATCATCGGATTGCTTTGACTTTGCTGGATTTCAATATGAACCTAACTGTAAATATGCTCTTGGTTGGGTAGTCATTACGGCCCCGTGTATTAATGTTATCAATGGAATATAATTTTTTTTACTTGTAAATTTCAATGATATTTGCAATTAATGCATTCCAAATGTGTACTTGGAAGATAATAGGGTAATCCTGCACTGGAGCAGGCGGCTGCATTAGTAACCATCTGCCATCAATTACAATTGTCATTATTCATTTCGCTATACTCTCTAACGGAAACGAGGCGTCATGATATTTGCCGAAACCGAAGGATATAAAATAAATTTTGAGGAAACACTATGTAATAAATCACTGGAGACTAAACAACTACCTACTTAATTGTGTCGACGCCGTTTATTCCAAATATTGTAACTGGTGTATTTTTATCGGAGTGCAGGTTATTCCCATTTAATATAATTTTGGCATGTAAATTGGAAATGCGATAATTTGTGAAATTAATGCATTGATTATACTATATGCAACAGGCAGTGATACTTTTCATCAGCTATAACCTATCCACGCTTAGAGAGAGAGCAACAATAGAAAACCAGAAAAATCACCGTTTGTGCTTTCTGAAAGATTACAATATACGTTGGAAAGGAAAAGGACAACGCCGTCAGTTGCAAGTAGAGCCATCGGTCAGCATAATATAAAGCAGGTTAGAAATATGTATATACGTGTCTTTAGTATGTTAAAGCAACAAATGCAATGGATAGATTTGTTCCCATAGAATTGTGCGTTTGTCCCTGACTGATTGTGATTTGCATAATTTAAGCTAGCTTTCATTTACTACCATGAAAGCAGGTATTATTCTCTTGCAAATGTAATTTGAATAGATGATAAAGTTTCGCTTTGTTATCCCGGAATATCAAGCTTCTTTGTCACAACAATCATATTGAGAATAATCCGATATAAATGAATGTTACCATAAATTCGTAATTGTTTTTCGTAACGCTTACGTATGCAGATATCTATACTGAAAATACTAGCCACAGCTAACTTGTTGTAGCTAAAACAAAATCTTGAATATTGAGTTATGTTGTGCTGCCCTCACATCAAAGAAAGCTCGTACGAAAGTGTAAATTTGTATTTGGGAGCGTATCCAAAATGGCGCATATATTTTCGGCTAATGAAAGCATTTGCGTAATAACATTGAGGCAGCCACGCGTTAACATTTCCACCAATAATTTTCACAAATCTCAGTTTGTTTTAAGGTTACAGAGGAGTTTCCACAAAAAGGAATTTGACTGGACTAACATGTTGGTATAATATATTACACAAATCTACCTCAAGAATGTCAAGGAAGTTTATAAATTCACGTCTATTGCTATCCTAATCATCGCCAGAGTACCTACCTGATTTGAATGAATTTCTTTCGCTGCGCATGTCGATATAAATGAACTGATTGTCTTTGAAAAAAGCCTTAACTGGGTATCTATGTGTCTCCCAAATGTTCTTCTTGAGAATTTTTAAGCCCACATGCGCATATGGATCATTTTACAGACATTATGGAAACTATTCATTTTGTTTTATATCACAGCATGAACTTTCTAACACGCAAGTGATCTTTGAACTAACACATGTACAACAAATTTATTTAATACTGTATATTTGAGAACAAATGTTATGTTATGATGGAACATCATTTCTTTAGTTCAAGAGAACCAACGGTAAAAATTGTAAAGGCCGGTGTCCTCATTGTATATAAAATCTCATGTTGCCCAGCGCATCCATTAAAGGACTATAAATATATCCTACTCTTTTTGCAATTTACATATTATGCAAAATACATTTGTTAACTATTTTCAACTCTTCCCATTAAGCTACTGTGGTCAAATGAACCTTCGTACCGTGCAAATCAATCTGCATGAGATAAAACGAAACAAGGTTCGTAACTATTCCCAGACGGAGTCATGCTATACAGGCACTATCACATTACTGACTCTTTGAGAGACAGATGAACGAGAATTATTAAAATCAGACGAAAACTTTCCACATTTATTAATATCGATCCATTAACAATCTAAATATAACCAATACCAGTTTATTTACGATGTCGGAATAGAAAGGAAACAAGCCAATTTCTTAATTTTCGGGCATACTACGACAGCCAATGGAAATTAACACATACGTTGGATGTCTGCTATCGCCCATTAAATCATATACGTATTGCACTGCCATATTTGTTTCTAAGCAATCTACTATTAAATATTATCTTTTCAGATTACTTACTGTGTGCGTAATCATTCAGAGAAGTGTATTTTAATACTTTTCAATTTTTGGCAGGTAAATTCTGCGTCTCGGATTACGTGGAAGTGAAAATAGCTAGCTGTGGTCAGTAGTCAATCCGCTACATGCTCCTGGCAGAGATCAAGATCACTACCTCACTACAAATTTTCTCTCTACGACATCAATAAAAATCATTATGCATTGATGGTGACGTTCAAATTCCATAAATTTAGTACACTTACTATTTTATCTTTCCGACTAAATATGAACATCATCAAGTTTTATTTGTCTAAAAATATTATCGAGTTTACACTTTATACCTCAACATTATGACCAGTTATATATTTCTTTTGTAGCGGCATGTTTATAATTGGAGACAGTAAAGTTGCACACCTGTAGGAAAATTTTGTGAACTTGTAAGACAACAAGTACTACATAATAAAACAATGATCGATGGTTAACATAACAAATAATCTTTATCTATCTGAAATTAAACTTTCTTAATTTTAATTTATCAAAGTAAAAACAGTTTACGGTGACCTGCTAATATTACACCAAGGATTTATGACAACATTATGGCATAACTGAATTATTTAGATTTTGTGCTTCCAATTAAGCTGTTAAGTATGCTGATATCTACAAGCATCTGAAGACTTGCAGATGAAGTTACTTTGTCCGTGCGTATTAGCATTGAATCAACAAACGTCTAACACATTAGGTTAAACATTTTCAATTTATTCCTAGTTATTTCTGTTGATAGTGTGGAGTTATGAATGTCATGGATGAACTAATTGATTTATGATCTACAACTGTTTATAATGTTTTGTTTATGAGCTGTGGTGGTCCAGAAAAAGAATTATACCAAATAGACTGTAGGAGGTAACGCACACTAATTAAAATTAATACAAATACAAACCTGCATTTATTTGAGACTGTAGTGTATTTGAATATATGAATCATTTATGCTAATCTATGGAAATTTGTTATCTCCTTTTCCTCACCAGCAAGTCACCCAACCTTCACCTTGAAAGCCAATTAAGCTTCTCTCTCCTTTCTTTCTTTCCTACTATATCTTTGCCGTTCCAGCAATCCGACACTCATTCGATATTTAGCTCTCAGAATAAATACAATTCTCTCTCTAACCACGCGCATCACACCTTTCATTTCTTCGTGCTCGTGCTCAACTCAGCACACAAGCATACCTAAAGAAATCCGCATATCCCACATTGGCGACGAGTGATGTGGCCCAGCTAATTTCGTCTCACGTTACCCCTTTTTGCTGCCGTTTCTAAGAAAAACCTATTTTTTCTTCATGAGTGGTGCTACCGTGAAAGTGGAAGTTTCTTCTGACAACGACTCGGATTCTACTAAATCCTCCACCACCACAACCTGCACTGCCGACACCTCCAAAACCCAGACACCACCTCCCAACCCTAAGCCTAAAAAGAAGCGAAAAAAGATGCCCCAACCCATACTTTCTTCTTTGCCGGCGTTCAACACGCGACAAGACGACTTGGAAATGTGGTGGGCAACCTTTGAGAATTTTCTCGTTGCTAACGCCCTTTCAGTTGCAACGGACGAAGCTCGGTGCGTTGGCATTCTCCTCTCCTCCATTGGGCTCGAAACCTACACCGTGCTCAACACTCTACTCTCCCCAGATTCACCATCAACGAAAAAGTTATCGGAGCTGAAAGCAACACTTGTCGCTCACTACAAGCCGGCTCCTAAGGCCCTTGCAGAGCGATTCCGTTTCACGGGGAGGAAGCAGCAAGCAGGAGCATCCGTCCACGACTTTGAGGCAGCTCTGCGAAAATTGGCCATCAACTGTCAATTCGCCACTGATCTGGAGTTCCGAGTTCGAGATCAGCTCATCTTTGGTCTTCGGAGTGAATCGGCCCAACGCCAACTATTCACTAAAGACCACACCATCTCTTTGAAGGATGTTGTCGCCCTCGCCACAGCACAGGAAGCAGCAGAAGCATCCACAGCGTTAGTTCGGGGCAATGTGCAACATCAGTCCTCCACCGATCAGCTCAACAAAGTGTACAGCTCCTCCAAAAACCAAACCAGCAGCAAACAGCCAGGCAATCACGCCTCATCATCATCATCAAGTGGTTCCTACTTCGAGTGTAAAAGTTGTGGATCCAGTGACCACTCAAGAAGCAAATGCACGTTCTTGCGTGCTAAGTGTCACTCCTGCAACAAAGTGGGACACATTTCATCCGTCTGCAGGTCGCCCCAAGCAACCTCAAATCATCATCTTAGCCTTGAATCTATATCCGATCTCATCTAACCCCATCCAGATCAGATAAGCAGGCTCTCAACACCAGCAGCACACGTGTTATCTTCAACCTTGAAACAACACCGCCGCTCTTTCTTCACCTTCAACATCACCTTCAACTTAAGCCGTTCCTTTCCTCATCTTCAGCAGCAGCTTCAACTTAAGCAGCAGCCGTCCAGATTCCTATTTACTAATTATCAATTATTAGATTTTTCTTACTATCATGTTTCTGATTAGGAAGAAGGAAAATGTAGTGTATTTGAATATATGAATCTCCTTTTCCTCACCAGCAAGTCACCCAACCTTCACCTTGAAAGCCAATTAAGCTTCTCTCTCCTTTCTTTCTTTCCTACTATATCTTTGCCGTTCCAGCAATCCGACACTCATTCGATATTTAGCTCTCAGAATAAATACAATTCTCTCTCGCGCGCGTATCACACCTTTCATTTCTTCGTGCTCGTGCTCAACTCAGCACACAAGCATACCTAAAGAAATCATACAGAGACGATTTGAAAATTACCATTCGCGAAGTACGCGATTTTAGGTTATCATAAATGATTACAATTAAAGGTAGGGAACCTGGATATGATGAATGTTTTCTACATATTGAGTTTATGCGGCATTCGAATTAAAGTAGCTCTAGCGTCGTTACCATTTTCCACAGGCCGGGTGGAATATTTTTCGAGCAGGTCTTTTTTTCTATTGCTGGTTGTTGTTGTAGGTGTTTAAAAAGGTAGTGATGAAAACTGAAATATTACCAAGTAGTTCGTTTAGCTCTTAAGAGCACGCAAATTAAATTAGAGTGGATAATGTGATTGTTTGATGAAATACTGTCACATCGTTAAACAGTATTCCACCTGTGAGCATGACCAACGGTCCACCATCGGATTCCCATTCTAAATATAATACCGTTCCTCTTCTAACTGAAAAGACCTTCCGAAAAATAACCATCTCACTAGGGAACTGCCCGAGGTGAAGTCAGCCGCCAAATAAATGAGAATATACGTTTTGACCGCCTTTTCACGCTGATTCCGAATCCGGAACTCATTTTTTGTAAGACTTGAAATTGGCGATTTTACAAACCAAATTATGTCGCTAGCTTCACTGGTGGCTACGCAGTATCTTTTGTAACACAATTGGGTTCATTCGATAAACCATAAGACCATATATATACAGGCTATAAATTTGTGCATTACATGGTATTTCACCTTATTTAACCAAGGAGTTTGAAATAAGCAATATATTTGGATGCTAATATTTATTAAACGTCACATATTAGATCCCCGTTCTGTTTAGCTTAAACTACCCGAATGATATATCCTTTAATCACAAAATATCCAGTAACGGGTTTGATATATTAAATATTTTCAACTCATTGGTTAGATAAGGTGGAGAATATTGCAATGCAAACATTTATAACCAGTAAAATAAATGGTTTTGTTGTGTATTGTATGAAACGCCATGTGCTACAAATGCTACCCTCTATGTCTTGTTTGTAGCCACGAGTGAAGCTGGAGATATATTTTGCCCTATAAAATCGCCAAACTTGAGTCTTACAAAAAATGAGTTCCGGATTCGGAATCAGCGTGAAAAGGCGGTCAAAACGTATATTCTCATTTATTTGGCGGCTGACTTCACCTCGGGCAGTTCCCTAGTCAGATGCTCAGACCATAACCTTGTTTCCATATATTTGCCGCAGTTGTAAACTTTCAGTTGGATGGAAGTGAAGCCTACCAACGTCTTGTTCACCGCAGTAATTATGTATGTACATAACTAATACGCAATTAACTAAGGAGAATAAGCAAAATAATTTATTAAGAGAAATCTATCTCCTCGACAGTATGTTGACATTCAGGTAGGCTTTCATATCTGCATGCTTGCCACATAGCCACTAACATTATAGACGATTGACCAACTTAAAGTCTATAAGATTTCCATCGCCGCTTGCCCATGAAATTGCATCTTATTCTGTTACACCGAGAGTGTACTTTGCAAAATTTTCTTTTGGAAACCACAAAGAGTACTTTTCAATCTTGATGCAATATTTTTTAAATTCACAATTGAACTCGGGTCTCAATTTTAATGCTTCTAATAAAATATTGCAAACTTGATGGTGCCATGAAAGAGATTGTTAAGATTAGGCGCCGTTGGTAAATGGTCTCCCTAGTCTACCCTTTTCATAGTGCAGGTCTAAAATGTAGTTAGCATTGCGGTTATCAATGTCAGTGGTCTAATTCTTATGTTGCTTTTCCTACCGTGGTGTCCGGCTAAAGAGGAAATTAACAAGTTGAAAGATATAATTTGTTATAAATACTGCTAGTAACAAATTTGGGCGTGATTCAGATTGCGAGCATTGAGTGTTTAGTTATTAAATTCTCGTGCTAATTTGCATATATCCTGCATGTTGCGATGAAAGAGATAAACCTGTCCACGTTATTTATTTTCCGGATTATGTAGCCTTCAATTGGCAGACATGACAAATTGTGAATCAGGCAATGCAATGGGGATTACAGAAAAGAAAAGGCAGAATATGAACGTTAGCCAGATGTCAACCAAAAAATGTAAGGAATAAACTATCGTTCGTTTGCCCATTTGCGAGCGAGATTCAACGTCATTGTGGGTTCTGTCGGCGCTCACGAAATACTTCAATGGGTCTGTGGTTAAAACTACCGCGTTTTGGCACTGAGTGAGTAGTTGCTTGGGTTAAGTTATAAACCATTTTGAATATTGAAGTTTGTTAGCTTTCTTAATTTGTATTGTAAATAAAATGCAAATAAGGAGGATGAAATTTAATAATTTCGGATTCATCTATCTCAGTGATCGATTAGTAGAGTAGTAGTACTTGTTCCAATATTAATAGAAACATAAGCTCCCTTGTTCATGTGATACTAAAACCAGTAATGTGTTCCTTGCCTAATATTCTGTTAGACACAACACATTTCCTAGTTTTACTGAATGAAGTGAAGTTAAAAACAAATACACATTATTAACCTATGATATTGATAGTATGTATACCAACTTGAATATTAAGAATTGTAAAGCATTTTGTAGTGCTGCATATCTTCAATACATAGAAAAATCACATCATTCTATTAAAATAGAGGACAAGAAATTTCGACAAATTTTAGACTTGTGCTAAGATTACAGTTATGTTAAATATGAAGGAGCATATTATTTACAGAAAAAGGGAATCCAAATGGGCAATGCTGCCTCTGTTACGATAGCAAATATAGCTACATACTATGAATTAGACCAAATGTTTCGAGACGAAAATATCATTTTCAATACACGGTTCGTAGATGATGGTTTCATGATTGTAGACTCTACTCATATAGATGACATGGACTTATGTGTCAAAAAAATTCTGTCATGAATATCTTACTTTTACTATTAGTACAAATACTGAAACAATTAATTTTTTGGATGTCCAAATAACTATCACAGGTACAGAAATACATACTTCTTTATATAAAAAATCAATGTCCAAAAACTTATACCTATCATATTATTCAAATCATCCAAAAATTTGCTAAAGTCGTTACCCTATAGTCAAGGAATTAGATTAAGGAGAATATGTAGCGAAGATAGTAGTTTTGTACGTGAAATAAATAATATGCTGGGACTTTTTCTAAAAGAGGATACACAAATAAAGTACTTGAAACATGTAAAAAGAAATTTCTTGATCTAGATCGCAAAATTCTATAGATACCCAAAAGCCCATATTTAGTGCTTAGCCTAAAAATTAACCATCCTGAAATCTTAGCAAGATATAAAGTAAATCCAGATGCTGAGAATGATGATAACAAAATGAAACAAAATGCATTTTATATGGTCATCCCATATTACTCAAACGTTATAGATTATAAACAGTCAGTAAAAATGAACTTAATAAGATACATGACGAAGAGATTTGTAAGATAGTAAAAGAATTGGACATTCAGATAGTATTCTGTAACACAAAGAAAATGGAGAGAATGTTGAATAAGTGAATATATTGAGAGTAGAAATAAAGACATTCCTTCAATACGATATGGTCGTATCCACGGCTAAGCGTATATTTAACTTGTTGTGATGCTAGACTTGAAGGTAAATAGTATATATACTCAATCGTCTATTCATTCAACATTTCATTTTCTCAAGACCGCTCACAACAAGACCGTATTGTTCCACAAAATTTATGAACCTTTCGTTCTCATCCTTTCTGCTGAGCAACAATTGACTCACGCTCATTATTATCGCATTATTACGCAGGCACTCTCATTATATTATCATTCCTGATAAACATTTTTCCAATCTTGCGAAAATGAGTTGCAGGAAGATAAGTTAAGTTTTCTATTTATATTCGTTGTAAGTAAACTGCGACGCCGATTAAAACAAATTTTGCTGAGAAAAATTGTTACCATACTTTAGGTCACGATGTATGCTGATGGTCCGTAGATGTCGTTTGATAAATTTCGGGCCAGTGCAAAGATTGCATTAGTAACTAACCTTAATTTATTTAAACTTTATTAGTATTGAAAATATGAAAATGTTCACCATGCTAAACTTTGTCCAAAGGTCGTAGAAACACAATCTCTTAGCTTTAAAAGAACTTTTTCTAATAAATCGGTCTGAAGGTAGATTATATAGTAAACAATCAATTTGAATCTAAAAACTTCGTTTAGAATTGCAATCCTGTTGTTACAGACGAAATGTGTGGGATGAATGACATGGTGAAAGTACTAGTTTTCTTTTGTCTAGCTGGAAATCTACGGAATATGAACAAATGGAGATTCCCAAGTGAGTTTTTTACACGCTTTTCCCATCATACTGATTATACTTATACGTCGCCAATTTTTTTGAGGTTGAAGTATCTATTACCATTGAGAGGTTGTTGAGAAAAAGTTAGTTAATGTATGTACTGAACCTTGAAACACTCAAATGAAGCCTATATCTATCTATCTATCTCACCAGAGGATTTATAAGACGGATGGACTAAGAGCTTATGTAGACAAACAAGCAAATGTAGTGGTATACGATAAATAAAATACTAAAGATAAGTAAATATATGAATCAGTGCAAAGCAAAAAAGTGCCTCTGTGGCGTGTGTAATGTGACAGTAAATAAAAGGGCAGTGCGTACTGGTCGTCATTTGATATTAGAAACTAAAAGAAAATGCAATTTGTGAGGTAAATGAAAACGTGGGAACTTGGGAAATATTTAGTAGCTAAGTCATTTTTGCGAGAGAGGAATCGCGGAACTCTATAATACATTTTATTTACTGAGCATACAAAAGAAAATTAGAGCGGTTTCTATACGTAATTCGTATATGTGTTCATATGGCTCAATATAAAGACATGAAAACACATTTTCAACTTTAGGCGGAAGAGATCAAGTCGAAATTGACCACTACATTTTACTGGAATGATTACCTGTTAGAATAAGCAGCATACGCTGGGATAAATACATGATGGCGCTAAAGCATTTATGGCATGTAAAGCTCCGAGATAAAATGTCAAAACATTAACCAGGTAAATCGGTATTTAAATGCACCCCGCTGATTGAAGTGCAAGTGCTTTGGTTACTTATAATACGAGCAAATACATTTCTGCTTGTTGTTCCGTGTCATTATATCTCTAACATGTACTTATGTATGTACCTAACCTAACACATCCTCCTATCTGTGTTATCAAAACTATCCTAGTTTAACATGATATATTTAGTTAGTTAGTTAGTTTTTCTACAATCAGCACCCCTTCCGGGGTCATTACGCTGATTGGCTTTTGACACAGTTTACTTCACATTTTAGTTAATTAAATATTTAAGACGCTCATATTTAGCACACACATATAGTAAAAAATACACTTTTACATTATAACAACATTATTGCACTTCATTATATAGGTTTCTTATGTTTTCAATGACATCATCAATACATGATAAATCACATCCACATTCACTTTTATTTTGCCTTTTAGTGAGAATGTGTTTTTTGCTCGGCTTTTAAATGTTTTGGAAGGTACGGTGTTACGGATGTCAGGTGGAAGTGTAATCCAAATGCAAGTGCATTTATATTGCATGAATCCATCACACATTTCTTTGGAGACAGTTTCAACAGCGTTACTTCTTGTGTTTATTTTTTGAATTGCACTTTCACACAGTATGTTCTTAAAGGCGTCAGGAGTTAGACCTTGCTTTGTTAGATTGCATAGTGTCATTAGCTCTAGATCATGCATTTCTTTCGTGAGAAGCCAATCATTACATGCCTCAGGTGCAGGGTTTGGTATTTGAGCTAATTTTTTACAATCTTGATGATGATTTGATGATGATTACAAGCTTAATGATTTTGTCCACAGAATTGAGCATTTTAGCTGATGCCTCACCCCATACACTAGACATGTAATATATTTGTGAGAGAACTAGAGATTCTATTGCAAGCTTAAGCTGAGATACTGAGAGCATTGATTTGATAGACCGGATTGTCCATAAAGACTTTGTTGCTTTTCTGCAGATGTAGTCAGCATGTAAGTTCCAGGTTAGCGCTTGGTCTTTTATGAGACCAAGCGATTTTATATTTTCACTGCACTTCACTATTTGGTTGCATACTTTAATGGATTGCTTCATTGCTATGCCTTTATCTGCTTGCTTAGAGTGAATGATTAGCTCTGTTTTATTGATGTTAAGGGATAGGTCGTTTAGTGTAAACCAATTGCAGATTTCGTTGCAGTCATACTCTAGAGCATACATGTCATTATCCACAGAGCTTTTCGATATAGGTTTTCCTATTTGGCTGTCATCAGCAAAGAGAACGAGATCACTTCTAGACACAACTTTATGTAAATCGTTTATATATAGAGCGAATGCAATACTGCTTAAGCACCCACCTTGCACTAATCCTCGTAATGTATTAGTAGTATCAGAACATGTATTATTACATTCCACATATTGCAGCCGCCCATCCATATATTCCCGAAACCAAGTGGAGTCGATGTTCAATTCTTCTAGTTTTGTGAATAGGATCTCACGGTTTATTGTGTCGAAGGCTTTCTTAACATCTAGTGTTACTACAGCATACATGTTGTTGTTTTGAAGCGCATTCTTTGCTTTGTTTAGCATGTACAACTCAGGATGAACGGTACTGTGGCCGGGTCTAAAGCCAAATTGGTTTGTGTATAAAATGTTGCTTGATTTCACATATACTCTAAGCTGGTAATAAATGCACTGGTAATAGTAAACATGAAATCCCCATCCGGGAGATTTTTGTTGAAGAAAAGTACTAGAGCAGGTATTTACGAAACCGGAACGCTTTATCACGGACTGATCAAATCAGTTCGTTCTTATCATATTTTAGAGGCATACCATATCAACAACTCACTGACTACATTGGCAGCCCCAATGTTTTTATATACGGGGTCAGGGGTCAACACAGTCCATAAAAGTTGTGAAACGGTGCCGCCTCTCCCGCCCATAATATTAAAGATATGTCAAAAAAAAAATTGCATCGTTACCACAAATGGATTGTCTAGAGTGCACTTTGCTTACTTTTTCGCACTTGAATCAAAATACTATAAATTCTCATGTTGCCCCTACATACTCAACCTGATCCACGCACTTGATGGGGCAATGTGCTACCCAAGTGTGAACCATTGGATGGGGCAATATGATAATTTATAGTTTTTTGGTTGAAATGCGAAAAAGTAAGCAAAGTGCAATCTAGATAATCCATTTGTGATGACGATGCAAAAAAGATTTTTGAAATATCTTTAATATTATGGACGGGAGAGGCGGCACCGTTTGACCACTTTTATGTACTGTGTTGACCCCTAAGCCGTATATAAACACATAGGGTCTGCGAATTTAGTCTGCGAGTTTATGCTATGGTATGCTACTAAAATATAAAGAGTACGAACTGACTCGATGAGTCCGTGATGGGGCGTTCCGGTTTCGTTAATACCTGCTCACTAGTTGTCTCACTTGTCCACTTCAGCATCGTTCGATTGTTGTGACAGCTTTAGCTATTTAACTAAAAAATTGAATTTAGGCGACTTATCTGTCTGTTGATTCAATTGACATATTAACTATCCGTTTCGACAGATGCAATCCTTGGCAGATTTGTTAACAAATGTCTTGACCACCACAGCGAGTTTGTGAATCCTCAATACTGGCTTCTGTCTACAGACCTTAAAGACACCAGTAGGAAATAAATTATTTACACAATTCGCCAAAAACAGGACTGATTTAAAAAAAACTTTTATTCTATTTCAATATTCTCCAATCGATGTATTTATTAAAACTCATTTTATGATGTCGAACTTGTACCATACCATGTACCTTGATTATGCATGAGTTGGGAGCAATGTTATATTTTCTGAATAATTTGGACACCCATTCATAAAATGTAGCGGACCTACCAAGTTAATGTGAACTGTAGGTGAGTTGTGCCCAAAAACGTGGTTTTCATTTTATCCATTTACAACAAAAATTGGTATGAATTCATTCCGCGTCAAGAAAACATTGTCTGCACATCTTTGTGTGTAAGAGAGAACAAATTAGGGTACGCACATTTGCAATCTGCCGGATTTAATATACTTGAGAATTAAAGTAACTTGCAGCTGCCAAAACATGTGTAATGTTTCGATTAAAATAATTTATCTAATTTTATTTGATAAAAGTTATTAATAATGTATGTAGCAGTATAACAAACAAGATTCACGAATAGGGCAACCTGATCACTTTGTACCTAAGTAGATAAATGACTAAAGCGCCTCGGCATCAAATCCAAAAATATCAAATAAATTGAGATTTGTGGAAACTGTAACGCCACATTCATTATCCAAGTCAGATTTCTCATGAAGCCCAAAAGTGCGAGAATTATAATTCACCTGTTCTTCGCTAATATTTTATAAGTGTAAATGTTCAGCTTGACGGAAGTAAAGTCTGAAACGTTTTATGGTAGCTGTTCAAGTTTCCAAGTATCATGCAATTTTTCCGGCATCGGCAATCTGCCTATTTCCTCCCAAGTCACAATAACTGCAGAATTTATCAAATCCTACAAACTTCCCACATTCAAAAATGAGCAAAGGTGAGCAATAAAGATTCGATGAACAGCTTTTCCTGCCGTCCGGGATGTAATTTTTACTGCAGATTATTTATCTACATTTGAGCCGTATTGAGCAAAGGCATTACGAGAGGACAGATGGACAATTTTTTGCAAGTCTACTTTACAACTTTAGCCATTAATTATATCAACACATTTATTCTACCAATATCAACCTATTTCCATATAGCTTTTATTGAGAAACAAGAAGCTATTAATGGAGTACATCCTGTGCACTCCCAAGATTACTTTAAAGCGACAATACATAATATTTAAAATGTTTTATTCGTGATCATGACAGATGAAAAGCATCATAACAGGCAAAATTAAAATTGCCCAAAATGAATTATTTTGTAATTAGTTCACATGAATATCCATAATTATCAGATGCGACAGACGTTGTGCCGATCGGCGTCATAGCACAAACTTTAACTGCATTAAACGATTCTTGAGAATTAAAATGCTTTCACTGTAAGCGCATTCACTTTACTAAGTACCGTCTGGAAAATATTTTGGCGTTACTTAATTAAAGCTTTAACACAAACTCTGCAGTGCAAAATATGATCTCCAAATTTTGCTTTACATAGAAACGATGCACCTGTTAGAGAGCTGTAAGCTTCTTCCGGCGAGGAGTATTTAAAGCTTTAAGCATATTGTTGCACCATTGAGGCGCAAGGTGCAAAATGGTTTCGGGATGAATCATAATAGCTACATGGTGAGGCTGGGAGGAGAAGTAACAATTTTTTTTGCGCGAAAACTTCACCTTTCTTCCTATATTGGTTTCCATAAAACGACGTGTTTCGTGTGAGAACATTAGTAATAACTTGTAAAGTGGAGGTTGAAATTATAGCCGAAAGCCACAATCTTCCATTTCGTGCATTGTAGTCAAATTTTATATCACTATTGATTCCTTTCACCTCTGTAAGGTAGTGTGAATCGTCGACTTAAAAATATTTCGAACGATAATAACCATTTAACGATGTAAAAAACATTGAACATTCAGTCGTCGTTTTAACGTATATTTATTTGATTTTATAAAGTACAATTAATGTATTTATGCATGATTTATGGTTTTAATATTTTGAAGTGGACCAAATGACCTCATCTCTTAATCCTGAATCAACTTCAACAAATGCACTTAAAACAAAATAGTTCACCGTTGCATCATTTGTCAATGCACCGTATTTAATTGGGAAAAAATGTGTGATTAGTTCGGTTTGCTTCCATCGGTGTTTGATTTGCCCCTTACAAAGATTTTCACATTTTCGGTACATTGTCGGTATATGAATAGTGTTTATTGTGCAATGGCCAGTAACGGATTCCTGGGAGGTTGCGGTAGACATAAATTAAAAATTTAAACATGTAATAATCAGGGAAGACGTACTTTTAGAACACAGAAGGTTGCAAAAAAACTAGGCGAAATCATTTCCCTTTCACCTTGGCCTCTTCCTTTGGTTCACGTTTTATTTTTATTTACCCAGTTTCAATTTCCATTTAACTTCTCCCTGCAGGTTATGAAAAATACCTATGCATATGATGCATGATGACGACGATTACAAGATATTTTGCTGTCATTCTTGTCACTAATACTACAGGTCGAAAAATTGGAGTGGAATAAGTTGAAATTTGGTTCATCAATTAAAGTCTCGCTACTGTTGTGTCAGCTTGCCCGGAATACAAACGATCTAACTAATTTTATCGCAAACCCATTTTACGCCACACGTTAGTCCAACTGAAGAACGTGTCGTTATGATGTCTTTGAAGATATACTATTCCAAAAACTGACCAGCCATTTCAATCTGTATATAATGAAAATTTTTGGGTACAACAACAATCAAGATTTATCAGGACTTATTTATGGTCGGTCATGTTAAAAATATACATAAATGATAGTTTGCAGGAACAAAGTGCATAATTTTTAACAACATTCTCTACGACAATAAGTGAGCAACAACATTTTTTGTTCAAAAATTTCTCCACGTTGTCAGGTAGCAATGGACATTGGTTTGAAAATTTCATTTTACACTCATCAATTGATTTGAGATTCATTCTTTGGATACCTTGTAGGTTACCTTTTGCAAAGCCCAATTTGTTCAGGAGGATTTTTACGCAAGGATACACGGCTTTTTATTTTCATGGTATTATTTGGATCATACCATTAATTGATAATATGCTGAATGCTAGCACCAACGCAAATGAAAATTAACATACACTCAGATTTAAATACTCGTTACAAAATGTTTTTCTTCTCATATTAAGCAAATAATTATTATAATAACAGCCCCGGGAGAAATTTGGCTTACCTACATTATCATAAAAAAGATATAGAGTTCAGCTTATATTAATCGGCGTCTTAAAGGTTACTGGGAAAGTCTGGAAGAAGAAATTCTAAAAAAATTATTCCGGGTTTGCTGTAAATTCCTATAAAAAGATGAATACCTTACTTTAAAATTATTTGGCAGATTAGGCAGATTACTTAGCTGTCCGTTGCGCGCGTTCTAATGTTGTTGCAATGCATTTATTATTTGGAGAGGTGATGTGAGAAATATACCAAGCTAAGACATCGATTGTGTATAATATGGGAGATATTTTTGGGCAATTGTAATACCCTTTTGCCCAATTTCACCTCAGAAACTGTCGAGTTTAGTAATCAGATGGGTCGACCAGTATTCTGTTGCAGAATTAGATGCAAAAGTTATTGATTGTTACGGGAATGTGTTCGCTGTTTTTGCTATGTAAAATATTCCTTTACTTTACATTCATTCGATCATATTCATTCATTCGCTTTACTTGAATTTGAAGAGCATGTTCATAAAAAACAAACAACAACTTAACGTTTTTGTAAATCTACCAACTTCGTATCCATTACCACCTATCCTCGACACTTGATAGAAGTTATTAATTAAGTTGATACTTTGGAAAGAATATTATGGGAGGTAAATCTTATAATAATCCGTATAACATTATAACAATGAAATTGGTCAATCTGAAATGTTGTATGGTTTGGTTTTACAGCTCGGGCTCCTGTTCACTTAAAAATCAAGTACTAAAGTCGACCCATTTTTCAATTTTCCTTGCCAATCTGTCATCACCCCATCACTCTAATTTTGTCAAGAGAAGGAGTTTGCTTTCCTTTTGAAGTATCTATATCAGAAATATAATACACAAAGTACTATCATTATATTAAAATTAACCATTTGAAGTAATATCGTGAGAATTATTTAATTTAAACACCTAATGGATTTTAAGGAGATAGTGTAAGGAAATGATGTTTATGCAGGTCATCACAGCGCGATCCTCTTCTACCTTCTCCGTTTTTTTTAACCCGGGGGAAATTTTCACTTCTCACTTTATCAGATTAAAAGGCTACAATTCATGCAATTTCGATTAGCACGGATAATCTAACGTTAATATCTCTACATCTGCCCATTTCCCGCCTCGCCAGTGTTCCGGAACAATAATTAACTTAATCGGTTAATCTTAAATTATAGTAAATGTCATGACAGGAATTAAATCTTCATTTAGTATTTTGGTATTATTGTGGATGTCTGTGAAAACGATGACACGGAATCCCTGTAAGGTTTATTGAATACAACTAAATATAGACTCTTAAATTTTAAACTTCAGCAACCTTTTCACGGGAAACTCCTTTACCTTTTATTTATTAAAATCGAAGGTGGGACCCCGCCAGACTGCAGATTGCACCCTCTGGGCTGCATAGCAAGGCTGCACCCTTTGGGCGGCAATTTCTAGGCTGCAAACTTTTAGCCCCCCTAGGCTGCAATTTCTAGGCTGCAAATTTTTAGCCCCCCTAGGCTGCGATTTCTAGGCTGCAAAATTTTAGCCCCTCTAGGCTGCAATTTCTAGGCTACAAAATACACCCTGTGGGCTGCAATATCTAGCTACACATTCAATCAATACGCAAGGAAGGTTTCTATCATTTCAAGGTTAAAAAATCTCGGCCATGCGCTGAACCGCATACCAATCAAAAGCCCTTCACCAGGGGAGTCGAATGACACCAATCTCAGGTGCCGAAAATGAGGGGTTCGGCCCTCACGGATAATTTCTCAAAGTGCCCCAAAAGTGTAATTTTACCAGCTAAACTACGCATTTACAATGTTTCACTTTGCACCAGTCAAGCGCGGGATTGATGTGGATGGATGATGGATGAAAAATGTGAGTCACAATATAAGTTGTGTTAGGTTCGGTTAAGTTAAGATCGGTTTAGGTTCGGTTAAGTTAGGGTCGGTTTAGGTTCGGTTAAATTAGGGTCGGTTTAGGTTCGATTAAGTTAGGATCGGTATAGGTTCGGTTTAGGTTCGATTAAGTTAGGATCGGTATAGGTTCAGTTAAGTTAGGTTGGATTATGATTCGGTTATGGTTCGGGACACCCGTGAGCTGTGTCATTCGAATCCCAAGGTCAGAGGTGTTCGATTGGTATAACGTTTGTCCCAAAAGTACGTGACCCGTATACTGAAGCATCTACAAAATAGCATCTCACGTAAACTATGCCACGATCCTATGGTGTAAGGAAGGGTTGATGAGTGCATGAGAAAGCAACAAATAAAACAAACAGAGACTTGGAGAGCAACTATGTATTTTGAATTTAATTAAGCGTAATGGTATTGTACATACAGAAATGAGGTTTGACCTAAAAGAGTGATATTTTGGTAGAAAAGTGGTATTCTATCATCTACTCAATGTTGTCTGTACTTTGTGTCTATAACACCCTTTTTCAAAACGCAGTATACTACATATTGTGAAGAGGTCGTTTTCGACTAATCGCTAAAATTACTAATTTAATCATTTAGTCTTCTGACGAAAATAATGAGATTTTTCTCCCTCACCTCCGCAGCAAAGGGAAAACTTCTGATTTTTTAATTTCAATTTACGCCATTGATGTAGCAATAAGTGCGGCTTCGGTAGTGCAGCATATTCTTCATTTCATTTTAAAATTCGCGACGATGAATTTTTGATTTGCCACAGTAAAGTGGCATCGACAACCTTGTTACGGCATCGACAACCTTGTTACGGCATCGACAACCTTGTTACGGCATCGACAACCTTGTTACGGCATCGACAACCTTGTTACGGCATCGACAACCTTGTTACGGCATCGACAACCTTGTTACGGCATCGACAACCTTGTTACGGCATCGACAACCTTGTTACGGCATCGACAACCTTGTTACGGCATCGACAACCTTGTTACGGCATCGACAACCTTGTTACGGCATCGACAACCTTGTTACGGCATCGACAACCTTGTTACGGCATCGACAACCTTGTTACGGCATCGACAACCTTGTTACGGCATCGACAACCTTGTTACGGCATCGACAACCTTGTTACGGCATCGACAACCTTGTTACGGCATCGACAACCTTGTTACGGCATCGACAACCTTGTTACGGCATCGACAACCTTGTTACGGCATCGACAACCTTGTTACGGCATCGACAACCTTGTTACGGCATCGACAACCTTGTTACGGCATCGACAACCTTGTTACGGCATCGACAACCTTGTTACGGCATCGACAACCTTGTTACGGCATCGACAACCTTGTTACGGCATCGACAACCTTGTTACGGCATCGACAACCTTGTTACGGCATCGACAACCTTGTTACGGCATCGACAACCTTGTTACGGCATCGACAACCTTGTTACGGCATCGACAACCTTGTTACGGCATCGACAACCTTGTTACGGCATCGACAACCTTGTTACGGCATCGACAACCTTGTTACGGCATCGACAACCTTGTTACGGCATCGACAACCTTGTTACGGCATCGACAACCTTGTTACGGCATCGACAACCTTGTTACGGCATCGACAACCTTGTTACGGCATCGACAACCTTGTTACGGCATCGACAACCTTGTTACGGCATCGACAACCTTGTTACGGCATCGACAACCTTGTTACGGCATCGACAACCTTGTTACGGCATCGACAACCTTGTTACGGCATCGACAACCTTGTTACGGCATCGACAACCTTGTTACGGCATCGACAACCTTGTTACGGCATCGACAACCTTGTTACGGCATCGACAACCTTGTTACGGCATCGAAAACATTTTTTATGTCTTTTGACTTCAAACAACGACAATGAAAAGAGAAACGGAGGAGTATATCAACCTGCGAGAATTTTCTCCCTTTGGTGCCTCAAATCTCAATATCTCTCCAGGCCCCGCGTTTCATCAATATGACCCTTTGCCACTTTCACATTCATTTTTTACTTATAGATATTTTTAAATTGCACATCAGGGGTTAAAGTTTGCAGTCCATATGTTGCAGCCCACGGCGGCTAACTTTTGCATCCTGAAAGCTGCAGCCTATGGGGTGCAATCTGCAGCCTAGAGGGTGTAATTTGCGTCCTGAAAAGGTGCAGCCCAGGGGGGCTAAAATTTTGCTGTCTATAAATTGCAGCCCAGAGGGGCTAATATTTTGCAGCCTAAAATTGCAGCCCAAGGGGTGCAATCTGCAGCCGGGAGGGTGCAGCCTTGCTATGCATCCTTGAGGGTGCAATCTGCAGCCCAGAGGGTCACCACCAAAATCGAAAGAGCTCATATTCCTTGCCAAAAGGCGTGTAAGTCAACAGAAACAATTATTCCGATAATTATTTCAAAAACTATCCCCAGGTTCCACTTATTTCTGATGATGATACCGATTGGTTGTATTATGTTTGCAGGTGCATTATCTTAAAAACTGCAATATATGTAAAAATCAAAATCATAGAACATAACTCACCAGCACGCTTATAACAGATTTCCATTAAACATCACAACATAAACCGGATGCGGGCCTCTTTTGCGCCCGCATTTTCATTTGCCCCTGATCTTGTGTTGTGAATGTTCATTAAATGCATTTTAACCCTGGCAAACTCTAAATGAGGGATAATATTGTACTTAATGCAGTTCATTTGTTATTGATTGGGCATCAGAAATCATCGTCATGAGGAATTATGGCTGCTCTATAATAAGTTATAAATTACAATGCACGGGAAAAACGAAACTGTCGACAACGGGGGGATAGGTTGTATATTGGACAGAGATTTCCTCCGACGTCCTTAGTTATGGAGATATCACCGTCTCCCGACAAGGATAAGGGGCGTGTTGTTTTCAATGTACAATAGCCACTGGTTTCGAAAAATGCACCATATACGATGCATGAAAAAATAAAATTGTTTATTTTGTATAAACCTACATGTCACCTATATATGTTGCAGGTGACGTCCTGAATAATAGTAACTGCATGTCAGTATAAGAAAAGAAATACGATGCATTGATCCAAGTTCCAAACCCAGAGTTCCAAGCACTTTAATAAATTAGCTTTTTCCAATAGAGATTCGGGAAGATTATACGGAGCACACGTTCAGGGTGAAGATATTTTTTCAATTCAGCAGGTATCAGGATGGAAGGTACTCCAGTGGTGATTAGGAAAGTTGGGATCTCAACATGCGACTGTGCTTTACTTAGGGATATATATGTGTCGCAATTTTCCTCAACCTCTAAGTCAAATCAACTCAATAAAGTTTACTGAATACTGCAATGATTTATTCCAGTCTCCCAAAATTAAGTTTTTATACGAATCTGAACGGTTGTCAGCATTTGAAATTGAAATTTGAAATTTGAAATTGAAGGTGTCTATTGAACAATATGTTTTTCATTCGACGAAACTAAATTATTGTTGATGGAGTTCGGTTCTCTACAACATTTTCTACCCATACACTTAATAATTTATTTAAAAGATCCAAGCTGTGAATTGTGGCGGTAGAAACCAGTTGGTTACAATGTTTTTATACATTCCTGTACACAATTATAGTAAATAACTACATGTCCTGTTGTTCTGTAGCTGTCGACCGTTGGAGTTTTGCTCCTCAATTTGTGTGAAAATAACAACGTAACTCACAACCACTACGACGATTTCATTCAATTATCGTCTTTTCATTACATTGCAGAATATGACCTAGATGCGTGAAACATTTACACGAGCTAAAACTCCAGGGATTTTTGATGCAATTGATCATGTGCTGGGAAAGTTCCCTGAATGCAAGTGCATAGTGAGAAGCGGTACATAAAGCTTGGCGAGAAAATTTTACCACACAACTTTGACGGGAATTCTAAAATCGTTCCTGGCGTGTATGCGGGAATTAAACTAATATGTGGTAACATTCATTAATTCTAATATTTTCGCTACTGCAAGATTCCACAAAAAAGCTTGATTTTCCGGGATTGTGGCAGTCAGGAGATCGAACGTCCTTGAAAAGTCCAATGTTGTGTATTTCCACCAACCGGACAAAATTGTTGCCACGTGGAACAGTTTTTATTTTGCGACTGTACTAGTTACTTTGGAGTGATCATTCATTACAGCGAAAGTGCTATATTGAACTTGAAATTAGAACTTGAGCCAATAATTAGCTTTCCAACACCCTAACGTTATGAATAATCTGGAACAGCCGAGATTTACAGTGTCGACGTATTAATGGACAATAATGTAACAATTAAATAAAGTCAACTTGAAATTGTTCACATAATATTTCAAAGAGATAGTTACTTACTCAAACCCAAGGAAAATATCGTCACAAGTGTGATTTTTATAAGTAAATTGCATTTCCAAAATAAGCCATAATAGTATTTAAATGACCAATTTCAACCTTGCATTTACATTTTCTCTAATATATATGGTTTCTGAAGAATGCAGTGATATTGACAATTTGAATGTCTGTGCATCATTATATGTCTGTACCTTTCACCCTAATGGATAATACGGAAATCCTCCTCCATTCGTTGGCGACTTTACAATATTTCTTTCTTTTTAAGAAGCATCTTAATATCGTACAACTTGAAAAAATCAATATGTTAAATCTATATACTTAATACGCATTATTTTTTTTCTTTGTGATTCCTAAAACTTTTTAGTTTCAAATCGTAGAAACACGTGCAATGTGTTATTTTGAAGCTAAAAAGATGGGGAAGTGCAATAGGGGTGTCATAAATCGAAATTTAAAATGGGTCACTGCCAATTTTGAGGTCAAAGGTCAAAAACTGAAAATTGCATTCCTTTCGACGTCAATTTGAAACACAATGCTTTATTAGTGCCCCAATGAGTGCAAACATTACTACGGCAACGTTAACACTGATAACTACGTTAATCAAATTTTAAACCGTCAACGGTAAACGGTTTGTAAAGTTACTTTTTTGCATAACGGTAGCGCAATAAGTTGACGTAGATTTCGCCACAAATTGGTACGGAGATATATTTCGATGCGTAGAATCATAATCAGTCATTGTTATCCATTTTCATTGATTGTTGCGCCCTCTATAAGACAAAAAGCGGGGAAATATTGTTCACATCAGAATTAACTGAAAAACAGGTAGTTGGTAAAATTAAGTACACTGATTAACATGGTGAAAGCTGTTTAAAAAAATCTGGATCGTGTCCCCCCAACAATAAAAAAAGATGTTTTATTAGATTTGTGTAAGTATTTATAGTTGGCGCTATGGGGTACGTAGATTTACATAGTAAAAGTTGTTTAAGCCAAAAACTCAACAACAATTTGTCATGAAAATTCATGCAAGTATATATTTACTACGAATTCATTCAGCACTCTACCAATATCCCTATTTAGGGACGGGTTACTAGTCTGTATAAATGCTGGAACTAAGCTTTTCGTCATGGGCAGAAGAAACGACGGAAAATGGTGTGAAAGTGGGGATTGGGATTGTAAATTTAACTCTTGCTGAAAACGGTATATTGTTAGAGCGTTTGCCAAGTATCCGTTCCATTTTAAAAGTGAGTTTTCACGAAGGACATTAACCGTCTAATCTGCGGGTGCAAGGAGCAGATATTTTTAAGCAGCAGCAATAGGAATACGTCATCATCGCGAGGTGGTAAAATGGTAACAATATTGTAAACTTTTCAGAAAATAATGGAGACAGGTGGAAAATTAATTCGGGATCATCCGAACGGAACGTGGGAACGTCAGTAAGAAATACCCGTTTACATCTACTGCACCGCGGTTGCTTATTGTTAACGCGAAGATTACTTAGGTGTCCGCTATATACCTATCAGTTTCAACTTAGTAATTACTCGATTCGTAGACATGAACGAAGTGCATGTGAAATTATTTAAAATTATATACATACAGTAATTTTTGAAAAAATACTTAGAAATTGATTGAAGTTACCCTAGAAAACTCCGCCCGGTCAATCTGATGTTGCATTTAACGGCCAAAGTACCATAACAAACTTAAGCGAAAGTATATCACCGTGTAATTACCCGAACACTGGAATTTAAGATATTTGGTGCTGATAAATCTGGTTCGGTATCGATGGATCAATTAAGGACAAACGGAATCCGTGTATCTTTTACATCTACAAAATCTAAACCTTTGGAAAGTTAATATTTCCACTAGCCGACGTCATTATCATATTTATTTAAGAATTATTAAAATGCATATATGGAAAGATTAAAATGTTTGATTGTGTAAACGCCTGACGAAAAAACTTAATCCTGTCGGTCGACATAAGTTCGTGATGGGAATCAGTCTATTTCGAATATGTAGTGTAATTTCATTTTCGGAACAAGAACAGAAAAACTGTTACATACGTTTGAAAGCCCACGCATTACTCTACACAAAAACATGTTTACATGTTAAAAATAGTTAATATGTAAAATCATAGAGTGATATTACATTTAAGCATCCGAAAAATGGAGGGACAAAAAGGCCCGTGATATGAACAGAACAAAGACTATGCTATCATATCGGAAGCATAAACTACATTCACGTTACTTTAGTCTAGCTGAACTGTTACTGCTTGCACTTCTAACCGTAAAATTGATTAACGGCGATTTCAAAATGGCTCGTGGTGTGCCAATTTGCTCTGAGAAACGGGCCAGCATAATTAAGTTGCATCTCAAGGGTTGTCGGGTCTATAAAATTGCTGAAAAGTTAAATTTAAAGTGGTCAAGTGTGAAGGACATCATTAAAGTGTACCAAAAGACCGGAGCAGTGATCCCTGCACCAATACCAGGTCGTCCAAGGTGTACTGATGCCAGAATGGACAGGAAAATCATTAACACAGCATTGCAAAATCGTAGAATGTCACTCCAGGAGCTTGGTAGAACCATCCGGAACAACACCAATCAACCAATATCGAACAAAACAATCAACCGGAGACTGCACGACGCCAAAATATATGGGAGAGCTGCCAGAAAGAAGCCATGGTTGAGTGACAAACACCGAAAGGTCAGACTTGCGTGGTGTAAGGAGCGAGTAAATTGGACCGCATCGCAGTGGAATAACATTCTCTGGTCTGACGAGTCCAAATTTTGTCTGTTTGGGTCAAAAGGGAGCCAAAGGGTCTGGAGGAGGTCTGGGGAAGCCCTGAAGCCAGAATGTCTACAGGCGACGGTTAAGCATGGTGGAGGTAAGAGCACACGTACAAATCGCCATTTTCATTGTTTTAATTTTCCTCACACCGTCATCTATAATTCGTAGGTGGGGTGATGATTTGGGGATCTTTCGCTGCCAGCGGAGTGGGGAACCTCCAGCACATACCCACGACCATGGACAAAGAAATCTACGTGGACATTCTCAAAAAAATTTGAAACCATCGGCAAGAAAATTGGGGCTAAGTCGGAATTTCCTGTTCCAGCAGGACAACGATCCCAAGCACACATCAAAATTGACAAAGAAGTGGTTTTCGGACAATCGGGTTCGTGTGATGGATTGGCCGTCTCAATCACCAGACCTTAACCCGACTGAAAACTTATGGAATGAGCTGGAACGGCGCCTGCGAAGACGAGAAACTTCCCCACGGAACAAGGATGAACTGCTGACTTTTCTACAAGAAGAATGGAATTCCATCGGCCATGAGACTACTAAGAAGCTTGTAGAATCAATGCCAAGGCGTGTCGCAGCAGTCATCAACGCACGTGGTGGACATACTCGTTATTAGAAGAACATTTAAATATTTTATTTTACCATCACGAATCTTTTTGTCTGTTCATTTTCCTGTTTTGTAAATGTAATATGACTCTATGATTTTACATATTAACTATTTTTAACATGTAAACATGTTTTTGTGCAGAGTAAAGCGTGGGCTTTCAAACGTATGTAACAGTTTTTCTGTCGTTGTTTTGAAAATGAAATTACACTACATATTCGAAATAGACTGAATCCCATCACGAACTTATGTCGACCGACTGTGGAAAGATTAAAATGTTTGATTGTGTAAACGCCTGACGAAAAAACTTAATCCTCAGATTTAAGTCATTCTACTTTCTTCAATATTTCAGTTATTTTCATTTTTAATGAAACAATTGCATCCACTTTACCGTACGGGTACGGGGGAAGTTGCCAAGGAAACGTTGTCAATAAAGTGTGAGCCACAACGTGTTAACTTTTTTTTAATTTTTCTCTAACCCAACCAATATTTTTGGTTATCATTAATTCAAAAACTGCCCACTTGAAAAGCACATGCGTGTTCTATTCCAATTTCCTAATTTATCATTTCATTTTTCGTCTCATACGCTTGACCAAGGAACATCTTGCTCCAAATTACAATCTTTAGAAGCTTGAAATGAAGCTTGTCACATGCCAATCATTGACAAAAGGAAAAATGTATATAAATATATGGTTATTTCAAAAGGCTAGAAGAATACATTTGACAAACAACATTGTTAACGCGCTTGGCGCGACCCTTTATCGGGAGAAACATACTCCTGTCAATGACTCATGCCTTTTTAAATACACGTGGAATTGTGTGACTAAGAGGACGATTGCAAAATGCAAGATCATGTCTCAGGCAGTTAATTACTAAATTTAGTAATTCGCAATGTCGAGGAATTCCTTTTACCACAATAACGTGCGATAAGTTTTACGATATTCAGAAAGTTAGTAGCCAGTCAGAAAAAATTGACGAGCGGTGATTTAAACTAGTCATAAAGGTTTTTTCCGTCTCATCTTTCGAATGTAGAGTTTTGTACGAGTGAAGGGTTAAGGAAATCAGTTGAGGAAGAATATCCGTGTTATGCGAGTATATACTTGTTTTTCAAGTCACCATAACGTACCGGCGTCCCTATCCTGCACATGTATTTGACTAGTGGTGAACACTTCACCGTGAAGTATAACGTGCTGCATAATGTATCGACATGCTCTACTTTGGCAGCACGTTACGTGACGTGAAGAGGAAGTATATATGGGGCAGTAGGTGTTATTAGTAGACATTAAAGCTAAAAAAATCGACTCCTTCCTTGTCACCATTCAAAATATTTGGTACAAGCTGTCTACATGTTTTATTGTACCAACTCACCAATGTAATTACTTCGTGCAGGAAATATTGTACAATTGGTAAAGAGGTCATAACTATTATTTTAAAGGGGATCTCGTTAGTTTATTTACTTCATATACAATTGTATTTGGTCGTATGACATGCTACATAGTTGTGTCTGTAGTGACATCACGAACATCGTGATCTAAAGTAATCCCTTATATAGATTATCGTTAGCTAGGAACACGGACGCGTAAAACTGATGTGTGTACGAAAGTTGTCCATAAGTTGGTACAAGTTTACTACCGTTAGTCAACATGAGTACCAGTTGAGCAATACCTACTGTTCAAAATATACAATAGCAGCATAATAAAGAAATATTGGATGAAGTTGGCCGTAATGATTAATATTCGTTGGCACTTTAACAAAAAGCTCTTCAATTTCCCAACTATGACGTTTATCTTTGTTTCCACTAGAAACTGAAGTGAACCTAATAAATATAGAAAACCGACAAATTTGAGGATTCCCAAAAATGCTGGCATGCGAAGTTGATCACCATGAATTCTCGCGGGTTTTACGCTGGGATCCTTGATAGATAATTTGTAGCACAACCTAAAAGCAAAATGCCTCCAAATTTCCCATCTCTCTGGCAACCCCATTTGCGTGAATCGTGAGTACGTCTCGAAAAGCCAGTATCGGTTGACAGTGTAGGCTTCAAGAAAGTAATCTTTGGATCTTACTGGAAACTGCAGTAGTGGAAAGCATTGCACGGTTTTATTCCCAGTCACATTTCAGACTTTTTTGGTCGTGATTAACAATGCGTCGTACAGAACATTTGACTCCAAACGGTGTGCATACTTCTTCTTTAGATATTGTACATATATGGGCTTGTTGATACGGATCGAATCAATTGGCTCAATAATATTGTAAAAGCTATGGTTAAGAAGATTGCTTACGTTTCTCCTGGCAAAACGTTCACGATACACTTGCCATGAAGAGACCGAAAATAAAATGTCACAAAGCATCTTGTAGCCTGCATCTAGGAATCCTTCGAGAGAATCAAACAGTAGTTGCGGCTGAAATAGTACGGCTAGTACGTTTACGAGGCCATTTGAGTAAAACTGCCAGACGAAAATGCCACCAATCCCAATAAGTTTGATTCTATTCCAATAAAACGGCGTGTAGGTTCCTATTCTGTTGTCGTCCCGAATAAGTCCAAAATTATTGTTATATCTGGAATTCCACAACAAATTTGTAGCCGTCGTAGCAAGAGCTACGATTATTAGCATTGTGCCCATCATTGCTATCCATATTTCCGTGGACAAGGATTCTAGCCAAACAATAAATTTAATGCCTTTCTGTCTCTCTGCCAAAATATCTTTGCAATAATCGCAAATTGTTTAGCGATCCATAAATAATAAAATCTTGTGTATGTTTTGTACATAATTGGAAATGTCCATTTGTCGTAATCCATATAATATGCTCCAAACTCAACTGACCAGAGAACCATTGGTCAACAGCGCGTCGATCCGTAATTTTAATTCTGTCTACAAACAAACTTAGCTCAAAAATTGTAAACTCTTGAAAGCAAAAGTGTTGCCAATATTGCTTTTGTAGGCGGAAAACTATGCGCTTCCTTCCAACGTGAGCCTAGAAAGCGTGATTATGATGAAGCAAAATTTCGTAGAGGTTTCCAAAGTACACTGAAATTTAATTTGCTACCCGAACGGGTAATAATTTTTTCCATTTTCACAAGTTGAACGTATTTCAACCCCAATTCTTGAATGGCTGTACCGTCCAATCACGCCAGAGTTGACATGTGGTTCGTTTACAAAATTTGCTCAATTTTTGATACTCTGTCCGAATACACAATAATTTTTCAAAAACATTTTCACACGGTTTTACGACCGTGCCTTTGCCGAATGAGGGGGCTCCGCAATTTTTATTGCGGATTCGGAATCTACGCATCAAGTTACGTCTGTATATTTAACCTAAGCAAATTCTACCGTAAGATATTTGGGCGTATAAATTATAATATGTATTAATAATGACTGGTAGACAAGTAAAGACTTGACCGCCACTACGTCGGTATCGCAGCATTTGCAATTATTTCTGCACCTTAGGTTTAAAGGGAGATTAGTGTCGCTGTGAAATGTTGAAAATTGGAAAATGTCATTCTTATAATAAGAGAATGAGTTAAATATAGCGAAGTGTGTAGCATTCCGAGTGACAAATCCGGAAATCCAGGCGTTAAAGGCTAACGGTCAAATTCAACGACGGAGTCCGTCAAAGATTTTCTTCATTTCCATTATGGGGCCGTAGTCACTTCCCGTGGTAGAAATGGCTATCTCGTCACCCAAAACCGGTTGAATTTAATATCCATAACCAGGACGGGTGTAAACCCGAATTAAAAAACTACCGGAAACGGGAGAACTCGAACAATCTGAATAAAACTCATTTCCTTCCATTACATACCGGGGGCTCCAAGACCTACGTGCTTATTAATTTCAAACAAATTATGTAATATTTGGTAACCGGCATTAAATTGTATAAAAATAACAGTTGGTAATCGGCTACGGAAAATTATTTTCGGTGCCATTTCTTGCAAATATTTGAGTAAAATCACGAAGTAATGCAATCAGGCCAGTTTTAGTAGATTAAAAGTACTAATTAAACACACGAGTATCCGGTAAATACTTTTGGGATGTGTTTACTTGGCATCACGACTGCAAAAACGGTTACATATAATTTCTTTCCATTAATGTTTGTATTAATAACTTTATATTTGTACTATGAAACGACGTTTCACAATGTCACATAATAGACAAAGACGAGGTAAGTCAAATTTAATTTGTGGGAAAGTGATATATTTCCTTATCTTGAGCAAGCTTTAATCACCATTTAATTAATTATTTTCCCTGCTGAGGCACACATCTGGACAAAATCGATAGAACGAAGTTTTTTTTTTCATTTGTCAGAGGAAAACTTGATATGAATTTGTCATAGTCCTCAGATTCTTTTGAAAACTTTTTTGAATTGTCCTTGGCGTGTATTTCTTCAATATTTTCGTGTAGTTTCGCCATTACTGTGTAGGCATTTACTTTAAAGTTGCCCACAAAACTTTCAGAAGGCGACGAAGTTTACAAAAAAAACATCCAATATACTCAACAATGTCAACCAAATGTCGACCTGCATTTAAGTGGTCAATTCTTGCTGTGGCATTTCAATTATTGACGTGAGGATTACAACGTATCAATTACTCAAAGTGATCCCGGGTTTGTGACCCAAGTCTATAATTTTTATGGTTTCCGGTTTAATTTTCATGTAATTTGTTACCTAGTAATGTCTACTAACTAATTATACGTATTCGTTTAGTATATCTTTTTTGTTTTCTGTGACCGTTTTTTAATCTACTGATTTTGAATATTGCGGAACTATTTGAATATGCAATATTTTTATATATATTTTCATTTCAAGTTCAATAAATCAACAACAGAGGGCCAAACTCCTTTGGATATGGTGAGTAAAAAATTATTGTCCGCTCAATTGGGTATTACGGTGCAAAATCACTTCATTAACAAGCTAAATGGATCCCTTTTAAGAATTATGTTCAATTTGGGTAGCAAATCTGAAATAAATAATTTTGTGCCGTCATGGTTTGGATGGAGTAAACCAAAGACTTGAAAGAGTGACTGATGGATGTGGGCTATCTCAGCCGAAAATATTTGTTGCTATCCAAATAGAGAGAATAATCGGGGCGATCATTATCTCCAATCAGTTCATGTACAGAATGTTGCAAGAAATTTCCCCGTGAAATATGTCTATGGAGAAGGCAAACTACTGACTTCGCAGTCGCTAATGAGCCATCATGCTGCTATCACTGAATACAAATATTATCGCCACGCAAGAACTAATTAACGCAATGCTCTTAATTACAGTACGAACTGCGAAAAATGAAGATGCGTTGTCATTTTCGTCATGAGAATACACTTTCAAATACAATGCACCCATTAAATGAAAAAAATGTTATAAATATTGTTTGAACATCTCTAATCAGCTCGTTAATATTCAATTAGTAGACACTCGATTATTTTGCGGAGCTATTTATCTTGGGACATGCACAAACTCTCACACAGACACACGACCCTTGGCAAATCGATACGTATTTTATATCCAGTTTGTTGAGTCGAGTCACGATCCCTTTCACTTTTTCTTGTCATTTTCAAAATGAAGGCATTCATCACGGCAGTTTGCATAGCGTTGGCTTCCGGCTACGCAATGGCTGCTGCAGACGCATCATGTGCCTCCAAGATCAAGCCGAATATCAAACAATACTCGGCCGGGAATATGTGCATGCAAACCTTGGGACTGAGTGAGGAGGACCTGCCACACTCACCGGAAGGTTATGTTGAAAACCCAAAAAACAAGGTATTGGAATTGTTAATTGAGAAACTAGATACGAAACTAATTGGTTCATTATTTACTTGTTATTGCTTTCCCTTTGGTTCCTGTGTTCAGTGTTTCGCGAGGTGTGTCCTTTCTCAGCTAGGCATGGTACGAAACAATGGCGTATTTATTACGTTTCTACACATATTTTATAAATGCATCTGTTAGATGAACATTCGGCCTTCTTTATATGCGTAAAGTTTTTTACTTACAGCTAAAAGGTCTTCACTTGGATCGGGATGCTCTCAAAGCCGATATTCTGGAGCACGTTGTTGATAAGCAGTTGCAATTGGTTATCGCAGGCTATGAAATGAAGTGCGTAGATGCGGCTGGTAAAGTCAATAGTCTCAATCACACATACATTAGGATATAATTTTCCGAATCATGCTGGCCCTATTATCTTCGTAATGTATTTATATGTACAGAAAAAGATAATGAGGAAATCTCCGAGGACAATATCTGCGGTGTGTGTGCTCAGCTCTTGCATTGTTTCAAGACAAATGATCAAAAGGTAAACACTGATAGTGTATAATATTAGAAAACATATGGCATTTTGAACTGATTACAAAAGGTGGCTTTGTATTTTTCAGCTAATCTGCTAGTGCCGCGGTGTGGAATAAGAATTCTAATGAATTTTGGATAACATTCAGAAAAATGGAAAGTACCAAAATCTGATGAGGAATAACAATGCTTTTATTTTTATTATTTATTTAAACAAAATTTCTGAACTTTTCGTCGTGAAACATTAAAAACTTATAGTTGTATCTTAAAGATACTATCTTTTAGAAAATCAATTGGTAGTAATGAAAGCAATAAACCGTCACCAATTAACATGCAGTCAACATATTGCGAAACTGGTTGCATAATGTTAAACGGAAAACGTATAATTTAATCGGTCACCGCATAAATTTATGCGGATACGCATAAATTTATGCGGATACGCATAAATGACCAGTACCGGGAGGGAGTTCATGTTAACTAATTTCCAAGTACGCACGTTGGGTCGACATAATCGCAACGATAAACATTAACAGAAGAGTCCAACTATGGAATGATAATTCTGCGAAGCTCATGCAACGTTTGTAAAATGTTATAGGAAATTTGAAGAATAATTTTGACCTTTAGCTTGAATCTGCGTTTGACTTTTTAGATGTGCTTGCCAGCATTGTATAACATAAGAGTACAGAAAAAACAGTTTCATCCATCTTAATAAATATGTCGGATGTACCAACATATAACACAAACATTATGGCAAAGATGCATGTATGGTGAGGCGGAGGCCGGTCTATTTAAGAGATTACAACGCAATGATCATAAAACCACACGAATAAATTCTGTAAATAAATAAATAAATTCAAACTTTATGAAAGCATGTGTCTTGATTTATTGTCATTTACAACTATTTAACATGGATGAATAAAGTTCTTAAAAAGCCGGAGGATGATATTAACTCATTTTCATGGTATCAAGCTCAACACTAAGAGTTTAACGGTGGCTATATTCGAAGAATAAACTTAATGTACGGCACCTTGGAACAGTAATAAGGTAATAAAAACCCAATATGTAACTAATATTAGGGTTTCACGTGCCACTGTATACCATGGAATATAGTTCATCTTTTTTAAATACATTAAGAATACCTATGTCAATGGAAAGCAGATCTTCATGGGACGACACAACAGATTATTTTCGTGGAATTTGTACTCTTGAATAAAACCGGTTAGCTTAATCACAAATGGCATCAGGATCAAATGAACGGATATCTACGGCGGGATTACCGTACAAGGAAAATAGCAGGATATTTCCGAGTATTTTTGGATGGAAACTTGAAAGTTCACGCAAAGTAAACCAAGAAGCTTACCGTAAATTGACATCAATTTTGGTGCTAATCCAGGTACGCAAACAAATCTCGGGGATACGTCTCTGTTCTCAGTGGTACTTCTAACTGATCTTGCGCAATAAGTTATTGCTCGAACCATTAAGGTGATTTTATTCGAATACGTTTACTATATAAATACCGCAGCAACGTATAGTTTAGACACCACTTCCCTAATTTGCATGGTTGAGTAAACAACTTTCCGTTTCTATTTCCTTTCACAACTGTGACAGTTCCCACAGTACTTTATTTAAGTGTAAAACTGAAGTTCATTTATCCCATTTCAAGCAATACGCGTTGGTTATTTGATTACATGTCGTACAAAATGGCAATTTGGATTGCCTTACTTGTCTCACTTATCGTCGTCAAGGTAGAATGTGTAGACAATATTCCGGAACGGATTTGCGCCACGCTGTGGGATGACGATGTTCCAGACTTTTCATTCACCATGAAAGACTTTGACCAAAGTATCAACTTGCAACAAGACTACCGCTCTTCTATTTCAGGATGGAAAAACACTTCCTCCATCCAGGTGGAAAAAGGCTGCAGGGCATACGTGTGCGACGGGACATCCTATACCAGAGCCTGTTCCTTATTAACTGAAGGGGTTTATTCCAAGGACTCATTTCCCTCAGTTATACGCTCCGCCAATTGCACATGCACCAGGGTAAGATATTGTGCACTTGGATACTTTACTTGCGTACTATCGGTTTACATGATTTTCTTTTTGAATTCAGGAATGCAAGTGCGAGAACATTATCCTTCCGATATTCAACAGCAATTCTCGATACTTTCAAGAAGGCGGAAGGGCTTATCTTAAAGGAGGTTGCCGCTCATGCGATGCCGAGTATGTAAAACTTTTCAACTCTGGTAGCAGTATCGGCACTATCGATGGCGTGGAGGCGATTGTACTCCAGCATGGCTGCAACATGACAGTTTTTCCAGAACGGAACTTTCAAGGAAAAAGTACAGTGATCTCCGCTCCCATAGATGAGGTTAGTGTCAAGGTTACCCTTGTTATCATTTCATTTTGAACAAACTAATATACCAGTTTCCTAACTGTATAACAGAATTTTCGGGGCTCGATCGGATCCTATAATGTCACCTGCGTGGAAACAAAATCCAGAACCGATACAGACATGCCAATGATAGAACGTCCTGACACAGCGGAGGACCTGCGACGATTGGTCGTCACCAACAAAACGATAGCCGAGCATCCTGGAGTACAGGCAGCACTGAAATCACTTGAAAGTGGACGAAGCTGGAAAAATGCGTATATTCTCTTCATAGGACAGGGAAATCCTGTGAGCTTCTGTTTTTAGAACATCACTTAATATAGAGTTTTAATTTCACCTTGTGTTCATTTTCCTATCTTGAATATTTACAGGACAAATATCTGGGAGCAATTGGCTGCGGTTATTCCCAAAGGCAACACATCAGGTAACTTAAAACATGAAACTCAAGTCAACCTGTCCTAAACACGATCATGACACTTAACAAATTGTTGTGACATTTCAAATTGTATGCCGACAGAGAATGCCGCACTTCCCTGAAACTGGACGGCTTGGGTATTTCCAACTCGGAACTTCGAATCATATTTTATGACAAGTATGGTGGATTCGGAGATGACCTTGAGGAGGACTACAGAGTGATGGCCACCTTGGAAGAGTATCTTTCCAATCACGAGGAACTGAAGCACGCTGTTCCAAATGCGATAGTACTTTTAATCTCAGATCAGATAAAACGATTTGAAAGGCGAGTCGAACGAACTTGGGCAGTTTTACAGCATCTCCGGGTGAGTGACGAGGGCTACTCAAACGTAATTCATCTGTTTGACAAGAATTTCAACTTTGGAACTATTGATGAGTCCCATTGGGAGTTTACGAAACCAACCACGGCTTCCAGGTTTGATGGCAACTACAAACTAAATAGAATCAACGGATGCACCAAAACTGGAAATGAAGAGTACTGGCCCATGAATGTCCGCGATCATTTGGTTCGTATCTGTGAGAAAGCTGGGGACGCACTGGGTAAGGAGATTTTTAAAGCTGCTTACACGCCTCAACGGGATTGGCCTAACACGTCAGCCAAGACAATGGAGCTGTTTGCATCGAACCATACTAAGGTGGAACAAGTTAGGCAGGTAATGTCTCGTCCCATGGTCGGCCAGCTCTGGTATGCGATTGAGAAGTGAAAGGCAGAACTAAGGTCACGGGTAGTCGATGATGGGCAACCAAGGCAATACCAATTATCCTCGCAATGTTAGTTAGAGTTAAAAATTAATTTCTAAATTAATTTCTATAAATAATGTCAATTCGTTTTATTCTTCATTTGAGCAGTACATAAATCAGCCAAAATATTTGTGAATATACTAATAACTTAGTCTGCATTTCATTTATGACAATCTTCATGTTTTATTTTATCATTCATTCAGACACCCCGGTATTCATGGTCATATGTGTTTGCTCAATGAAATAATCAGCAAATACTACATTTAAGCACCAATGTTATGGTAAAGCTGTATTAATAATTCCATTAGAATTACATCTGGAAATGTTTACTTGAAAAGTACCGAGCCTTACGACTATGGATTCAGTTTAAAGAGCACAGAACGAGATGCATTATCATGACATCCAGCAACATATTAATTGCAATAATCAACATCTGGTGATGAAAAATGGGAAAATAGGCACTATCATGGATTGTTGTTGCTGTTTATGCAAAAGTAACTTTGTTCTACATTTACGTGAGCAACCCGGCTTACCTGATAAGTTAAGCCCAGCTTAACTGTTTGTGTGTACATAAATGTTTGGTTACATATTTATTGGATAATTATTTGTGTGCAGTTTTATACGTGTGTAAACCAACATTCACAAAGAGCACACAGATAGTGTCAAATGCTAATTAAACATCATTTCAACATGAAAGTGACAACGCAAGCCGCCATGAAGCGTTAATTGATGTGCGTTGTATTTTGCAGTGATTGTGAGTGGTGATAAGTATCACGAGACATAATGAGAGATTCCTATTCCTATGCCGCACTAGCTCACCTCGCTTCAGTTGAACCGCTTTCCTGACACCTGACTAAGGCCTGTTTTGTTTAAAGTTGAAAATTTAAACCGCACTACATATAATTTGCGTTCATTCCCACTTTTACAAAATACTAGGACCAGTTACTAGATGTTAACCTAATCGGCTAGGCTGTGTAGGTTTGAAACAATGAACCAATCTCAGGCTGACAGTGAGAAATGGTTTACTTGTCCCATCTGCTTTGAGATTCCCAGGGATAAAATATTCCAATGCAAAAATGGACACAGCATTTTTGAGGAGTGCTTACATAACCTTGTCAACTGTCCCGAGTGCCGAGTTGGAATGGATACTGTGGTGAGAAACAACGCCCTGGAGGATATGATTGCCAGACTGCTGGATCATCGTCCGGGAAGGTCATACAAGAGGTATGTAAATACGTGGAAAATGTAATCCTACACATTACTAAACAAGTCCAATAATACAGTTGAGCAACTTTTTTCGGCCGTTTGCCACATTTGGCACGAGTATCGCAAATTTTCGTGAAGTGTGGATATGTTGATAGGGTTCCTCGAAAATAAGTAACATGCAAAGTTTCGGACATCTGGGTGCACCACAAGCGTGGACACACAGGTCTGACAAAAATTGTCAAAAAACCGCGCCAAAATTTTTTGAACCGTAGTATCTTAGACGGGTTTAGAGATAATGAACTAAAATTTTACATAGTACATACTCAGCATCTAGTGCAACTTTCAGAACCCCATTGTCAACTGTTGCACTTCAGAAGTAGAAGTCAAAAAATAATTTTGTCAATTTTTGGCATCGTCGGAAGAAAACAGTTAAATTTTGTAAATTACAAAGGACATGTTTTACACAAAATAGTTCCTGTACCAACCACTTCAAATTAAGCTCTATTCAATGCAGAAACAAAGATTCAAAAATATACAATAGTAACCAAGATATCGACGAAACAAATTTTCATTCATCAAAAATTTTTGGACATTTAATAATAAAAAATTCATACATGCTAAAGTTTTCTGTATTAAGCAAAGCCAATCCACACGTTTTGAAGCCCAGAGTTTTCTCTACATGCAACTAGGAACAATGCGGCAATCCAACAATTTGTATAGAAATGGCGGCCAGTCGAAATATAGGCTGTGATTCATCCCAAAATGCCCCCATTATGTTTGGACCTGCACAACTTTTGTTAAAGAAGGAAATTCAAAATTCTGAGAGACCCGATTTTGCCTTATTTCATTGGCTATCAAACGCACGTTACACCGCGAAGCAACTTTTTTCCCTCCATGAGCTACACCAATTTGACTGGGGACGGTCTGGGCTTGGACGATGGGTGCTGATTTCATGCAATTAACCCACGTGGGTTAAATGTTCTGCCATGCTGGAGAAAATTATTTGAACAGTTTCTAGGTATTGAAAAACTCAAATCGACAACGGACTGCCATAAGACAACATTCATTGTCGCGTGTGAATTGTAGGGTACCAAAACACATTGTGTAGCACCACATACGCCCAAACAAGTATGTCATTTGGAAACATTCACAGCTAAAATTACTTTTAAAACACCAGAAATCATTCCTGTATTACCTACGGAACCCTAGAGGTCATTTTAATAAATATGTGACAATTGCACAAAAGTGGCTCCGCTTGTCCGAGCCCAGACAGTCCCCAGTCAAATTGGTGTAGCTCATGGAGGGAAAAAAGTTGCTTCGCGGTGTAACGTGCGTTTGATAGCCAATGAAATAGGGCAAAATCGGGTCTCTCAGAATTTTGAATTTCCTTTTTTAACAAAAGTTATGCTGGTCCAAACATAATGGGGGCATTTTGGGATGAATCACAGCCTATATTTCGACTGGCCGCCATTTCTATACAAATTGTTGGACTGCCGCATTGTTCCTAGTTGCATGTAGAGAAAACTCTGGGCTTCAAAACGTGTGGATTGGCTTTGCTTAATACAGAAAACTTTAGCATGTATGATTTTTTTATTATTAAATGTCCAAAAATATTTGATGAATGAAAATTTGTTTCGTCGATATCTTGGTTACTATTGTATATTTTTGAATCTGGGTTTCTGCATTGAATAGAGCTTAATTCGAAGTGGTTGGTACAGGAACTATTTTGTGTAAAACATGTCCTTTGTAATTTACAAAATTTAACTGTTTTCTTCCGACGATGCCAAAAATTGACAAAATTATTTTTTGACTTCTACTTCTGAAGTGCAACAGTTGACAATGGGGTTCTGAAAGTTGCACTAGATGCTGATTATGTACTATGTAAAATTTTAGTTCATTATCTCTAAACCCGTTAAGATACTACGGTTCAAAAAATATTTGGCGCATGTTTTTTGACAATTTTTGTCAAACCTGTGTGTCCACGCTTGTGGTGCACCCAGATGTCCGAAACTTTGCATGTTACTTATTTTCGAGGAACCCTATCAACATATCCACACTTCACGAAAATTTGCGATACTCGTGCCAAATGTGGCAAACGGCCGAAAAAAGTTGCTCTATCCATATTATGTGCGTACCTATTATTATATCATAAATATGAATATTATGCATGTACATGTAATAAGTTATTACTAGATATAATTAATTATTATTCATTACTAGATATAATTAATTATTATTTATTACTAGATATTACTACAAGATCTTGTAAGAACTGTTGCCAAACATAATTGCGGCAACACTTCGCAAAGACTAAACTATGTCCCGGGATTCCTTTCAACCTTCTGTAAAATGGTGAAGAGATGTTGAGGTGATTGAGTAACCTGGGCTGACACTACATATAGAGATAATCTATTATTGGGTATGCCGTAGTGTTTAAAATAGCTTGTGAGCGAATATCTAATAAAAAGATGGACTCCTACTCCATACCACATTATTAGCTCCAAAATGAATCCCAATGAGCTCAACAGGAGCATCCCGACCAATATGTAGAATTCCACGACGACATTGTCTGTCAAGGCAAGCTTCTTGACTCGCCTTCCCAACTTTATTCGCTCAACTTCGGCTCTATCTGCTTGAGTGACAAGCCATTTTTTCCAACCAACAATCTCTTTCGCAATGCCTGTCCACTCTAATGCACGCAGCCTTCGAAGTGCAAGCGACACCGGCCAGGATATTTCCGAAATTTCCAATCCAACTTGATTTTCACGTACCCCATTTGTACTCGCAGAAACGTCCATCCAAGCAGGGTTGTCCTTGTTAATATCCGGGTCCCGCCTCCAAAGACTTAGTACAAACCTCCACGTCTCCTCTTCAATCGTACCAGAGTATGCAACATATGCAGAGTCGCAATTCCGAATTTTTTCGAAAAAGTATTCCGTGCCCGACATTGTTAGACTTTCTGGAAACGTTTTGGGATAATATACTTGATCTGCAAGTTTCACCATCAAGCATCTCTGTGAGTTGGCTTTGTTTCGACACAGTTTTCTAGATCTTCTTGTGTGATGTCCTGCAAAATGTGGAACGAAAAGTGTATCCTTCCATTGCGTGCGTAACCCTTTATCACCAAGTGAATTTATTTTTGGCTCCATAGCAAGAATGAAATTGTTTTTCATATTCTCCGTTACCCATGTTGGCTTTGTATAATTCGGAAACATCATCTTGAGTCCCCACTCGAACATATTTGATGAATATATTGTCAGATTCAATTCCGCCAACTTTTCAAATGTGTCCACAAGTGATCGCTTGAGAGGAGCCACCAAATTGGTTATATTATTCCCACGGTATCCATTGCTGAGCACAATGCTGAGAAGCAGCCAGATCGGAATGACAATGAGAAGGGGTTTGAGAGTCCACTTTTGTGGACCGTCAGCCAAATTCGTACTTTTCTCTAAGAGAATCTTAATTGGGAACACGACGCATTCCAGTACGTCCAGGTTTGTTGTAAATTGCTGGGAGCCTCTGGACATGAGTGTTAAAAGTGTGACGGTGGCTGCGCAGGTTACAAATAGAGACACCCAAACCCACCCATCAAAAATATCCACCAGATCCGATATTGTTAGTCGGCCGGAATCAGCCACGGAGCAGGTAAGGAATTTTAGCGACAAGGAGTCACTGATTACATAGGTTCCGGGTATGCTTTCTGCGACTGTTGGCGACGTTCCCGACAATTTCCCTGCTAGAGTCGTCTTGAACCATTCTAGTGCTGCCATGTTTGTGCAGGTGGCATTGTTCCTTGATAGTATCCTCACTAATGTACAGTCCACGCCATCGTGGACAGCATCCATCAACCAACTGTGGACCCCCGCCTTTGCGACGTAGTTGTATGCGGCCGTAGCGGATTTTTGCATCCAGTTAAATCCGCTGATGTGCCCCACCGTTGATTTTACATACATTTATTCAATACTAACCACAGCAATAGCATTTTTCCAATCTGCGTCTTTGATTGCTGACAACGTTAGCTTGGTAGCAGTAAGGCGATGTTTTGGACTGGACCATACGGATTTAACAACAAAGTAGTATCTTTTCACGTCAATTTGGAATAGAATTTTGATATTCTCGTTGCCGATATAGGTTGGCTGACGGAAGTAATACCAATCTGGTAACGATGTTTTGTCAACGTATGTGATCCATCTTTGCCTAGCAAAGCCCTGCTCACCCTTGTGCTCGATTACTAATGCTTGATACACTCCATGTTTCAGTTGCTTCGATTGCACATTCGAGGCTTTGTCCAATTTTGGTTTTACATCTCTTGAATATTCCGACCTGTGGCAGTGTCCAGAAAATGTATAGATCATGTCCTTGAATGTACAGGGCGCCAACAACAATTGGAGGTCCATTTGTTTAGGGATTGTCTTTTGCATCCCCTTTAGCACCCAGATGCCCGGACACAATATCACCTGGACTTGAATTGAGCATAGAAGTTGGGGTGGATGCATAGGTCTGAATCTAAACACAGAAGCATCCGAATCCAACATGTAATTTATATTGTTGCATCGTATCCCTCCTGAACTTTGAGAACCATTCGAAAGCGGTATCCAAGTATGCTTTGACCATACTACGGGAATGGATACTGGTGATGACAAACTATACTCCGTACGCCCATGGCTCGTGATATTACTGGCATTCTCCGAAAACTCGTATTGAACCAAGTGGACCATGCAGCTGCTGAATGGTGCCACCAACTCGGTCAGGTTCACATCCTTTACTGGATTGCTAGCCAGACATATTGAAACCAACTGGCTCACCAAAATTACGACAAAGAATATCGTGAGCATTGTCGGACTTTATCAGTTGTGATATGTTGTAATACGAACTTATTCTGCTGGCTTATTAACAGAATCATGACAACGTTCCGAATCAAAGGAACAAAAGTACTTGCTACGGTATAAAAAACAATTCGATTACCATTTTAACACAAAAACTATCTGATTTCCCAAGTTCACCAGATCGTTTTTTGTCAAACTGTTATCGGCTTAGTTCCGCTCAACGCAGTCAATCGAAGGATGCAAAAAAGTCTTTGCAAATATCGCTTAGAATTCACTTGACCGAATCGGTGAGAACAGGCAACGAATCAAGTGTTTTCAAGCAACTTATTGGTAATTCCATGTTGAATATTTTCTTATATTTTATATCAGCATGCTTAATATTGTCAATTGTATTTATTGGTGACCGAGACCCTCCAAGTGGTAGTGATACTGCTCGCATCGAGAACGTCTTGTTGCAATGACAATCAATACATTAAGCTTGGATGGAGAGAAGCATTTCAATCTAATCCGGACACACGTGCTAATTAGTTTTCTCTTCTTCAAAACCAATTTTGTTCGGTTGCGACGTAATAAAAGAAGCATATCGATTTTGTTGAAGCTAAGTATTTCTACTCTGCTTATGTACTACATTCGTTTTTTAAATTAATAGCAACATGTTGTGAACATAACGGAGGCGTTGCTGGTTGGTACAAGCAGAAATCGATAGAATGATGTTGGGACCACAATACATGGCAATGTAGTATTTAGCATAAATAGTGGTTGCTTTCCAAGTATTAGATGCCAACACAAATACATAGTTTGGACGCATTTGCTGGCAATCCTAGCTGAGTACTAAAATTCATTATCTAGTCATCGATTATTTCGATCATCAAATCTCATCAAAAACTTAATTATTGGCATAGAAAGGTATAAAATTGTCATGTAATTCCAGATGTACTTCAGTTGTTTTCAACTAGAGCTGCGACCAATAATATGGGCGGCAAAAGTAATTAGGAAACATAATATAATAGAGTGACATATTTATTAGCTAATTACGAGCGAAGGTAACGATTTTTTTTGTTCTTGCCCATGTAGATGCCGACAATCAGTTTACAAAGGCGGGGGGAGCGAGGCAAGGTTGTACTTTTCTTGTAAGCATGACCATTATGAACCGTACCGCGGCCAGACCTCGTTGCCCGTTAAATTGTTCTCATGGAATTTATTTGTTGAACACATTTTTATTTCTGGGTCTAATGAACATATAATACATATGTTCATATAATTCGCTACTACTAACTCTTGTAACCTAATACTTATTATTCCATACCATTGTAACGTCCTTCCTCGGTGATGATGAATATACTAAAGTTCAACTGCTTCCTACTTTCACAGGCATCCCTCGTGGCATAGGGGACTGAAAATAAGTTGGTGCTCCGCTAAAAAGTGAGGATTTTAATAGTAAATTTCCTACCATTCTGAAAACAGTTTAATCGGTTCGGCAAGTTTGTTGTGTTTTGAGACGAAAAATAGCAACGTGTTTATCGGGGTATGGAAACATATTTTAAATGCTGGTTGCAAGCAGCAAGGGAATTGCGGCATGTTTTGATGAAACGCGGCTGCACAGTTAACCGGTGAAGTGACCGACCATTTATAAGTTTACATTCTCAGCATGCTAAACAAACAATTACCTAACATATTGTAGTTGAGGATAGCAATAAAAGAAAATTAAAAAAATATTTGGAGCACGGTAAAGACTTTTTGTAATTATTGGGTCTATCGTAATTGGGACAATCATAAGTGTAAATTAATTTCATTTCTGCATTCAATCTTCCGGAGATTCATGCGTCAATCACTTTGGTATACCCTCACGTTCAAATTAGGAAAACGAGCCCCAACGGGCTTTTGTCATTGTACAAGATTGGTAGCAACTCCAGGTCTGGCTTTATTTAGTGGTGAGAAGTTCTCACTGAGAACATGTATGATAATGGCGGAAAATACTAAAGCTGCTAAATACAAGAGACATTCAGGGGAAACGTAAATACAAAAGAGGTACATTGACCGGTCCATTTGGGTCACCATTTCAATTTGTCGTTCAGAACACAGTATCTGTTCGTCTCTAAAATTTGGTGCTTAACATTACTTTGCATGCTACGGTGTATTGACTTGTCACAAATGCAAGGCGTATTCACTTAATAGTGAACTTTCATGTTTCTCAAGACATTCAGTACCATCCAGTGACCGAATGTCAATTTCAGTAGTTTCATAGTGACTACCAAGTTGCATTATTAAGCATTGCCCTACCTTTCCATCTCATTGAGAAGTTGAAATGCATTCAAAGTGCTTCTCACTCATAACTTTGATCAAAGTGAATCTTGTGCATTTTACTAAAATGAGGAAGGCAGTAAATTTTTTCTATTTCCCTGAAAAAATTTTGGAGCAGAACTTGTCTCGTGGCTCCACCCTACACATTTTCTTACCTATTTGTCTATCTTATGCATTTGGACCAGGTATACACTTTACTAATGATTCGGTGGGTCTCATCAGTCGACCGGTTGTGCATACAATACCGACCCAAAAATAATTACAAGTCAGTTTTATTGTTATGAGTTTGACTAAGCTGGATGGTGTTATATGTTTGGACAGACGCTACATATTTAAATGTATAACAAGATATGACCACGTAGTGTTTCCTCCGTAAATTTACCTAAAGAAATATGCGCATTGCTCATTTTCATCACTTAGCAATTGAAAATGCATTTTTATGAAATTTAAAGCTTTTGACCTTTTGACCTCTCCAACACCAATTGTATTTTTTTAAATCTCCGTTTCATTTCTAAGCGTCGTGAATCACGTTTCCATATCAATACCTTATCAATAGCTTATCAATAATGGAAATTATCAATATCTTATCAAAATATTGATAAGAGAAATTATTTTCGATCCAATGTTTTGAGCCCAACTAATTAAATATTTTCTCCTATCAATGTCCCCCATTGAAAATCATCTTGATTCGGATACGTAAATTCGGTGCAAGCATTTTATGAAAATAAATATGTATGTAACTTATTCTTACGGAAGATAACCATTTACATTTCCAGCCATCTTTCTTCCTTATCTCAATCACGAATAACAAGAATATTGATTTTCATATGAGATGTTCTACATGTGCTAATAAAAATGAGTCATATATATAGTGAACGTTCATAAGGTACGGGCAAAAAATCCTGCAGCCAAAATTGCATATTATAAATTAAATCTCATGTGAATTACATTGAAAAACATAACTGCCTGATGCTTGTGGGAGACACCCGACAATTTTTTATCATTGCTGCTCTATCAGCGCTTAAACAGGCAACATACTTATTATAGTTCAGTCCCAATCCTGCTAGAGATTTGTTGAGTGCCAATTCGCAAGCTGTTGTGTTACATGTTCCACGTATCCTTGAAAGAATTTCCAAGTCTCAAATGAAGAGTTGACGTTAACGTTTAGGTAACGTCGGTTTCCATAGCATTTGCATGAACCTAGCTTTTAAATTTTCCTTTAGCTCATCAAGGTAGGTAATGACAACGTGGTCGATAGATGTTGGAGATAGTGGCAGGTCAGGGCATCCGGAGTTGTTGAATAACTCCCGAAGTTGGACGGACTTGGAAATAGTGTTGAAGGAAATTCCATCAACGGCGCAAAGACAGCTAACGACGCAATGCACGTTATAAGTTTGCACCATGTGGATTGCCGACTCGAATCAGGAATAAAAAACTCCCAGTACTCGGACATAACCTGGTTTATTTTCAAAACTCAACTGACGTTAGTTAGCACTTTGCAACTCATTAATTAAGTAATTACCATTGCCGGCATTCCACTGCAGTGCCTATTGATAGGTGAAGTGTTCAAAGATGAAGCCATTGAGTACTGCACCAGTGAAAGTGCGGAGCTACCAGCATTCATAGTCAATTCCGTTGCCGATCTATACAACCAATTAGTACATAAAAAGTTTCAAACATTCTTCAAAGGATATGACAAAAACGATAATTTTGACACAGATGATTTGACAAAAGCTCACATTTACCATTCCTTAAAACTTTTATTCCCGGGTCATGTCGAAGTTTTTGCAGAGGAACTGAAACCACTCACATTGGGCTCCCAAGACATTTTCAATGTGGGAATAATAGAATCAAAATCGTTTCCACATATTCCACGATTTATACACAGAACTTTTGCAGAGTATTTTGTAGCTACATTTCTACTTGACAGCCTGCCGGAGAAATGGTGCGAAGAAAAGTCCAATTTCCTATTGAGTCACGTATTTGAAACCAAAGAGGCTTCCGTGAAGGTGGGAAACTTTAGTCTGTCCACATCAGAGTTCATACATAGCGTCATCTGTTATTTTATTGACTCATACATCAGTATCGCCAAATTTAAGATAGCAAATGAATCTACAAAAGTGTCAATAATTAAAAATATTTGCGAGGCTTGCGCATTTGGGTCCTTTACAAATATTTTCACCACACTCCTGCACATGGAAACAGTTGAAGCTAAATTTGAATACATTTACTCGGAAAAGTTTTTGTTCCTGTGCACAGCTCGTGCAGGATTTGAAATGTCAAAACTAGTGTACAATACTTTTAAAACGCTCCATCCGGACACACACTTTCCCAACATTTTGTTAGACGGCACCACACTGCTACATTTTGTAGTGATTGGCGGGAACTATACAATGTTTGAGCAATTGATTAACACGGGTTTTGGTAACATCATTAAAAGCCGGGAAGGTAATTTCTCTACGTTGGTAGGCCAATGTGTTGAAGGTTCAATGGACGATAACAGAAAAGTAGTGCGCGACAAGTTGGAGATGCTAAAATTCCTGACCACCATTAACCCGGATATCCTATACAACCGGGACGAAAATGGATACTACCCGCTATTTTACCGCGTTCATGTAGAAATAGCGAAATTTCTCCTAACTGCAACCCCATACGAATACCAATTTAGTGACATCCATAGTTTTATCCATCGTTTGGCTCAGTACTACAGCTGTCAAGACTTTTATCAAATTCTAAAATTAATTCGTGATGAAAAGGGACCAAATTATATTTTGGCACTATGGAATACAAAGTATAACTACAACATAATACTACACGCATTACTCCAACACATGGAGCCCGATGAAAAACTACTTGACTTAATTAAATCCGCAAATGTCAATTTCTTGCTCGTTAATGAGCTTGAGTCCTCTTCTGCACTTGATATAGCAGTTAAGTACGGCAGAGGAGGCGAGTGTATAAAGTGGTTAGTTAAAAACGTGCCTTGGTCAAATGATCGGCTAAAAAAATCCTTCACCCTAGCAGTAAGATCCAAAAATGTTGCTGCGTTTCATGTTTTGCTTGAGGGAAAACACGTTGATCCTGTTACCGTCTGTGACTTCCAGGAAAGAAACATGATTCATGTTGTGCTTGAAGAATACCAGGAAAATTTCCTGGCAAGCTTCACCATGGCTGAGACACTAATTTCCAATGGTGTATCTGTGAATCAAAAAGACAAGAATGGGATAACACCTTTCGATACACTAATTCTTAAAAGAAGCATGGATAAAAAATGGTGGGAACTGTTGGAATTGTACGGATCACAACTTAATAGTGAATCAACTGATATGTACTATAACGTAGCTAGACATATTGTGGTTAATTGCGGTAAATATTGGTTAATCGGTGAGCAACGACGTTTCACCGGCATGCTCGGAATAATTCTGAATAAAATAAAAGATATAAACCAAGTCGACTCCGACGGAGCAACGTTGATGCATTTGATATGGTCACGCGATGAGGACGGTACAGGAATTCGACACAAAATTTGGAAATTGTTTGCTGATAACTTAGCCAACATATTCATAGTGGATCATACCGGGGAAACTCCAATTTGCAAGTTGATGACATGGAACTCAGGTGGTGTATTGGGTGATAAATGCGAAGATTCCATAATATATTCGTTAGAAAAACTGTCAGCAATATCTGACAACGACGCAGTTGATAATGTGATGGTGCTTGCCGTCAGAACCAATCGCACTAGCCGCATTAGAACAGTATGTGAGTGGTACATTAAAAACATAAGTACCCCTGTTAACTTGATAAGATCAAATTACAATAACAAACGGGTGACAATGTTAGATATGGCGTTGTTGAACCGTAATTTGGAGGTGTTGGTATATTTAGTAGAAGAGCAGAAACGTGAAAATACACTGCAGAGATTTGGGGATACCTGGATACATGAATACATAAAGTTGTATAATTCAGTGGAAGGTAAATTAGCACTTGCGTATAAAGGAACACTTCATAGCATTCACAGGCGTGAGTTTGTGTTAATGAATATCCCGAGCTTTGTTAACTATATGCTAAAATTAGGTGTAAGTATTAACGCGGTCGATGAACACGGTAATACGCCACTTCATGTGGCACTGACGGCACCAAAGTTGAACAATCTTCCGCACCAATTTGTCAGCACTTTTGACATTGGAGCTTTATTAGACTGCGGAGCGGATGTGAACGCGGAAACGGTTGACCATCGAACGCCACTTATGCTTTCTCTGGATCTTTCGAGCTCTCTACTAATCAAACACATTTTCATTCTTCTCATTTCCAGAAACGCTGATTCAACGAAACAAGACTCCGACGGGAACACAGCGCTCCATCTTCTTCCAGAGAAAGTTGAAGCTGGCGATTTCTATGAAGTGGTACAGTTCATGTTTGGTAGAGGTTATGGGGACATGTTTAGCAGACCAAATAAAAGCGGCATCAGTCCAATTCAAATTGCTCAAAAACGGTTTCAAAATCATAGTGTACTTGAACTATTTAAGAATTTTGGCGTTTAAAGTTGTACGTACATAGTAAAATCATTTGTAAACGGTAAATCGACCATTCGATAAATTGGAAATGTAATTTGATAATGGTGCCGGTCGTTTCCGACTATCCATGAATGTATCTATGTTAACAGTCTTTGCATATTCCTGACTAGAAACTTCTTCATTACAAATAGTCCCAACACTCTTCAAAGACATTGTAATAATAGTTAAAAGTTTATGATAGATAACTGTATTGACACATTAGATAACGTTTAATTATTCCGGTCTTACTGGTCATTCCGTTTAATATACAAAAATAAATTATTTTCCCACTCGTTGACATCCAATTACAGTAGTTGTTACCATCGAATACATCTAACATTTGTTTTCAGCAAGAAATACTATCCATAATTATCATTTTGCATTTTCCGGTAATTATATTATTTTGTTCATAAAATAAGCGAATACTTCTCTTGGCAACCAACTGAGCAAATATAAGCACATTCGTACGTCTTTAGGAAACATTGCACCTGCCGCATTCATCATCTACCAAAATTTCCAGAATCCCTGAAAAGCAAAATGTTTCTAATGAAGAAAACGGTAATCATGTATGCAATTTTTCTACTAGAATAGATCAGGACATGTTGGAGAAACTTGTTTGATTCAATCGATGCTTGAAGTAATTTGCTCATGAAATTACTGCCTCCTGTCTGCAATTACATTTTGTGCCATTCAATATCCAACTGTGAACACTTGCACATGTAGGTATGTCAGAATTAATTAACATTTTGGTAGTGTCGTCCAATAACCATCGGAGCAAGTTGTAATTGTTCCGAGTGTAGCAGTTGCATGTTTTCGGGTTTCAATTTCGTGACCAACTGGATTTGTGCAGGTATTTACACTGGACGGCATACTTGGAACATTTCACTGGCCTGGTGAGAGTTTATGTGCTATGCACTTTGTCCAATACCCCACAATGCTTCTAAAATATTTCGTTCACTGAGCAGTGCTTAAGCCGCGAACTGGCTCCAATGGAGTGTAATACATAGTATCAGAATTCACTAATCATTGAATGCTCCAATAATACGTAAGTGACCGCACAGTTACACTACCGACGAGCGTTACTCCTGAAACTATCTATGACCACGATTTCAAGTGAAATGGGTGCATTTTGAGTAAGCTTGTTATTGTTTCTGGCATTGGATCTACTTCAAGTTTTTGATGCAAACAGTACATCCCTGTGCAACGTTATAAAGACGGACAATTTCAAAAGAAGAGAAGTATCAATCACCGACAAGGTTACAGATGCATTATATTCGAGTTACGCTGACTTTCATTTTTTGGCATGACTTGTGAATTTGTAAGAAAACTTAAACAATGCATCTTAACATCATGTTTATCATTTACGTTACAGTAAAGAGCATCGTTTAGTTTATGTATGTACATTACGTTTTCAGATACACTACCTCAAGTGAAGTTAGGTATTAAAAATATTTAAAATAACTGTAGTAATATTCCAACAAAGCTTGCCATCGCGGTGAACAACTCTTCTGAATACTTGTCCTTCATGTTTGCCATGGAATGGTATTGATTTGTAAGCAGGCGGAAGTTTCATGATGAATCCTTCATCCATTTTCGTTTTCTACAGAATATTATATGTTCGAATCTCTGTGGACATTTTAAATGTCATTCAGGTAAAACATATCTTATTCCCGCAATCTTGTTCCTGGCTAAAACTGTTAAGTTTTATACCAGTAGCTCAAGTTGAATTATTTTGCATTGGCCAACAAAATATCTAACAGCAGAACTTACATCACTTAAAGGCTCAAACTAGTCATAAAAAGGAGTAACAATTTTATATAGCTTTAGTCAAGATACTCTGATTACAAAAACATGGTAATCGTTTCAGTGGGCTTTGGATTTACTTACTCTTTGATATTCCTAATATTGAGTATCTCCTTAAATCAAGGTTACGCCGATGAATTACATTCAAACCGGGAAATTTTTAAATACGGGTTCCAGCCATACTTCTCCCAATTGAATTCAAACTCTGAAAAGTTTGAATTATCGTTTCACTCCTTCGACGGAAACGAACTGCATTTTGAGTGCGACAGAGTGCGTTGTATGAGGTTTAGAAACCACAGCAAGTACATTGGTAGATTGTTTCCATTCAAGCACACTCAACCTAACCAAGTGATATTGCATGCGTTCAATGGAAATATATCCAGCTTAAAGGATGTAGTACTCACATTTACGGATTTGAGCATGCACCCGTCAACACAGTTCCTTATCATTGGCTATGAGCATGTACCTTCAAATCGATCCCACTGGGAGAATGTCGCAATAGTATATTATTCTAACCTCCCTGCTGTCACTCTACTTATTAGTCCCAATGAAACACGCTTACAGTACTTCTTTGTGTGTCCGAATATATGTAAGCAAAAGCAAAGTGTTGGGGTATTTGAGATTAACTTTGTACCGCAAATTTTAGATCCAATTACGATACACAAAAAGCATTTTTAGCAAACTCGGAAGGTAGAGAAATTAAAACTCTAGTTTGGATGCCGGAATTAGGCATGACTGCGAGATACTATAATAGCAATATCTCTGCTTGTACGGAACTAAAATTTACGTCACGATATTTCGCCTTTTGCACCCCAGCAATATTGGCAACACTTTTGCTCTCAAGAGTTTATAATTTTTCTGCCACATTTTTAGACAAAATTAATATGGTTGATCAGCGCGCTGTCGACAAATGGTTCACTGGTCAGTATATTGATTTTGGAGTATTTTATGCGGATTACGACGAATGGGCATTTCCACTCATGTACAAAATATACACAGGGTTTTATTATTTACGGAGCGCGGAAGAATTTGCGATGTATTGTAAAGATATTTTGGCGGAGAAGCACAAGCGTATTAACTTTATTGTTTGGCTAGAATCCTTCTCCACTGAAATATGGCCAGCACTGTTAGGTACAATGCTTGCAATTGCAGTTTTATTTAAACGGCTACCAATTTGTGGTCGAATCCCAGATGTGACAAAATTTTTGGACGTGTTCGGTACAACAATAGGAACCTACACGCCATTCTACTTTAATAGATTCAAACTTCTTGTAATTCTGGCGATTAGCGGTCTCTTCGTTTGTCAATTTTACTCGAATGGCATCGTAAGTGTGCTAACCGTATTCCAACCGGAAACACCACTTCATTCTTTGGAAGGGTTTCTCGATGCAGGGTACAAGATTCTTTTTGAAAACGGATATTCCTTGGCAAGTGTATCGAGCAAGCTTTGCCGGTAGAAACTTAAGCAGTCTTCTCAACTAAAGCTTCTACGATATTACTGGGAAAACTGATTCGGTCGGTCTCAAGCAATATGTTACATATCTAACTAATACGTATGCCATCCGTTGTAGTTCCCATGTTCTGCATGACGCACTACTAATCTGGAACCGAAATGTAAGAAATATGATGGACAACAAAAATATACAGTGTTTTCCCCTACTAGAGTTTCCACTAAAAACACAAGATTACTATCTTGAGGTTTACACCGTAAACAAATACTGGCTTTTCAAGACGTACGCTCGAATTCAACAAATGGGGTTACCAGACAGGTGGGACATTTGGAGGCATCTTGCGTACAGACTGTACAATCGATTACCGATAAAGGATCCGGACATGAAGCCCACTTTGCAACATGGTGATCAACTTCGGCTACCAGCATTTTTGGGGATCCTGACGTTAATTGGTTTTCTATATTTATTGGGTTCACTTCAATTTCTACTGGAAACTGAGATAAACGTGATAGCTATTAAACTGAAGAGCGTCTCGTTAAAGTGTCAGCAAATATTAATCATTGCGGCCAACTTCATGCAATACGTCTTTATAAAGTTGCTATTGCATATTTTGAACAGTAGATATTGCTCATGTTAACTAACGGGAGTAAACGTGTACCAACTTGTATGGACAACGTTCGTATAAACTTCAGTCGTACGCGTCCTTGTTCTTGCTAACGATAATCTGGATCAAGGATCTTTAGTTACACCACTCTGCAATTCCATAGAATATCGGAAGGTCATTGAGGCGGTCATTCCAAAACCAAAAATTAATATCAAATTCGTAATCCTCGTATGAAATTAGGTAGATCATATTTTTTGTTTCCAGGGGTAAGTGGAGATAACCGTTCTACGGGGTATTATGGAATCGAATAGTGCTTGGCTAGGGCCCCATTTTATTCCTAGAAAATTTGACAGAATTCGCTGAAATTTGGCATGCATGTTCTCTTACTTATTCCCTCGGCTGTTCCATGATTACGTTTATGAAATTATTACAGGGTTCAGTTTCAGAGGGGTCAACAGGTCACAAAATTATAAAAGTGTTAAAAATTAATTTTAGACTTGTCCAATTTGTTATGAAGGTCATTTTAAATTTAAAAAACGTACATATAATCTTCGTTGTGTAACCCTGAGAGATTGAATGAAACCTGTTACTGCTGAAGAATGCAGTTTCTGATTGGAATTAACGTGACGTGTGGAACAAATTGGATAGATTTAAGTCTGTTTAGGTGGCCATAGTACAACGCTTATGTAAATGGCGTGACGAATAAAGTGTTTATCTTCACCCGCACATCAAATTTTGGAATTCGTAACATATTGGGCAAGTGAAAAATTAAATTTTCACACTTTTACAACCTTGTGACATTTTGACCCCTCTGAAACTGACCCTGTAAGAATTTCAAAAAAGTAGTCATGGGACAGTTGAAGGAATAAGTTGGAGAACATGCATATAAAATTTTAGTAAATTCGGTCAAATTTCCTAGGAATAAAATGGTGCCCTAGCCAAGCACTATTCGATCTCGTAGTACCCCGTAGAACGGTTATCTCCACTTACCCCTGGAAACAAAAAATATGATCTACCTGATTTCATACGAGGTTTACGAATTTGATATTAATTGTCGACGTTGGAACGACCGCTACAATGACTTTCCGACATACTATGGAATCATAGTGCTATGATCGGCATACTATTAGTCAGACAAACTATGTAACATGTCATACGACCAAATACAATTGTATATGAATTAAATAAACTAACGAGATCACCTCTTATATAATAGTTATGACCTCTTTACCACTTTTACCATATTCCTAGCACGGAGTAACAACATTGGTGAGTGCGTAAAGTAAATCAAGTACACAACTTGTACCAATTATTTCAATTATTTTGAAGGGTGACAAGGGTGGAATCGAATTTATTGATCTATTGTCTAATAGTGATACATAACTCGGATATTCTCCCTCAATTGATTTCCTTAACATTTGATTCGTCCAAACACTACATTCTATCGCTGCCCAGTCTTCTTTCCTAGTTGGGTAAATATTTTTTAACCACAGTGAGGTATGATTACATCATCCCTCAAGAATGTAACACAGAATTAGTCACACTCCTAACTAATGTCATAGTCCTTAAATATCGCACGCAAGATGTAACACGCAGCAGTCGATCAGAACAGTCGAGAGGAGCAGCAGCAAGCCAAGCAACTGAGGTTTACCCAGTAGGCAAGCTCACTCCTAATAGCTCACTCCCAGTAGGCAAGTTCCCGTAATAAAGACGATTATCCTACCATTCCCCATCCACTCATTCTCTCGTGCTTGTCATTCATCACTACATAGTCATAATAAGTCAATACGATTAGCCAAGCGAGTAGCTACCATCAATTCCCAAGTTCCCCCTTCTGCTACATCCCAATATCCCAGGTAAAGAGGTGACTTCCGTCACCTCCGCTGGATGAGTCCTCCCTCCAACACAAGGGAGAGACACAAACCTCACTGGTGGAGACTGGCTTCGTTCGATTTCAATCCTCTGACACAATTAAAACTCCCAGGTAGAGTGCCAATTTTCCAAGATACACCACCGAAGACAATTTTTAGTTTAAGTTAAAGTGTCGTATTATCATGTACAAGGCAAATACAAAACAAACATAATGTGAACAGTAGTTTACGTATACAATAACAGTTTTACAATAAGTTTATTCCATTTATTGCATCATTCACGCAAAATAACAAGTGTGAAAAGATTATAAAAACAAAACTTATAAAACAACATAAGTGATGATAGTGATTCCGGCTGCCCTGGAAAACTCGACAGTTCACTGACGACCTGGAAAATCACAAGAAAAATTTGGAAATCAAACAGGATTGGGTATTTCACAAAATCAGTAACCATTAATTCTGGCAAAAGCTTCAATTTTTACTGAAAATCATTAGCATAACGTGAAATAATCAGATTATCAAAAGCAAAGTTTACGAATATTTAAGAGTAAGAGAGGCATAATCATATAATAACAAATCAATAGTGTAGAACGGGAGTAGACGCTTAAAACAAACCCAGCACGCTATAATTTTAAAAAGCTTTTACCAAACATTAGAACCGCGCCACCACCGCGCCCCCTCTCATGCTTGCAATCATGGACGACAAACCCGAATTTAGTGGAAATTTCACAGAAACAAATGTGAAAAGGTTTCTCGACAGATTTCAATTATGGGCAAGGGCGAGAGGCTACTCAGCCCAGAACATGAAATATAGACTCCCGTTGGCTTTCCCGAAACCACCAGCATCCCAATGGTTTTTGACGAATTATGGCGAGATTACGGATCCAAAGGTAGACTTCAAGGAATTGGTCAGGAAATTTCTACAGGAGGCTCCCTTTGAGTACGACAATGCGGGATCACTACAAAGTCTACTCACAGAAAGACAGGAAAAACAAGAAGGCACGCTTGCATTCATACATAGAATAGAATACGAGGCAGGGTCGAAATTTTCACACATTACAGAAATTGCTTGGGTAGAACATTTCTTAAGGGTAATGAATCCCAAAGTTAGCCAGGTGTTGGAAATACAAGGTCCACCGAAAACGTTAGCAGAATTAAAAACTTTGGTCAAAGCGTACGAGAACAAGCATGATTCCAGAGTAAAAGAAGACCCAGGGGATTCAGAGTTAAGGCAACAGATCCTCGACCTTTACGAAGAGGTACTAGACATCCGAAGATGGATGGCACAAGTGCAGTCGCAGCTCACATCAGTCCCACCAACTATTGGGTATGATGAACAGCCAGAGAACCAATGGCAAGAACATCACCACAGTCAGCCCAACGACTCCCAAGGAGAACCAGAACAATACAATTATGCCACGGCGCAACAGTACAGCGCGTCACACACTCCTCCAGAGGAAGTCCAATATTTACCCCGAGAACGCTGTATCAAAGCAATATCATCCACTCGACACCCATCCACCCCAAGGATCCCTGTGACGATTTACGGAGAGCCAGTTAAAGCGGAGCTCGACCTACTAGCAGAATCATCCTTAATCGGCATTTCATTGGCAGAGAAGATACCAGCGGCAAAATGGCAAAATCACGCGGGTCGTATCACGTCAGTTACAGGAGAACCGATACAAAGTTTCGGAGTAGTAAAAGCAGAATTAGAAATAGGAGGGCTACGAACAATTCAGCACTTTATCGTGGTTAGAGACGAAGTAGCAAAAGTTTTAATTGGCTTTGACATAATCGAATCATTGCAAATAGATATACTTATAAGCGCCCGATGCATTAAACTACACAACGGTCTCATCGTCCCATTTACAACTAATCACTACACAGGACCAGCATCCCAGGTTGCCCCGCACAAGACGACGCCACAGGCAACAGCCAGTGCAAAAGCGGAACCAGCATTAAACAACGCAAATGATTCCGAGCAAATAAATTCTATAGATGGAAGGATCCACTCCGTTCTCATGGATATGATCATTCCCGCGGAGGACATCCAGCCTGAAGCAATCCCAACACCACCCAAGAAAAGCGGAAGTCAAAAAGTCAGTCAATCATCACGCAATAACAAACGCGAGCCTCCCCCAGTCCCACTCAGAAAACCAGTAACTAAAATAGGGCAATGCTTAAATGCTTTTCAAATAACTTTAGAAGAACGCAAAAATGAGTTTTGGCAATACGTGAAACAACTCCTGGAAACGGGTCAAAGTGACCAGAACAAGCCAGGAAGTAGGACGTCCGGACAACAAAAACGCCAGTCATGCCACATGAAACAGGGCAGATCCCCACCCAAAGCCCAAAGAAATGACATTCCACCGCTGCTCCCCATTGACAACAAAACGGGACGACCAATATTCCTTCCCAAACCAGGAGGACGATCGGAAAAAATTAGGAATCGAGCCGCCACCCCAATGCCACGTTGACCGTTCACCTAACGCAAGCAACAGGAACCGCTGCAATAAAAAGAAAGCATTGTAGTAATTAAGTATAATTAAGGAATTAATGCAAGGCAACAAAAACTAGCAATACAAGGTATTTTAAAGCAAGGAAGAATATTTCATATCCCCAATAACCGCAACGTCGGAAGGATGAAAATGCAGAACACTCCATAACACGGAACGACCCACATAATAATTTACAGGGTGCCCCATTCTATACAAGCAAACATTTTAATGAAATTGTGTTGAGAAATTTTGTAGTTGACAGAGAAGAGTCATCATTCTCCCCTGGGCTATCATCATGGCCATCATAGGCTAAACAATTTTCCGGTTTCCTTTGCGGATTTTAGTTAAAACAAGATTAAGCATATTCACAATTCATGATATTCTTTGTTAAGTCAGGAAACACTCTCTCCAAACAGGCGTAAGTTTCATTTGCCAGATTAGAACAGACTCCCATTAAAGGAAGACAGGAATTCATAATAACATGAACGAAATCATAACATGCTACAACAGCAGTACAGTAAGCGCTGAAGCTATATCAAGCAGATCACCTTGCATTTCATAGCCCATTCATCAAAACCACAAAACAATCCGAAACCTAGGTCACCAGCTCATTATGCCAACTATTGACATATTATTAACGACATTAGAGTCGACCAAGCTGAGATAATAATTTGCCAAGCCGCAACATAGTTGGGACCCATACATTGAGAAGAATTTAAATAGGTAATTTACCCACATCCAGATTCTTGCATGCAATCATTAAACAACACTACCAAAAAGCCAGCGACTTAAGCTCACCAAAAGAGAACAAATCGGTTAAAGCAATGCTAGTAATTCAGTCATAAGAAGTAAAGCAAACAAAAAATAGTTAGAAAGGAAATTGGTTAACGGCATCAGTCATCACATTCCACGAACGCTGGCTCAAAAACAAAACAAGTAGAAAATTCCTACATACACCATCATGAGAAAGCACGAAGTAGCCTTTCTTGTTCGACGAAAAAGTGTGCATACATTTCTTTTTCATTCATTTTTAGTAACTCATTCTAATATACACACATTTTGTTGAGTTTATTGTTTCGTAGCATCAAAACATGATTCAACACATCCTGCTTATTCACGACGGCAGCAAGGAATATCAAGGACGAGAAGAACATAAACACCATTAATGAAGCTCAACGACGGAGAAGGACACTGACAGGAAATACACGTAACATGATCTCTCTTCAAATTATGACCACATCTTCAAAGACGATACGGCATCTTAGTAATCTGTTATAATAAGTAGATAGCATTACACTCCTTTCAAACACACGCATTCGTCTTCACGAGAAAATCATGATAGCACAGCGTTATTTTACATAGCTCATTCTAATTTCAATAACATTTGAGTTTCATTTTCCATTGCTGATAATTCACACAATTTTCATTGCAAGAAACAAGCATTCCATTCATTTCAAGCTTTTAGTATTAATGAGGTCACATCTCGATAACAAAATTCTCAGCACATCGTAAAAAGTGCATGTTCAATAGACCTAGTCACCAGTGTAACAATTTTTTAATGTGGAGTAAAAAGTCAAACTCTGTCGCACAGTCACACGGCAATTCATATAATAGGGACTAACAAACATTTAGGGTTCAATAAAACGCTTGAATAAATAAGCCACATTCTTCCGTCGCTACCATACTCGTTCTACAGATGATAAGAACGTTTTCATGTTAATAATAGTAACAGTATTCCCAAACTCGTAAATTCAAGAATGCGTTGATTCATTCCGCACACATACTGCAAAAAAGTAATTCCGATTTACCTCTACGTGTATGCTGTCTTAATACAAAGTTGTAACTGATAATGCGTTGAGTATACTCCGCTCTGAACGAACTCTGACCACAAGGTCATTCACGTGACGAAAATGTGTCTATCGAAATTCAAGCCTAGCTCTTACTAACCAAACAAAAACAATACGGCACTCAGCATCAAACTACAAAGTGACAATGCTCAGGCGATGACTAATGCCCGCAACATAAATCTTGCTTTTAGAACACCACAGCGTACCATGGTTCGGGACAACGGTTTGGCGGAATGCCAGTAATGCGTCTGAAAAGACTTCCTTGTTTCCAGAATACATGCAATAAGCTTTTTAACAACACCTTATCCACCTTAATAAACATTCCCCTGATTACCGATCATTTGAACTTACGGTGTGCACTTGCCTTGCACAATGCAAGTAGTACGTCTGAAAAGAAGCCGTAATTCAAGTGTCTCATTTTTTCTATAAATAACAAACTCCAGAAATCCTTCAACTACCCTCAACTATTATCCTGCTCAAGCATCCACTTTACTTCTTTAATTTCTATTACATGATTTAACATCATGCCGATAAAAATTGTTACATTCGGTAATTCAAGTTTCCCATTAAACTCGTACTACTCAGCTATAGCGTTAAGAACACCACACAGTGCAGAACATGTACACACTAAAATAAGCAGCAAAACTTAAAATAAGCAGCAAAACTTCAAATAAGCAGCAAAACTTAAAATAAGCAGCAAAACTTAAAATAAGCAGCAAAACTTAAAATAAGCAGCAAAACTTCAAATAAGCAGCAAAACTTCAAATAAGCAGCAAAACTTCAAATAAGCAGCAAAACTTCAAATAAGCAGCAAAACTTCAAATAAGCAGCAAAAGTGCAAATGATCAGCAATAACTCAAAACATCCACACGGCAGTTAGGCATAATGACACACAGCAGCAAAAGCCGAACACAACAAATAGTAGAGCAGGTTAATCAGTAAAAATCATCATAACGCTAGTTGTTAGGATCTGTTCACAAACAGGGCCTCACATTTTAGCCAAAAAACACACGTAGGAAAGGAAAGCGGAAAACACAAAAAGGAGCAATAAATTTGGAACACTACCTCGTCAGTCCTCGCCATCACCGTTGACCCCCAACCCACGAGCACCTGCACGGCGCACCTGTAAACTAGCACGGCTCAACTCAGAGCGATGCTCTCGCCAGAGATGCCGATCCCTCACGTAAGCAGACTCAAACTGTCTCAAGCAGATGACACAAAGACCTCTCATCAGCTCATGGTTACTGCGTCCTAAGTGCGGACAGGCGACCCTCACCCCGCCATGAGACATGTGAACACGCATGTTTGACAAACTCGAAAAAGATCCGGCACACCATTCACCACGGCAATACCAGCGACTGGAAAGACACCAATAAAGACCAAATTATCAGTAGAAATAACACGAACTAACACCACGACACCATGCTCTACTGCGAAATCAATCCAAAATTGTCACCCAACTTACCCGTCAGCCGCAGGAGGCACCACACACCTAGAGGCAACCGATCGTCGAACCCTTCCCTCAAAAGCTCCTGTCCCGGATCTGCGACGCCCACACCGCAGATCTCCACCATGAATGTCATAAAGATGAGCATCACGTTCCTCAGAACTCCCACAGACCTTGTTACAAATGACACACAGACGAGCAATTATGGACAGGGCTTCATCCGAGTATTGAGGACACTCATCCCCAGCCTCATGAACCCCCAATAGGCGCCTAGATCTAAACGTGGCAACGCACCACCGAGCAGTACATTCAAATCGATGAGCTCTGCTCCAAAAAGAAAGAAAACGCGATTTAGTCGAACAAAGAGTCGAACAATAAACATAAAGAAGCACGTAGTCATGGTCAAATAAAATTAGTGAGTAGTGTTGCAAGTTATAATAATTGTTACTTATGTCATGTCCAACAATCCCCCTTTTCTGAAATAGTAGGTTACCTTACAACTGGTTCGAAAAGACCATCGGAGGAAGACGAGGAGTCACTCCTACTGTCATAACGGAATTCACGCGACCCCAACCGCAGCGGCAAGACACGACGACTTGGACCCGGTTCCTCCGCACCCTGAACCGCCTCACCAGCACGCTGAGCGGCTTCCGCTCGATCACGATCTTCAACCCTCAACACGACCCTAGGAGCTGCATCATGCCGCTCGGGATGAGCACCACGTCGGCTGGACGAACCTTCTCCCTCACGCAATGCCCCCGGAGAAACCCCACGAACGACATCAGCAAAGGACCGCCGAGGCTCCTCACGACGTCGCCGCTCCGCCGCATCCAGCATCACCACCACTGAGCTTTCATCTGTCGAATCCTCATCAGTACTTCTTCCTGAGCCCCCATCACTCACGTCCATCACTTGACGAGCCAGCAGCATTCACATGATCCTCCGGCTCCTGCGCCCACTCCTGTTGTTGAAGTAACAGCTCCCACAGTTCCCGAACCTGCGCATTCGCCGCCGCCTCATCCTCTTTCCGCCTTGCCTCATGGTACATCTGCACCGCATCCGACACAACTTTATACGGGTCGAAATCACGCGGAAAGGGTCGGAGCTCCCCGTTCCTATCCCGCCCCGTCGCGAGCGCATAATGATAGGCCACGGGATCCTCGGCCGCCCACAGCATGGTCCTAAAAACAGGCGGATACAAAGCCACCCGAAGGTTCTGCGGAATAAACTCGTGCGTAGTTTCAGCACAAGTCAAACGACACCGCCCGGAGACTAATTGAGAGGTCCACGTCCGCGCCGCACATTGAAAACAAAGATAGTAGAACGCAGGACACATTGCGTCGTAAACAAGTCCTGGATTGGGGCGCACAGGTGCACCCTCGCACAGGAGGCACCGCCACTTGAACTTTCGCAACCTACAAATAGAAAAGAACACACCATTTCATTACAATTTTACCAAACACGTTCCTTCAATTACCATGGCAATGAATAATTACTTAAACAATGAATCTTTATTTTTTGCAAGCGTGTACCACATACTCAAAGGGGCAAGCCACACCCGGTGTCCTCCAGTTCTCCCAATGATAAGTACTCACTCGACGCTTGTCCTCCTCGGATATGACGAATCCTTCCTCCTCGCGCTCCGCCTCCAGCTCACGCAGGTACACCGCACCCCTAGAGGACACACCACAAAGAAAACCACGTTACAACAATAAAATCCCCATCCTCAGCTTCCCCAGAATCTACGCCATTTCATCGCTACAGACAGACCATGGTCCCAAGAGACCCAATACATCAACACATCACAAATTATAATTAATGATAAGATACGATACATAATGTATTGCCACTTCAGACACATTTTATATAGAATGTAAACAACAGCTCGAATATTGTACAATTACCGCTCACGCACGTAGCCATATAATCCCCGTTCAATTTCTTCCGTTTTGTTAGGATCCACACGAGCCACAGCGGTCACCCAATTGTATTCCCAGTAGACTAAAAAAACACAGACAAAGAAACACGTTAGTGGTACAATTTCCCAATTTCCGCACACCACACATTTTCCGTACCAAAGCAAAAATAGATCAAGCCACACACAGACTCACGATCACTACGATTATTTTTAGAACAGTTTTTTCCCCTTCTATACACACTTACTTGGCACCGGCTGATCCCTTAATCGAGACAACATTACGCAGGTAAAAATCCTACCTTCAAAGCGGAAATCAATGCCAAACCAAATTAAAAATGTTAAGCCACACTCCCCAGACCGAAACAATTAGAGAGCCAACGCCCGCACATCTCAAATGAAACAAAACAGGAATAGAACAGAAGTAGAAAGTCAGTTTATAAGGTGTTGATTACATTAGCAAGATTAGTATATCGTTCCGCTCACGCTTTTAGGCAACATCAAAAAACACAGAAATCACGATCTGTCATCTTCCCCACGATAATTAGTACAAGCATGTTCAACATGCATACATCAAAAAGCATAACCCGTCACATTTTCCTTAATCATAACAGTTCTTTTCCTGTTCCCTGTTCCTGTCCCGTTCGTTCTTTTCCTGTCCAGTATGAAGCTACAAATACATTTCCTTTCTTCTCTTCAAGTAGGCACACAATTGAGACACTGACCAGCATTATTATAATCAGCTCGAGAGCAAGTACGCTAGTAACGCAGGTTAGCGACACAAGAAGAAAGAGCAGAAGAACAAGCGACTAGTGGCACACATGCATAGTTAACTGCGCGACACACACATTATTTTTTTGTCTCGCCAAACAAAGTACGATGTTGCGTAACTCACTCACCACAACAGCAATGTTCCTTTGTTCTCCCTCACCATCAGCATCACCACCGTAGCTTCGACATACCCAGGCCAGAGCCAGTCATTCACACGCACACATCTTTTCCATGAACATTGCATGGGGAATGGGACTAGGCAGCGCTAGTCAACGGCTCGCATAAACAAAGAAAAAAAGTAATGTGAACATAACAGTAAAAGTGTACGTAAGTTAAGAAAAATCTCTGTAAAAATACATTTAGAATATCACGCTTCACCTAGAAATGCGATGTTCCTTTCGAATCTATACAACTTGTAAATAGACGTAATATATGTACCCTACGAATAGAAGCGTAAAGCAAACCACAATAATTGCACTTATCACGCTCCCATCCAAAAGGCTGTAAGGAAGGGAAGTAGTGAGGTATGATTACATCATCCCTCAAGAATGTAACACATAATTAGTCACACTCCTAACTAATGTCATAGTCCTTAAATATCGCACGCAAGATGTAACACGCAGCAGTCGATCAGAATAGTCGAGAGGAGCAGCAGCAAGCCAAGCAACTGAGGTTTACCCAGTAGGCAAGCTCACTCCTAGTGTTCCCGTAATAAAGACGATTATCCTACCATTCCCCATCCACTCATTCTCTCGTGCTTGTCATTCATCACTACATAGTCATAATAAGTCAATACGATTAGCCAAGCGAGTAGCTACCATCAATTCCCAAGTTCCCCCTTCTGCTACATCCCAATATCCCAGGTAAAGAGGTGACTTCCGTCACCTCCGCTGGATGAGTCCTCCCTCCAACCCAAGGGAGAGACACAAACCTCACTCCACTTTAGTTCAATACCGGTGTTTCTCTTATAGACACCATAAAGTGTATTGGGCAGGTGAAGTTATTTATAATTCAAGCTGAGGTTCTTTAATGTTGTGAGATCATCTGAAATCAGGCACACATGAATTACATTCGCGCCCTTGCAGGCTGAATTAGTAAATTAACTGTCAAGTACGAAGCAAAAATACAAAATGCGTTCATAGCTACAGTACTTCTAGTCGAGCTACAGTTTACTCTGTCTGTATGATTTATGAAAGCGCAGTTTAAGTTTGCATATAACGTACCCTTGCAAGGAATAGATTATCTGCAACTAACATTACATGGAAAAAATTAAGGCAAGTCATGAATGGCCAAAAATTTGAGTAACTGTGGCAATATAAAATGTTGAAAAGTAAATTCATTAAAATGGGAAGTGTCACCAGAAAGCGAGGGAAAATTGATTGAGATACTGAAAGGCAGCGTTGCCTCAATAAAGTCAATAATTAGTGCAAATATTGAACGTAAAATATTAAATTTGTGCTAAAAGTAACCGTTTTCGTTCATCCAATCCATCAATGCTGAGCGGTAACAGCACACACTGTAACAACATTAAATGTATATTGAGTATTGAAGTACTTTACCATAGGCGCATTCATTTCATTAAATAGCGTCTACAAAATAATTTAATTCTACTTGTTTAAAGCTCCTACAAGGAAGTTGTACGCTTGCTCCCGCCGAGGAGAAAACCATACACCTTTTGAACTAGGCATGCCGTTGGGGTTACAAAATAATTACATGGTGCGGCAGGAAAGACGGAGTATACGTTCTTGTGCGTATAAACATCGCTTTAATTATTTTAATGATTTCCATATTAGAGCCCAAGCTACATAGGTCACCAGTATATCATTTGGCACTAAACTACAATTATTTTGATCGAATGACTGGTTTATATTAGTTTTGAAGCTGGCAGAACAGGAACGCAGTACGAAACTTTATTAGACGTCACATATCCAAATCATCACAGGATTACCAGACTGAGTGAGCTATACGCTAAAATGGTAAATATTTTGGATACGATGCATGGATTAGTAAAATTTGAAAATGTAGAAAAGTTGCAATATAATATGTATAATTTTCGAGTTCATAAATATAAATGACGACCAACGGTTATTTCCAGGAATTAGATAGATCGTTGTCATGTCCCTGTCTTTGATATGCCCTGAAAAGTATTGTTTTCGAGATTGTCTGAACCTGTTCGTTTTCGTTCGGTTCGCTTGCAAAGATGCCGATAGCCCACTTGGACTTTCGTAGAAAGGGAAGAAAAATCTCATGTATCATTCGATCCAACTGCACTTGATCAAACCACAAATATTGACATACAAATGGTCAATATTTCACCATTTCTTGGCCAACTCATGAAACGAATTGACCTGACGGAAAGCTGCAAAGGAGAAGTTTTTCTAGTTTGTCCACTCAAATATAAGCGTATATGCCACGCTCATTACAGAAAAATTTTGCTTTCGTCCTATTTATTAAACCCACCAGGTAATTAATTTGGGTTTGATAATATTATACTTTGTTTGAGCAATCAAATGATCGGTATTATTCTATAAACTAATTCCTGAGAGCAATAAATCTAGACCATTTTTCGTATCTTAAGAGGGGTGTATCAAAAATCCAAACATCCACGCGTCTAAAAATCCACAAATCCAATAATCCACAAGTCCAAAAATCCACAAAATCCACAAAATAAATTAGTGTTTAACTTGTTCAAGTTGGGTTAGATTGCTTCAGGTTAGGTTAGGTGAGGTTGGTTTAGGTTATATATATATATAAAGATAGGTTAGGTTGAGTAGGTTAATTGACGCTAATTAATTTTGTGGATTTTTGGATTTGTGGATTTTTGGACGTGTGGATTTTTGACATGGAGCATCTGAAGGAATTAACATCTGACCAAATCTAGCTGATAGTCACCTGAATTAATTAAATTCCTTTTGTTCAGCTCGAAACCATTGTCGTGGCTTTACTTTTACCAGGCCCATATAAACATTATAAACATGGAATTTCATTCAAAATTTCTAGCTACGTTTTCACTTTAGTGGAGATAATGAAAAGCTTTTATTTATATTGGGAATTGGTTATCTTATTTATATCTCAAATAAATGAGGCATTTTTAATATTCATGTACGTTTCCCCAATCTCCAAAAAATATAACATTATTCGGAAGTGAGCTGTGCTCAGTGTTTGATATTATGCGCTCGCTGCGTATTGAAAAATATCAGCTTCGTCCAAGGAAAATTGAAGAATTGTTGACCGAGTTTGGCTTCATCCCACGTTTTCCTCACATAAGCTTAATAAAACATTTTAAAAGATTAAATTGTTGTGAGGTACGACATTTAGCAGAAATACGTCGGTTTTGGTCTCGCATATTTTACTAACTAACTCTGAGATTTTTTTTGGGAGAATACCGTAAGCATTAGAGTGAATGTTGAGTAAATAATAATAAATGTGGGGAATTTACGGTAGATTGATATTGTTAATTGAATTGGTGGTATTAATGGATGTTTTTAATTGTAGAAAGATAGTTATAGGAAGCTAATTAATAATTCGAAATTCAGAGTTCCGAAACATTACAAACTTAGTATGCACCTAATGGACAACGCCGTCAATTGCAAGTACCGCCAACCCTCAGACATAATTTAAAGCAGATATATGATTCTCTACATATAGTGTTAGTGTTGTTAAAAGACCTATGAATTTATTAACCATCGTTTAAATTTGCATACAATCAAATGGATGTTTCTTATAGCCGTTAATAATTAACATGACCATATTATAACGTCGCCCATGTGGAACTATCTACCTGACTTGCCCTTCGACCCTTACGGGACTGCATTCATCAATAAGCATGTAATAGGCTAGCAAATAAATTGTCCATGTAGTACTTAAGATGAAAGTTTAAACAGTGATCAAAATATAACCTAGAAAATTTATTTCTGATGGTAATGCAAAAACGATTTTTTAATGACCTACTCTTTCCCAAAACAGAAGGCTCTGCAAACTCATCCTTAGAATTTGCAACAATTGTGTGTACTTATTCGGAAGGATATTAAACATGAAATCGCAAAATTACAGGTCGATAACTTGTATGTATGTCGAATTACATATTATTATTGTCAGAAAAAGTTAGAAAAGTTTGTGCGCTCTGGCGAACACAGTTTTGGAGCAAGAGGTTTGAAACTTTGCGCCAGAGTGCAACATTATAATATAAAATATGCGATTTTTTGTTTTTTTAAATGGACCAATTTCAAAATAGTTTTGGCGGGAGACCTGATTATTAAAAAAATGATATTTTTTGCATTCTCGGCGTCGGAATATGCATCCCCAGCTGCCGCAACAGAATTCACAACGCACGGTTCGTTGGGCAGAGTGTGACAGTAAAAGATGTATTACACTATTTCATTAATCCCGACTCTCCAGGTGTCTCATCCCGCGGCTGCAGAGATACTGGTGATGGATTGTCGTTTAATTCTTGTCCGGCCTGGCGTTTCAGAACTTCCGCGTTACATCGTTTTTCAATTCTGCCTGTCTTTGAAATGTGAGCCGCTATTGGCGTTCTCATTTTGGACAACCATCTTATCATCTTCTTCAGCCTTGCATTTTTAATTATTTAGCACTTGTTCAACAATATTGCAAATCTCTACATGATGTCTTTAAAACCCAATTCCCACAGTCAAACTTTGCGATATCAATTTTTTTGCTGTTTGTTAAAGTTTCCATCCACAACCAACGGAAAGGCTTCATCTATTTTTCGAATGGTGCAATGTATTGAATATACTTGTCTTCATGCCCTTGTCCGAAGATGACTCCCAAGTTTGCCTTCATCCGGTGAATGCGTAAATACATACATATTTGTACCTACTTTGTAGGGAATTTGCTAGCTTCCTGCCGACGCTGATATGTTTACTGGCAAACAATTCTGCCCAAATATCGATTGCGTTGGTGGTACTGTCCATTATATGTGTGTTAAAACCTCAACGCATCATTTCACCTCAGGATTTGCTGCACAGATATAGGAGCATTCTAGCTGGGGCATATATTTCACAGAAATAATTATTTATTATTGATAAATAAATGATTCATTAGTCACCATTGTGAAGCATCAATAATCATTAGTTTGTTGACTCATCTGCGGCTAATGTGAAGTAATAAAATTTGATGATAATAAAATTGCAATAAATAAAGAATCATAAACTTCTTTTGCGAATATGAATAACATTTTTGGTTATTATCAGGTTTCAACACTCTTAATTAGAACAAGGTCAATTTCAATTTATGTTTTAATGAACTTGGAATTAATCCCCTAGCTTTGCTACCATTCTCATAAATCTTTCTCGTTTTCGCTTAGCGGCAATGAAAATTATGTTGATTATTTTGAACTAGAACGTCCACAGTTCTGCCACTTTGTATCCGGTCATTAGAAACCAACTCAATCTAAATCCACTTAAATCTCAAACGGAATTATATTCTTACAAAAGATTCAAGGAAATATAATTGTTCCTATTTTCTTGTGATATAGTCACAATGTTTAAACTGGAAAGCCTTAATATGTGCGCACTTTTTCTACTTATTGGACTGGTAAGATATTTTATATGCATTTGATTTCAGAATGAATGAGCAGCATTATACTTTCAATAAGACACTGTTTAAATGATAGAATGGACTAATTTATGGTTCCTTGGCTGGTGCGCTGGAATTACTTACACACACTGCTACCAACAAAGGCGAGTCGTCAGGGTCCACCGTAAAATCAAGTTCTGACGACATCATAATGCAGGCCGAACACCATGTCACCGGTCACTGGGATTCTCAACACGAAGAAGGGAACTCTGCACACTCGGGAATGCGGCTGGAGGTCGACGATATTTTGCGATTGATGGAGACATTCAGAGATACTGTTTATCCAAACCAGTACGCTGTTCTTCTGTTTGGAAATCAAAACTCTGGAAAATCATGGTTTGTCAAATTTATTCTTGATCGTCACACAAACATCTCTCATCCGAGTACTAGCGTCCAAGGTGAACCCAGCAATGGTTACAAGTTTTACATCCTCCTTCCAAAACCGTTCTATGTACCCAGTAAGTCTAGAAATGTATTGTTTTATGACTGTCCCTCGTTTGACCTAAATTTAAATCACGAACCGGACATACTTCTAAACTATTTTATAACAATTCTGGGCAAAAGCGTCCTGGAACTAAAGTTTGTCTTCTTTGTGGACCATACTTCGTTCCTTAGTCAGAGTAGCAATCCGGCGGAACTCGATCAAATTGCTGATATAGTGTCAGGGTATTATAAACAGCTAAAGGACTACACAGACTCACTTCTATTAGTTGTGACGCAAGGTAATTGCAGAGGAAATGAAAACTGCCTCAGTGCCGACGAAATTGAGAAGAACGTCGGATTTGTTCTAAACAGTCGCAAACTTTCAACGGAGACACAAATGATAAAAGAAACAAATTATGAGAAAAAGATTGCTCTTCTTGGAAAATTTCATTTTCTGAATATATTACTTTCCAAAAGCGAGAACGGCGAATCTGAACGGATGGTTGTTTTAAACGTTAGAGATATGCATCCTGAATCCGTTGGTAACAAGATCTTAAAAATAATCAGTAGCATTAATTACGCTTCGTGGAACTCACATAAGTTGTTAGGGTACAAACTGAATGCCGGTAATGTGTACAATCTTCCGCAGTATGGTATCAGAATTGGTAATGTTATTGCTGCTGAGATTTTGGAAATGTTGGAAGATTTTAAGGCGTGGTTGTTCCAGCGCGCATTCAATAAATTTGACTTAGAAGCCATAGTATCCACGCTCGGAGACTATTTCAGAACATTTAATAAATTAAATGGCTTCGTTGGCATTGTATTAAATAATTCTAACTTCGTAGAGTTATGTGATACACTGATTATTGCAATTAGGGATGTGGGAAGTGGTGTGGACCAAGGCTTTAAGGCTTTTATTAGTCGTATTTCCACAATCCTAAAAATGCTTGAGGTCGGAGCTGAATACCGTGTTGTAAGCAACTCTTTTAATTGGACTGCTCCACTTCGAGCTTTCTTAGATCATTTGGGTGAATGTAGCGCATTCCTAAATATTTGCGTCGACATTTTTATGAGTTATGAGGCGCAAGTGGCCTTGGTTAAGAAAGATAACGGGTACGTGGATTGGTTAGGAACAGGAGGGAATAATAGTGAGTTATTCAACAAGTACAACACAAGAAAATTTATTTCAAACGTACATAATCTTTGCTCCAAACGGTTTGGAACAATAGACGTGTTGATGCAAAAACACTTTCGATATACAGGTATTTCATGTCAGGAAAATGCTTTGGTTGTTAAAGGCGAGGTTGTGAAATTTAGTGATTTTGTTTCTGAGCTTGACGAATTGAAAAATAAAAGAATTTGGTCAGAACGATTACCTAAAAAATATACTGACGAGGAAGCAGCTCTTGAGATCTATCCATTTCAGTTGAATTGCACGTACGACCGCGATGACAATGGACCAACGGCGAACGTACTTCAATTGGAAATTTACGCGTCACATACTTTGTACTTTGACGCTGACTTAACTGGGTTGTATGACAGATCTCAATATACTCCGATGATACCGTTTAATATAATCTTCGTATCCCCAACTTGGAAAACACAGGGAAATGTTACAATTGAATTAGTTGGTAAACAAGGAGGGCTATTTGCTGACGTGGAAATTTATCTTCAATCATTTTGGTTTGCAAAACCTGACATCATTAATAATAAAATGAATAAAACTAAAGAAACGCCAGGAAATCCAGGATTTCCTGGTGGCTCTATGTACGGATTTGGTTCAAAAATAATTACTCGTCAAAATTTGCTTGCAATTATTTCAAAAGGCGGCGATGGAGGAGGTGTGCAAAGGGGGGAAGCTATTGCGATGGATACGGTGGAGTGGGGGGACCACGTGGTGAAATAGAACTTGTTCTCTTTAATGAAGACCGGCTAGAAAGATTTGTGAATACAGAATCGCTGTCGGGCACAATGGCGAAAAACTGGACAGAAAAGATTTGTTATAGCAGAGTTGACTGCTACCCTGTGGACATATACATCATTTCAATCCGATGCCAAAAATAGGGCCAATAGAGCAAAACGTAGAGCACTTCTCAATTTCAAAGCTGAGTTTATGACAAATACCGACAGCATTACAAAATTTGTAATACAAATCAACTAATTCACGATTTAGATTGGAGCACTAAGGGATTTTTAGCGTACCTGCGTTTATCGACGAATTAATACAACTTGTCAATATGGCCCAGTTTGAAAAACCAAGTCGTTTGGCAAGGCTGACCTCTCTTGCTGCAAGGATTGACAATTACTCGAGATCAGAGTTTATCAACCAAGGGATCGTCCATTTAGGATGTCACGCCACTAGGGGGAGGGGGGGTCTAGGCTGAGCGTGACATTACATGTTAAAAGGGGTACCCTGTAATAGTGACATGGGGGGAGGGGGGTCTGAAAAATGGGGGATTTTAGCGGGACGTCGTAAATGGACGATCCCCAATCGGAACGACATCAATTGATAGTAATGCAAGCGGAAATATTTAGTATACTCTCAATTTATCAGACCCAGAAAAGCGTTATCCTTGACGTCGACAAGTATTTTTCTATTCTGGCTAGCTACTGTGAAGAAAAGGCGAATATTGTAAGAGGTTTGGACAGAGTGACCACGTATTAATCAATCGAAAAGACAAAAGCTTCGTATCAAAACGAGTTAAGCAAAAGGGGAAACTCTGCGAAGCGATTTAGTAAGGATGTTGTTGTGCCATCCATTGCCACCGAACAAGACGCTTTGCAAGTAGGGATAATTGGCTTAGAGGGAGCGTATCAAAATTACGTTGTTTTGAAAAAAAAGTCAATTGAGTAATAAACAAGAGGAACTCAAGAAGGCAAAAAGTGCTATCAAGACGAATTTAATTTTATCCGCTTTCAATGTTGCGCTAACGACATTAAAAGGAGCACTTTCCGTTGGCGGATCATTTGTGTCTGCAGATGGTGGAAAAGCTGTAGGAGATATAGAAGCCGCTAGTACGGTAGCTGGGAGAAGGAAGAGAGCCCTTGGCTTTTCTTCGATTGAACAAGGAGTTGGCATTGTTCGCGATATCCTTAACTCAGTTAAGACATTAGTAAATTATATCATATCCGGTAAAGAAAAAGTCGCTACCTTAGAAAAAGAAGTGCTGTTTCGAGAAAAGTTGTTGGCTGATGCGATCGAACGGAAGAACAAAATTATAAATATGTTTATTCCACTCTCCGAAGAAATAATGGGAGATATTGGCCGTATTTTAACCGAGTCAAACGCAAATTCCAATTTGCACGGTTCTCTATATTTCCTCATTAAGAAATGAAAGGTGAGCCAACTGGTGAGGAAAATGAGGCATGAGTTAAACATTTTGTCGGAGGGCATTGACAATCGTGGGCTACTCTACCTGATGGATTCAGTAAAAGAGGCAGTGGATATTGTTATGGATTTGTATATGGACATTGAAAAGAATGGTGATCTGCTGTTGATGATATCCTACGGAGCAGAAATAGCCCAGGTACCTCTTGCAAAATTTCAACTATCGCATAAAGCACATGACGAATTTTTAAATAACTTTGAATTACGATATTTGAATAATGCCTTGGCCGTAATGATTAATCAGAGCATCTCGGCACTTGAACAGCATGCATTTCCGTTCGGTAAGATATACGTTGGTGGCCTTCGGGACGAGTTACTTGAAGAGATAAATGGTAACCCAATTTTATCTACAAAAGTGGAAAGTATTGTTTCGAGGCTACGTAGAAATTTTCAAATGTGTTCGGCAACAATCAGTCCTCATGACGAGTACGTAGTTACAACCGAGTTTTATAGCAAATATAAGTCAACAAAACCATTTTACTGTTGGGATCATAGAAACTATACCAATGTTATTGGTATGCTCCTTTCCGGCAATAAGGTTAGTTTACGGGCTGACGTTCGAGATTCACCGGAAGGTATGGATGCCATCAAATTTAGGAAATTAGCTCTGAATTTTAAAATCAGTAGAAATGATCAAGGGTTCACTCAAGCCATTTTGGATGAAGAATTGAAAAAGTTTACACTGTTTATGAGACACAGTGGAACCTCTTATTTTAGATTTAATGGAACAATCTATTCAACAAGAGGTGAGCAGCTGGAGCTGAGATACAATTTAGAATATTCGGAAGGAAGCGACAAGCGACTGGGAACAAATTCGGTTTATAATAAAATTCAAAATGGAAACCTATTACTGAGTCCGTACACAGTATGGAGTTTAGACTTGGTTCCAGTGTTTTCTACAAGCCCACATGTATTTTCAATGTTGGAAAAAATGGCGCCCTACATTTACATTGAGCTTGAGGGTACTGGGCAATTTGTTGACGGCAGGTCGGCCAAAAAGTTAGATTTACAGGTATCCCGCTTTTATCAGCCAGATATAAATTACGCGGTTGAAAATCATCGGGTTAAAAAGAGATTTAATCTACAAAATATTTTTGGGAATTAATATAGATGTAAGCAGGTAATGGTAAAAATTGGTAAAAATAACATACATTATCAATCACTACAACATCGTTTAATAAATTGCAGCAATTTCTATTAAGTACGATATCAATTAATAAAGATTGCACTCTACTTGATATGCCTTCCTGTCATTTAATATTATTTATTGGAATCATCTTGACCTATTTCAACTGTTATTATCGCTCGCTAGCTTATGCTCCGTACTTGTGCGTGCGCGTTTGTCAGTGGAAATGGTGCTTGTGTTGGCTGTCGGCAGGAGAAGCAAACTTTCTATTGCCGATTGACAAAAGACTGATATTGACATTAACTATGATCCATGAATTTTGTTTTATGGTTAACAGCTAAATTCGTCTTAAGGTCTCAGTTTCTGTGTTGGTGGTCAATCGAGGTTTAACTAACAGATACATTTCTTTTAAAATTGGTTTCGCTTATATTTCCTAAGCTACAGCGTATCAAATATATGTCTTATAATTCAAGTTTGTTTACTGCGGTCAACAAGATGTTGGCAGGCTTCACTTCCATTTTATTAAATAACTAACATCTACGGCCAATTTATGGAAGCAAGGTTACGGCCTGCGCATCTGAGATGGTTATATGGTTTTAAGGTTTTTTCATTTAGTTGAGGAAGGATATATTTATAGAATAGGATTACTACGGTTGTTTCGGAAGATTCATAATGCTTACCGCTTCGTACGAAAAGATATGTAAATTTGAATAAGTTTATATTTACGTGACATTTTCAGACTATTTTGTTTTTTGTACTTAAACACAAAGTAAGGTCTACTCATTTGTCGATTTTGTCGGCGGACAAGATCAAACCTGCGGTATTGATAACAAAAAATGAAGCATAGTTTGTACAATCGGCGTCATCATATGAATTTAACGTATGCAACAAAATATGTGAAGAGTACAATGGATTTAAAATGTAAAATGAACAGTAACAATAATTGTAGTGAATAATTAAGATGCTCTCAAATAAATGTTGAAATACAGAACTTAAGATTAGAAAAGGAGGAGAAAATGTTTTCGCTTACCGCGTTACCATCACTTGCGCGGACATAATTGCACCTTCGTAAAACTGCATATTTATGATTTGTGTTATTACCAAAATGCATTCATATTCTATTCCATCTTTGTACGTGAATGTAATTCCGAATATACAATTTTAAACGCAAAAGCTTCTATACAATATTTTCACCAAAACTCAGCCACAATTTTGAAAGCTGAAGGATACCGTCTTCTCAGTAAGTTCTTAAGTATGCATTCACATTTCCATTTCTCAATGCACTACAGCGTGCGCACAGTAACCCTTCAAGCAATGCAGTGCTCATAAAATACGTATCACCCAGTCGTCCCTACTTTCATCAAAGTCATTTAGCTTCTTTGCATCAAATGTTGAAACGGTGTAGAGCAACATGCAATGTGGAAGATGAAAGGCTTGATGGGTACATAGATCGTTAAAAGCCAATTTGTCCGTAATACGAGGATATTGTTATCTCCATTTGCGCGGCACTTTCATATTGGATTGCGACACCTTTTGTCGTTTACTTCTTTAGGTTCAAAGTAATAAAATCTGCCCATTTAGTAATGTTCCATTGTCAAGCTGTCATAAACTACAAACTCGATAACTTTATTAACTACCAGAAGCATGAAACGCTTGAAAGGTAGTTATAGCGATTGATCTGTTTGTCTGTCTGTAAACACTCTAACTTCTCTCCACGCTGACCGATTTGGTTAATATTTGGCATAGGGATACCTTGGCCAATGCCCCATTCCCTATTCATTTTCAGCCATGCAGCTCGTCATTGACCGGAAGTAGGGGGTCCACGTCTTTGGGTTGGAGGGGGTGACAAAGCAGTGAATTTTTTATGTATGAATCGATAGATTGGTTCAAGACGAACATTTAATGCAACGGCACCATGAGTCAACTCGGCGACCTGGCGGTGGGAGGGGGTCTCGAATGTATAGGGTTTCCATGCATAAAAATGTGTATTCCTTAAATCGGTAGATATGTTGAATTTGAATCAATAAGACTAAGTGTAATGGTCAAATAAGTATAAAAATGTGCTCGTTCGGCATGCACGACTATTCCGGTAGTTATATATTAAAGGTTTACACCTTACTAGTTTTCGTTTAAGAACAGTCGAATTTCTTTTCCTTTGAAATTGTTTCTAACACATAACAACACATTCCTGGAAGGAGGGGACTGAGGATAATCTATGTAATTAACTTAAGATATCACTTCAAATCTTCCCATGGATGGCTTCAATCGTAATCATTAGAATACAGCAATCAATGCAAAATCACACTGCAATTCATACATGTACAATCAGTTTGGTCACATTGCATTCAAATTATTGTTGTTACTGTCCTGGTCGGAATTTGTTGTATCCATTTCCATCCTTAAATGAAAATGCGTATATAGTCGGCGTATTCCCCTGCTACGGCATATCTAATGTCTGATAACATCGGTTTCACTTTTCCCTTTTTTGCTGGTTACTAGCGCTCACTCTTGTAACTTAAATTGTAGTACGAAGGAATGGCCTCAGATATCCCCAATTGTTTTGTTCCGGTCTAATAATTATTGGGGCGAAATGATTTGAGCAAAGTCTTGCTCGCAATGATTCAACTGCACCGATTTGATGAGCTCCTGTATAGCAATCCGTAAGGTTAAACTGCTTCCAAAGATATGCTAACGATTAGTTTTCTTATCATTTTCTTGGAATCTGAGATGTTTACGGTGACTATAACGGAAATTTGAAGAATATAAGACCTTTAGTAATGGTAACAACAACGCAAGCAAGATATCTTGTAATCGACGTCCCATATGCACACACACTTTTCTAACCTGCAATGAGAACGTAAATGCAAATCTAAAGTCGAGAAATAATAATAATAAAAGATGAACCAAAGGTCCCCCTGGTTTATCTTTTAGAACCTTCTGTTCGCTAAAAGTACGTATTCGCTGAGTACAACAAGTTTAAAAGAAGAAATTGCAGTAATTAACATAAGGAAACAGCTTGCGTTTTACTCAAATTGCAATTTTATTTTGGCCACAACAGGAATTCCAAACTGTTCATTTTGCAATCAACACATATATCCATATTTATAGCATAAATTCTATACGTTTAATTAACCTGAATTGCAAGAATCCTTGCAAGGTACAAATGAACCACTGACGGCACCAAACCATACCAAAACAAATTCGAAATTTGCTCGAAACAGCATTCAATTTTTGCTCGAATCTATATTTTCTTATACAATTGAATATTTTAATTTTACGAGACGGCAATCTGACGTTCATAATAACTTGAATAAAATTTGAATATTGATCTGTTCATATTGGAAAAAATGGTGGGTAGCTCCATTCTAACGTATTATTTTGTCTCTAAAATCTATGAAGAGAAATATTGGGCAATTGTTCGCCATTAATAATAAACTTGCTTCAGACACGAAAATTGGAGTGATTACAAATAAGTTTACTTGAGTAACTAAGCCGTGGAAACAACTTTAGGAAACATTGTAATAAAAAAATTATAAAGGCAAATGTGAACAAAAAAGACCATAAAAGATTAACTAGGTGTACAAGCTTTTTTGTTGACATACGCAACTGCCAGCTCTTTAACATTAATCCCATTTAATACTTTGCCATTGCGAACACACATCCAAGAAACCGAGATGGGATCTGCTTCATGGTGAAATACAAAATTGGCGGCACATGATTATTATGACGTCGCAGTATGCCCGAGACTTTTGATTTGTCAAATTTCTTCATTCTCTTTCTATCAATCCAAAAAGCGCAACACATATGTACATTATCAAGGGAATGCTACTCTACAAGATCAAAAATAGAAAACATAATAATAACATAATAAACATAATAATAATTGCGTCAGCAGTGTCAATAATGTACGTGGAAAATAATATATCAAATGTAGTTATGAGAAACTTTATCCTCTAAGGTTATGCAAAAACTTTTTACAAGCATCATATTTTGTGGGATAATACAATATCTACAATTGAGCTCCTCTAACTCAGGTTAGGCCTTGATGCCACTCACGTAGAAACCTTAACATCGTTACATGCAAGCAGCAAGATTTCTCCGCGCATAAAGTTGTTTCCTGTAAAACAGTTTTATGTGGAATTGTAATTCTAAATTAGAAAGTAATGGAATATGTCGAACATCGAAACCATCGTACATATACAGCGTGAGCACAATAAACATCTGTAATATCAGTGTAGTATATTGTTGCATGCACATATTGAATTTTGAACCATCGAGCTAGTTATTGCACGACGTTAAACTGTAGCACTTGCAAGCGGTATAGAGACTTGAATTTAAATCTAAAGTTTTTGTTCTGTTTTGTGAAGTCAAGATTTCTCTACATGTTGTTTATTCGTGGACACGCTCTACCGCTAAACTACAGGAGTCACATAAATTATTAAACTTTATAAACTGTCCTTGTAAAGATAACGAAGCTGGAAGACCCTTATTTCTCACGTAAACCGCTTACATAAAACCACGAACATCTTTCATTCGATTAACCATCAGCTACATCAGAGTGAAATTTAGAATTTACACTCTTGGTTACATGTTTACAACACATGCCCTGTCGGCCAGTGTTTTAACACCATCTTTTATATATTTGACAGTCAAGGCCAACTTTTCGAGATTTATTTCGCAAAATTTATTCTGGGACAAAAGCGTCAGCTGAAACACCAAGGTTACCTTTCCCACTCAATTCAATCCAATCTCGATGAAGCGTACCAGAGTACTTCGGTGGCATTCAACCAGATTGTTCAAAAATGCTTGCTCCTTCCACACTCCGCTGCATTCAGATCTCATCTGCATTGATTTGGGTTGGAGGTGGAACACCTACCCGTGTTTGCTTCTGTAATCTCGATCAAAGCCAAGTAATAACGTCTAAAAGCAATAATCATGTACGAATACGCTATGAACAAAATAAACAAAATTCTCAACATTAGCTACATAATATTCATTGGCCACCGCTTAATCTGTTAAGCAATTGAGGGTGCTCCATCATCAATTTTTATTCAAACGTTCTATAAATTTTTCTGCTACACCATATCGGTTATATTTGATTCTCACACATTCTTGAAAGGAGACATCGCATCAAGCTTCGTGGCCGAGTATATGAAGCTTTTCAGAATATCTGGCGATCGATACAGGAGATCCGGAAATACAACAGTTTCACTAGTGAAATGCACTAAATTCATGACAGTTCTCTTTGTAATCGGAGCCCTGGTTTTTATTCAGAACTTCCTAATGATGCTCACATTTCCGAACACTCCGCACTTTATAACTTCGATGTTGGACGGAAGTGACGTATTAGGACTGAAACCGATATTGACCGTGATACAGACATGGGTCTTTTCAACACATGGGCAAATATTTATCATTACGTATTCCCCATTTACGTTTATATTTCAGGCGGCATTCGACTGCTGAAGGAACTAATGTAAGCGCCATTTCAGTTATCCTCTGATTTAAGTTTGTAATTTCTGCGTTTCATCGCCTTGTTTTCACTAGGGACGAAAACTTCAGAGATTGTCAAATAAAGTCAACACTTGGAGAAAGTCGACAGTTTCTGGAAACATTGAACACATTCCGTGTACTTCACACGGTATTCGAAGACACATACCGGACCTGTGTACAGCCTATGACAAAGTTTAGTGGCATGGCGATTGCCGTGTTGGAGTTGTTTGGAGTAATCACACTTGATGGGAGACATGCACGAATAATGGGACTTGCTGCAGTAAATTCGCTACTGTACTTGTCCGTAGTATACCGCAAACAGCGGCTCCTTTTTGAGACATCAGTTAAACTTCGGAACCAATGGTTGCGCGAAGCGTCTATTGGCTATATACGAAGCAAGATAATGAGTAAATACGTCAGGAGCGTAAGGGCCTTTAGAGTTAGTGTGGGGGACCTATACTTTTGTATAGGTGATAGGATGACAGTCGCCACAATACTTGACAATGTTTTAAATACCACGATATCTCTTCTTTTGAGTCAGTGAAATATAAGAAAACTCGTTGAGTGATAAGGTTAGATAATACGAAAAACATCTATTCCATATAATAGCAAAGTTAACCAAATTCCTTCGCAATAACCAATGTCAATTTTCACGTTTTTTTAGATCCTGGAATATTTTAATGAGTTGCAAGGAGTGTATCAAAAAGCCACAATTCAAAAAGCCAATTTACAATTTAATATTTACAATTAAGGTCAGGACTGGCATTTAAAATATAACTTATCCTTGTGACTAACCTATCCTAAACGTTGAAAGTTTGTCTGCTGCAAACCATTTTTCATATGGCACGACAATGTTTCTCAATTTTTGAATTTTTTCTCACCTGTGGCGGTGCTATGTTTAAGGGATCAAAATCGGAAACGATCATAAAAATGTACGGAAGACTGGACCGTGATCGGGATCTGGAAAGCTGCTTGAAACGATCTGTTACATCAAATTATGCTTGTATTTCGTACACAATTTTTCTAAATTTTATTTCTGGAGTAGCGTTTGCGGACATCGAGGTATAAGCCCATTCTTCGAATCGACTGACATGCTTTTTTGCATACACAAAGCGTTAGGAGGAGAGATATTTCGTCACAGTGACGGCTATGTCCTTCAAAATGTGCTTAGCGTGGGTTTAGTTAATAAATGGAAGCTCATGGACATGATGCAGTTGAGACGTGGCAGAATCCGGAATGGACTCGAATTATTAAACACGATTTGAATGATAGGGCAAAGCAACTTATGGTTTTGAATGCCAGGGGAAGTTTTATTCACCTTGTCGCTAGTGTAGGGTTTGCAGTGACCATATTTATTTGATTTACAGCTTTGCACATATTGGAAGCATAATCGCAAGTTGATTAAAAATTGAAATCGGCACTGCCATTTCAATATCGCGACTATTCCGTTTTGCATATTGTTGATGGTCTGTTACAATGAGCAGGGTTTATACGCACGTTTCATGTTATCCACTATTGAGGAAATCCAATTACAGAAACTGTTACCAACTTGTCTTCATGCAAACAGAAGCATGCATTACGATTTTAGGCTGATTACGAAATGCGCAATACAGATTTTCAGTCTTTACACTTCACAATTTAAAATAAGTACATCAAAAGCTGCGTCATTCTGAAATTATTCCACGTTCTTCGTCCAAGCTTGACATGCGCTTGTAATGTTGACATCACAGATACTTCTGCATTTCCCTATTGATTGGTGCGTTTCATGTAACGGATTTATGCGATCACAACCTATAATTACCTGCTCTATTTCTCATGGCTTGACATTAACCATGCCAAATATGCTTATGTTATCTGTAGTGAATTGGATACTATTCTTTGTCTGTCCAACTGTATGTGGATGTAAGTACAGGTTCAGAAGGTATATAGCTTGATGCGTAGTTGGACATTTATTTTTTATTTTTTGGTGCAGACTCCTATGCAAAAAGTAAACAAACACAGCCGTGTGCATTGGTTTCTGCACCAAAAATATAAAAAAATGTCCAACTACGCATAAAGCTATATACCTTCTGAACCTGTATAGTATACTTACTTAGTATACTGTATACAAATTTAGTAATTACATTACATTTTGCGCACATGCATTAAACAAACTTTAGAACACATCAAAAATTTAATACCTTTTCAAAAACTGCATCATATATACATATGTACATATATTTTATTCTTCTTGTCACAAATCATGTAAAATGTAAAACATCCTTTTATAGTCGTAGCCGCAATCACTTGCCAACAGGCTCATGTTCTTCCTGAGGAGGACTTTCCTACTCTCAATATATTCTCTGGCTGAGAGCAGGTGCCATCTGACGATGACCTTCTTAACTGACGATGAGAAGGGCCACTCTGTTAAGGATGCTGTTGGATCTGCCCTCCCCTTGTTTCCAAGAGCAATACCACAGCATACCTTCCCCGTACTGAACGTTTGGTACACACCGAGCCGAGCAGGATTGGCAAGCAGCTTGGCGGTCACCCATCGGACCAGTGCTAGCGTTGCTTAACTTTGCACGTCTAGCGAGAACCGTTAGGCTCTCTCCAAGCTGGCTTGCTCAATCATCATTTGGTTACAAGTGTGTTACTTAGCACGTCGCCAGTAAACTTGTCACGACAGTGCATAATTAATTTGGTGTTAGGTCAATCCCAATTCAATATGAGTGGTTGTCCGCCTTAGTAAAAAAGGTGAGGTAAAATGCGACAATAAAAACACTTCCAAAGAAATGGTATTATTTGCCATCAGAATGATATGTTTTGTTGCTCGAATAAGCCTGCTTATAAATACCAGCATTTTGGCTAGGATAAAGAGCTCTTCTGGGTCGGATGCGAATTAGTTACCGCAGATGCTTAGAATAGTTTCACATTTTTCTGTTTTAATTAATACGTCTGTAAAAAGCAATCCATTACTGTCACTCCCCCCAAATACCATATTATGACAAAATTAATCCAAGCCATTCAATTCCATTAACACTTAAATCGCCAAGAGTATATCTGAACGTGTAGCCAACAACGGAGGCTGCAGTAACATGAATAGAAGGTTGGAAAATGAGGAAAGCCAGTCTATGCTTTGACACTTTGCATGTGGACAGAAATAATATTTTCCACACAAATAATATTAATTCATCTTTATATAATGATCTTCATTGGATCTCAAATCCTGAATTTACATATTTCATTATTTTTATGGGTGTCACACATTGGCCATCAAAGCCACTGCGAGTAAACGTACAACTTTTCTAAATAAATTGGCTGCTAGATTTAAACATTTGACACATAAGATTATTGTAGGATACACAAAGTGATTATTTGGGTTGAAATCTTGTACTGTCACTAAATGAACCATTTCAATTTCTATATTTTTCAGCTTATATAAAAGAGACAAGGCAAAATATTAGCATGGCAAAACGTTTTCTTTTCGCGTAGCGCATATCCAACACTATGTCTATTATAATCGTTTGCAAATTGAAATTTTATTTATCGTTAACATGGAATTTGCTTTAATGTGATTATTTGGATTTCCTTACGAGAAAATGGCTCCAAGATATTTCATTTGAATATTTTGGCTCGACGCCGATTAGAATAAATTTGTGCGGACAAGTTTGCTGAAGCCACGCAGGTGTGACATTTGTTCCACCTTGAATGAAGAGAAAGAATTCCCATACTGCTGGTATCTGAGATCATCACTAAAGATAAAAATGAATGTAATTCGAAATCATTAAAATGAAAAGGGTTGGAAAAAAGTTCAACCCTTTAAAGGGTGACATGAATATTGCTGAGGAAGTTTATAAGCTACTCTCCTCAAAATTTTTTTGTAAAAAAGCAGGGGTTTCTTTCAGAAACGTGGTTCCTAACAGTGCATTTAAACTCACATGATAACTGTTAAATGAAATATTTAAAAAATATTCTCTGCTAACCGCCAATGCTCCGCAATTTAAAAATATTTTTGCTTTTATTTACGCTCTTTACCTTATGATTTTAATTTTCTAATGAATCTAATACATATGTGTGCTTGTCAAAGTTTCTATTACAGATGTAATCTTGAACGCCATTCACAAATTGTTTCTAAGTTTGTTTATTTATGTTAAGGACAGATATCCAAATTCCATGTTCAGTTTGATTATCGGGTCAAAATTCTCTAAATTTAGGCGGACAAATGAATGAATTCATTGCTACCAAAAAAGTGCCTTCATACACACTGTGTTGGAAAAGTTCATGTTTACCTTTAACCGGTAAAATCATCTTGCAAATAAGACTATTGTTCCTTTGCATTGCTATTCAGAACACCGTAAGTTAATGTGAATATTTATTCTGGATCCACTCTGCTCTATCTAATTATGAGGTAAAAGTTCATTTATGAAGGTGCATGGATTTAAAGGAACTGCATCCTTACAAAACTTCTTTTCATGAAAGTATTTAAGAAATTAACAATTTATTACGGTGTGAAATCTCAGGGCTTCATCCCCTACATGCATCTTACCTTGCAGAAGTGCATTTCCTTCTCCATGTGCAACATAGCAATATCTGTATCGAACTGGATTATTCGGTTTTTCCCTAAAAATGCATGCGTCAATTTTGTGGAAGTACCTTGCTATCTACTAACACATTCAAGGTAACCTTTATAAAATACACGAAACGTGCAATACAGTTCACTCTGTGAGCTCAAACTTCCTGTTTCCATACAGTTGGAGATGGGAAGAAAATTCGTTAGGCACATAGTACGTTCAACAAATTGTTGACATAGAAGGAAAAAATAAAAAATGGATATGAGGTGAACGGAGTTATCGCATATCAAGTGTCACCACTCAATAAACAAATCAGTCTGTAGCGGGGAGAGGAGTGAGGAAAATGTAGAGGGAATGAGCTAAGTAAAAAAATCTTGTGGCCGAAAGGTAACAAAAGAGCAAGTTGCCGTCTCTTTGATTTAAGCACAACGTTTCAGAGTAAATTGAGATATGCCAGCTGTAACTCTCACAGCTGCGTAATGTTACAGCTTGAAAGGCAACGAATACAATTTAACGGTCTTTACAGCGTGATAGTTTTATCTTCTGCAAAAGTATCTGAAATTGAAACAAAGGGACAGGGAATCCCCTTTAGAATATTTACCAGCTTGGAAGATAGTTTCTGGGAAGATAGATAGACAGATAGAATGTTATGTTGTCGGAGTTTATCAGTATCGTTGTCATTATTTGCACTGCAATCGTGCAAACCTATTCCAAATAAAATTTACGAAAAAGTTATTTAAATGGAATACGGAACAAGTTCTTCATATTTTTCAAGTAAATTCGTCCAGTAGCAAAATTGGTTCAATCTAATAACTTGAGACCTTCCGCAGTCGATATATTATACAATTACGCAAGTGTAACGTAACATCTATTATATTGTTACAGTTTTTATTCTTTGCTCCAAAATCAAACCTGAGATTATCGTAATGTGCATATGAAACGACCTTGATGAAAATTGTTTCGGGGTGAGATAGCATACTAATGGAGATTAGTATGGGCAGAGTTTATTACAAATAATTTATAAATTAATTCGAGAATTTAACGTAATACAATATAATTGATTTGCAATTATGTATTGCATTTTACATAATTATTTACTACAAACATTGCGAAAGTGCGACGTCATCAATTTCGTTTGCCGCTAATATATTATTTGATTGTAACAAAGGTTTGATTTCTGCACCATCGCGCGTGTTTTCATTTAATGCTTAAATTAAATTAGTTTAAATTAGGTGGATTTCATTGATACCGATAAAAAAATTTCTGTATTTATAGAATATCTTCCATTTGACTAATAGTATAGTACAATTAGTAATTGTCAATTACATAATATTATATTGCAGCTTTCTGTGCCACAGCCGTTCTTGGAGTCGGGATAATTTGTTTACCATATTCATACGCAAAATAACAATATCTCCAAGAGAACAACCGCTAATCTTTCTTTTAATCCATGAATTTCTTAAACTACCAATGACCTAGTACAGCAATTAATCGTGTTGAACCATGAAACATAGAAAAGGCCGTCCAAACAATTCATAAATTAGTGTGCGTCAGTCTCATGAAATTCGTCAAGTAATACCTAGCACATGTTACAATGCTTACCAGTAATAATTAGAATATTTTTGGCAACGAAAACTGCTCCAACTCCATGCTATATACATTATTAGACTACATATTCCAAACGCGGCATATTCCGTGGCCAAACGGTGTCGTTCGGAGACTGCATAAATTGAGTTGATGGGCAAAGCAATTACCAGACAAGGTCGAATATAACGCAAAAACTATCTGTTCCAAGCAGACTGTCCGATGAAGTCCCTGAATTTAAATTCCGCGCGCAAATTCCCCCCAATTTACTCAATGGCTACGTTGGAATGAATAGATAAATAACTTTACTAGTATTCATTTCAGATTAACCATTGAGCAAATTGGGGGGAATTTGCGCGCGGAATTTAAATTCAGGGACTTCATCGGACAGTATGGTTCCAAGTAAGAATATGCGCTCATTAAAGTCATCAATACTTAATTTTTTCCGCCTTTTCCTACAGGTGGTAAGATATGGGTACCTTGATTTTCATCTAAATAAAGAATAGTTTTAGTGACGTTTATTAAATACTGTGACGCCTTTAAATATGGATTTTGCTCTGTATGGTTTCTAGTGTGGTGCAAGTTGTCTGCGTAGATTATCTTCTCGGGTTGGTAAACTGCCAAGGTCACTGTCATATGGAAATTGTAAGCCTTTAAGCTGCCTATTTTGAGCGACGTTAGCATTAAAAAACTAGCAGCTTCCATTGATTCAAACATGTCAGTCAATGCATGTGGTGTAAAAACAAACTTTGCGCAATACAATGGGTTTATTATGTATGCCAAATACCAAGAGAAAAATATATTCATGTTCTCTTAATCAATATTGTCCATATGTGCATTGTGGTGGTATTAAGCACGAGCACTTATAAGTACATGTTATGATACATGAGTACTTGATTACAATACAAAGTCCAGAATATATATAACTCCTTGCGATGCACCACCTTGCCCGACATAATGGAGATTAGTGTGGTATTCACGAACAAAGATGAATAAAAATAGCAATCCGTCCAAAGCGCAGCAAATTGTTTTGTATGCTTGATGTGATTCGTTGAAATCCCCGAACGATATGAAAATCGAGTTGATGAAGTGCTAGAAAGTTTAGTGTAAATGTGTTTATAAGTAACTACTCAAGTACAAAACATATTAAATGATTTTGGACGCTAGTCTGGCCATAAAAGCACTTTTTATATTTCTGTCATAAATCATTTCCAAGTGTGGAAATCTACTGGTGCAGTGTGAATCCTGCCGTTCGTTTAATGTACTATTCCCCTTAAATTACAAAATTCAAGATTAAATGAGCCTATTAAAGTCAAACTTTTTAAATTGATTTAACGCAAAAATTGCACTGATGAATGCATTTCCTTTTCGCTTCCATTTGTGCTTGCTAATACAAATTACAATGCAAAATATGCCAAATGCACATGTCCCCACCACCGAAGCTTAAATTATGATTACTTTCTGTAACAACTATCTTCTGCAGTATAACTCACGCACGTTATCATTGCGCACTCAACTAATTTTCCAAATTTGAATTAATTATTATCTGATCAATTCGCTATTCCAGCAAAATCATTTTAATCAATAGGGTAAAAACTTCCGCGTTATCAATTCAAAGCAAACACAGACAAAATTGGAACCTGCGGATGCTAATTTCGGAGAAAAGCTTAAGTTAGAACGAACTGGCGTGGAGGCATAATAAAAAAGTTCACACAGAACTAAAACCAAGATTGTTAATGCGGAATCCTGTGCTACCTTTGGACGGCTATTAATCAAGCGACGAGTTGGCTTATATTGATCCAGTTTTTGAATATAAATCCTTTGCGCAGCATTTTGTTCTTCAGCATTCAATCGACGTGGAAGCAATGAACGCAAAAAAGCCTTATTCACAACTGAACTTCAAACCTTATCTATACCATTGGTCTTGTTCAAATTGGCATGCTTATTAATTGATTACAATTACATGAAGGTTGCACGCGATTACCCTTTCGCGCGTCTAGACAATCTGATTTAAAATGTTGTAGTGTTTTCCCAAATAAGGATCATTAATTGCTTGTACTGCAACTTATTTTGTCTAATTGCGAAGATTTAGATTGTTGCTGGAAACACAGCATCATATTTGACAACGAAATTGCTACGTTGAAGCAAATTATACCAAATTATATCCTTTTATGTTACACGATAGTTAAACTTGCGGCTAAATTTTAGAGTAAGGTGTCATCATTACCCCAGTAAAATGTAGAAATTTGTCAAAGATTATAAGGGGATGTGAGCAATGCTCAAAGTGGGTTAATCCATGGTGAAAAAAAACATCCTAAATTGGGGCAAATAAACACCAAACCAGTTTTTTAACTTGCTTACATTCACAAATACCTACCCTCATTATTCGTCTCAAAACGTCATTAACCTTCCAGGCTATGTAACGAATTTCAATTTTCAAGCATTCATACCGTATAAGGAAAAGAGCATAGAGTTTTAGGGTCTATAAGCAATATCTATGAATTACATTGTCGAAACTTACAAAAAACTTGACTTTGACTGTGACTAAAAAATCATAACTTTATAATATATGTACATTATTCACATAGCCAATAATATTAAATAAAAGTGCACATCAATAAATATTCATTTAGCTCTGAAATTTAATAGTTAATGGGTCTTAAAATGATCATTTACATAAAGAAAATATTTTCAAGGCCAGTTTTGACGAAAAATTAGTAGTAAAGTGATGGTTTTTATTGCAGAATCAAATTTTCCCTATATTATGTTGCTTAAGACCTTATGAATACATACACTGTTCAACTTCAGTAACGTTCATTATACCTTGAATGCTCCATTGTGTTCTTTCTCGGAACAAATTGGCAATTATCCAACGACGTTTGATACCTACAAACCAAATTCGTATATAAAGCTGAAGCAAATGGTGTTCGTACAATTTACTCTGTTGGCTCGTCAAGAAATTATGCCCAAAGAAAAAATTTCAGCTAAATCATCACTCAAATTATTGTCATCATATTATTAATTCTGAGAACAAAGTCGTATATAACTTTGAGTTTGTAATATAAATGTTTTGAAAAAGGAGAATCCGAACATAATTGAGTAATTATGCATAGCAGCTGGGGACCACAAAATGAAGCAAATACTTGTATTGGGGCACATTATGATTTTGGGTGGTATGCAATCAATTTTATTACAAAATATGTTTGGGTGGAATATTTATTGTCATTATTAGTTCGCTGGACACTATGCCTTATCGTTATCATACTACAGGACGTTTGAATGTAAAACGCAATGTCTGTATCGCGGCATCAGATTGAGAAGCAAATAAAATTAATATCTTTTAGTGTATTTAGGATTTTAGCCCATTGGGGAAAATATTTAAACATTGTGTTACGCGGCATTTAGAATAATGATAAAAAGCAACCAAGAGGCTTATTGCTTACCGGTGCCGGTAACTTTCTTGAACGAGTTTTTAGTAAAGTGAAAGTACAAGCCTATTTCTGTGCGTCTGTCTGTCAGTAGTTTTTAGTAACTACTGGAAGCATGAAATGCTTATATAGGTAGTTATTGCGATTGATCTGTTTGTCTGTCTGTGTGTCCGTTTGTCTGTAAACACTATAACTTTCCTCCACGTTGACCGATTTGGTTCAAATTTTGCATGCAGGTACCAATGGTGATTCTAAAGATCGGTATTGATTTTGGGGCTCCGGGGCCTAACCCCAGGGGTACGGTGGGGGGTAGCGTCCCCCATGCATCCTTATGGGCAAAAATCTTTTATCGGCTTATCTGATAGAGAATGTTATGCTGATCATTTTTTGTCATAACACCATAGGTCAGTTCGGCGAACTGTCGAAGTGGTGGATCCATAACCCTCACGGATCATAGGGTCACGAAAGGGTCAAAATATATTATTTCGGAAATTCATCGAAATTAGTGTTTGGGAAGGTGAACTGAGTGCCAAATGTTCTTCACACACAACACGTTTCCGGTAGTTTTTTAATTCGGGTTTACACCCGTCCTAGTTATTATTATTTAGCTTGTACACCTCCAACGTTGCATAGAACATATTCGGCCTTCCGGACGTTTGGAGAATATCTCAGGTTGATTTGTTTCATATTATAACGGAAAGTTAGATTTTGGAGTTCCTATTTTGTGTTGTTCAATTTGAACAGTTCAAAGCAGATTTAGGTGCAGTGATAGCTCACCAAAAGTGACGGACCTCAGATTGGCTAAAATATGGCTACAGTGATTATGTATTGGGCGTCGCTTCCAATCTTGAGTATTGAAGCTTTACTACAATCATTCATTCAAATTGCAGCACTTTTGACCTAGTTGGTTGCCGCAAATTTGACTAGACAACAATAGCAACATATCCGATTCCTTAGTTCAGTAATTGTGCACAAAATGTTCGCCATAATACCGCAATTGTGTCTTTAGTAGGTTTCAATTATATTACTTTATCTTTCACGTTATTTATTAAATTGTTTATTGTTATGATTCTCTGACACTCCATCCATTCGTGGTGTATCAAAAATCCACGAATAATAATAATTAATAAATTAATAAATTTGTTTTTAATAATAATCAAAATATACAGGAGTACGCTTCATTATCCATAAATCTCCATTTGTTTGATATTTTCCTGTTTCTTCCATCTGCCTAAATTTTTCTACAAACTAGAAATAGCATACAAGAAACGAAAATATTTAAGAACATGATTATATAAGTTGCTGCGCTTTTCCCTTAAAACATCATGAGAAAGATCAGCATGCTCTGTGATGTGTATGCACGTATGATTAGGAAGGTATGGTAGGACCTTTCCAAACGCATTCAAGATAAATCGTTTGATTGATAGGATTCCAGCATGTATTAACTGAGCGGCTCAAATAGACAACCCTACCCAACGGGTTCCTTAGTAAAATTAGGTTACGTGAGCAATCACACGATGTATCATGTGCTAAGTAAAGTTTGTTTTTAAAAGCTTAAACTTGTAGCTTTAAAAATCAATTTTAGTTGAACACTTCGCATTGCAGTAAAAATTTATACACTCGCTCAAAAATAGAATTTAAACCATCCGCGAGTATTTGAAACGTGCGTACTAAAGCAGCGTGAAATTATTTTAAGAAATTAAGAACAGTATAAAATATTATTCATTATACAGCGTCCTCAATTCTAAAATTCACGTCATCCATGACATCAATTGCCACATTTGCTCTTGATGGTGGTTTTAGTTGAAAAATTTTATTACTCATTCATGGTTAAGAATATAGAACTGCAACTGCTGAACATCAGCGCCCCAATTAATATTATCCATCCAATGAGAGAAAATTTTGGAACAGATGACCAAATCCCTGATGTTCGAAGATTTAGAAAAGGATATCTACTGATCGATAGGTTTACCTGTAATCACATTGTATTGCTATTGGAGTTCAGGCTATTCTGCATAGAAGTTTGCATTCACCATTCTTTCAACTTCCCAGCATTTTAAATTCTCTTGGATTCAACTTCAGTACTTAATATCGTCGGTAGCGTTACAATTAAGAGCCTACAACCACATGATCAACATTGGAAAGGAGGTGTGTTCATAAATACCTTCGTACCAATAGCACACACGAGTTAGAAACGTCACTTTTTTCAATTCCTATCGTTATCATTGGTTTATAAGTGGCATCGTCGCAACGCAAGAAGAGTAAGCATGTGTATTTCCTCATTCGTCTCTAAGCATCCATTCTAGTCATTGTAATATGAAAACAGGCAAATCCAAGTTAGTTTACGTCGGATGACAGTAAAATATTTTCGAACGAACGAACGAACTAAACAGACCACAATTGTGACACTTTGGCGGAACATTTATTAGTGCAAACATACTTATTATCTACAGACTATCATAAAGTTAGTCAAGCAATCGTCATATTTACTTTTGTGAACAGTTACTGGACTTCAAATGTCGAACAGGTTGCAGGAAAGTCAAAATTAAAATTAAAGACTTGTTTAACTAAATGACTTCAAGCAAAACATGACTATACATAAGTCAGACGCGTACGTGCCCGAATTTAGGAACTGTATAATATATTTCTCAACAAAGGCATGCACGGATGGTAATAGACATAGCGATTAAGAACATCGTGATGAGAGAGTGCCATTTATAAACTGGCTAGTAAAATGATACATACGTATGAATGTATTTAATTAACTATTTTCAACAATTTAAATTTGATCCTCTGATGCTTCTCCCGATGTGAAAATTGAATAGACTAATATCCTAGGTTTTAGTGTCTGTTACTTATTTTAGTAACCTAATACACTTCAATTTTCATCTATCCCGGCCCTTCTAATAATTGCATTAACCCTATAAAACTTGCATTGATTTCGAAGTTGCATGATCATTGCATACTCATCGAAGTTTTGCATCACCATCACCTCTAATTGCACTTTTTGATAATTATGTTTTGGATAATACAGGGACATTCATGCTGTTAGTCTAAAAAAATACAGAGTAGCAGGTCAATGGTATCATCACACGCATTCGGGAATGTTCTAATCTGCTAAATAAAGTGGATGGGTTTGTGAACATTGCCGCTGTCTTCCTGAAGGGTCACATTTAGCAAAAATACTTATCGCCCTCCATAAATCACAATTTAACAGTCATTTTCGGATTTAATGGCAACACGATTGGGTCTTTTATTCACTTGGGCAAAAAGTAGGAATATATATAAACTTGTCAATCTTATTTTCACATGTCGGCCGTACATATTTTCATCTTTGTCGCCTCATCAGGAAACATATACATCATTTTTGCTTTGAAGTATCTTCTAGAAGTAGAATACAATACTCGTGAGAATGAGAAAACTATGCGAATATTGAAGATTACTGCAATTGATTATTTATAGTTGTATTTGGTGGTCACCTAACAAACGTTTCGAAACTTATCCTTCAAAACTTGTAGTAACGGGCGTCACCATATGCATATAATGGCAATTGTAAATCCTTTTAATGGAAAACTATTTGAGAAACTTCCTGCTTTACGACTTCTGTTATTTCTGGGTATCTTCGGGTTGTGATACACATTACGGTCTGTTTCGATGGGCTCATGTTTAATTCATAAACTGCTCCGGAACCCGTTTAGACATTAATTTCTCTTGACAGTTCTGTAACTAACTGTAAAGATTATAATTTACCGCTGTAAGATGCTGACAAACTTCACTTCCATCAAATGGAATATCTGCATTTGGAATACTTAAAATAAATCAGATTGTCGTCTTATCTTATCTTCTTCTTCGGTGCATAACATTTTTTTGGAAACGGGAGATAAAAGCATTTCCATTGACGCAATTTACTGGATTTTGCAGTTCTTAAGTGTTCTCAATTGGACGCTGCTGACCTCTGTGCGTATTGTGTTTGTTAGACGCATATAATAAATATAGGAAAATGTAAAAATGCAATAAAGCATGAATTTTTAACTCTATGAGCAAATTTAATGATCCGTAGCACATTCTTCGCAGACCTTATTTTTGATTGAGATAAGTTTTGATTTTTTAGCCAGTTTGATTGAATAATCATTTTATTTTAAATATTACTTCACTTCAATTATCATCCTTAATAAAATATTTGAAAGCAGATGCAGCAGGTTGCGGCAAATCTATATTAAAGTTTATAAAAGTATTCCGCGACATCTGTAGCAATCGGCGTCATTATCTACACAAAATTTGTGCCAAAAATGGTTTCTTAGTGTTATTATTATCGGCGAAATTTGCTTTCTAATATTCTAATTTTAAATTGAGTCGAGATAGTTACCCCTATATATGGTTACTTTCCCGGATATGTAATCATTACAATTGGAGGTACTATTCGTGTAATCAGCAGGCTCCGTCAAATATTTTTGGAAAACGAAAAGTTGGGGTCAGGTAGCTAAGAATACGCTATTTCGCATTCAATTGTACCAGATTCCGAGCCACAACCCTTATTTTGGTTGAATTATGGTGTCGAAAGTGATGGAAAACTCATTGTGCGGTTTCGCCTGTAAATCGCACAATTTTAAAGATATCCACAAAATCTCTTCTGCACTGCAAAGATGATAGAAATATCTTTGCAGGTAATTCAGGGTTTAATAAAATTCCTTGAAATAGTCATAAAAATTCAATTTGAAATTCGCATAAAATTGTTTCATTTGTAAAATGAGAAAAAAATCATTTTTGGTTCATACTTGCATATTTCGGCGTTACGGTTCACAATATGACTAGTAAACTTCAAGCAATAAATAAAAGACTTAATTCGCAGAATGCAAATAATTAGTAAACACGAAACGTTTAACAAGTTTACTTCAGTTGAGCCTGCTGATTACGCGAATAGTACCTCTGTTGTTATCTTGAACCGTACATTGGCAATATTTCTAGTCATACGGTGGAATATGTCAAGAAGTTGTGCCATCAATGCAAAATCATATAGATCGAGTAAAACCAGGTCAGGACTACCAAATCACAATATCTTTCAGGATTTCATAAAACTGAACTCAAATAGTCACCCGAGAACTAAAATATCTGCTTCAGTTCTGACACGATTTATAATAGAAATTTCACTCATTATACATACCCGGATGTTTATTTTGCCAGATTCGGTAGATGGTGCGCTAAGCGGCGTCATATTATAAGCCATAACAACTACATTAAAAGGATCTCGAGCATTACAATGTTTTATTTTACGAGCATTTATTTGACTAAATACAGTCGAGAAAATACTTTGATACTACTTATTAATAGCTCATTGAAGAGAGTTGGAAACTTTCCTTACCGAGCAGGCAAGAAGCTGCAAAAAAATTTGTGCTATGTAGGTGCAAGATAAACATTTGTTTCACGGAGGATTTGTAACGGCGACGAGCGGCTCTTAGGAAGAAGTAAATGTTTTTACTCGTTTAAACTTCATCTCGCTTCCAATAATTATTTCCATGGCAAGTCGGGATATACGCGAGAGAGCTTTGACTGGATCTTGGATACTTTAGGCTGTCATTATAGCTGAAAGCCACAATCTTTTATTTTCTGCATTCTATTCAAACGTTGCATGACTATTTGATCGTATCACATTGTGACGGAAGTGTGAATCGTCGCTGCAGCCAATAGTTTTGAAAGATAATATCCATATGACTGATACAATAATCATTGAGCATTCAAAGTCCAAGATTCGTTACGTTTCGATATTTCAAAAAGTATTTACTTGAGGTAGAAACAGCAATTGTTTTACAGATGCATATTTAATGGTTCCAATGATTTGAAACCAAGTCACTTCCTGTATGTATCTTTGGCTGTACCAGGAAGTAAATTCAAAGTATCACCTTGTGTTCGATCGAAAACTTTTGCAGGATAAACTCTTACATGTCTAATCTGCTGATATAACAAATTTAATTGCAGACGTCTCCGGCTAGATACTTTAAAAATATGCCTCAGGAGATGGCACGGTACTTTTTTCTATCATTGGCAGATATTATTGTCCAGACGGTGACTTTTATTACTCAGGTATTCAGAACGGATATGCACCAGGGACTGATAAAATTTGACAAACAACCGAAGCTATGATATTTTAAATATTTGCAAATGTTTCAGGTCGATTAATATAAATGGCGACCTACAATAATTTTTAGGAAAGAGCAGATCCCTTCGCGCCATCGTCCTTTTTTATGGATTGGCTGTGAATAGTATGATGGACGAATTTGTTTAAAGCAGTTCGTTTTCTTTCTTTGCAAACAAGCTGTACATGGGCCGCTACGAATTTCGTGGAAATTTCATCTGACACATGTTTGAGTTCAAAGGCGAAGAGTAGATAACACGGAATTCTAGCTAATAATGGCACGCAATCCTGTGACAACAGTAGTAGGGTGTAAACTGCATTAGATGACATTAAAATTGATAAGGTCTGTACAGTCCTGTTGATTTTTAAATATATTGGAGGGTATGGCAAAGGTCAGAGTGGTAGTAGAGGTAAGTGAGTGGAGTGGAGGTTGAGTTTGGAAGCTGTGGTGGTGGTAGTGGTAGGTATTTAGTATGCATGGAACAAAATCATGCATACTTTTTGTTGTGTGTGTGTGTTGGATGGATGGCTGCTAGCTATAGTGTTTATAGCTAAGCAGCTTTGTTCTGATGATGATGAGTTGATGACGCTGGAATGATATATACAAGTTATATATCATTCTGTTCCGTTTTTGACAGCGGATGATATTATGATGATGAGATGGTGTTGTAGATAACACCGTAAATGCATTTTCATGCGGTTTTTTAGTATGCTGATTTTAATGACAGCTACCTTGACCGCATGAAATGCATTTTTTATGAGGTACTACTGCTACTGCTACTACATACTACTACTACAAACTACTACTATTAGTTTATGCGCCTACATATTCATGAATATACCTACCTACCTATTATTGCATGCATCCCTACCTGCATATTATATATTTTTTAAGACCGTTGACTTTTCAATGCCTATATATTATAAGCATTGAAAAGCCAACACATTGAGAATGAGATTTTCTCATTCATCGGAATGGAAAAAGACAGCCAAAAAGCGTAAAGAACAAAATCTTTGACACTTTTTGGCTGACTCCTTTGCTGTTCGCTGCTTCTCTTTTCTTCGGATTTTCTTCTTTTTTCTTCATCTTTTCCTTCCTTCTTCTTCCTGGACAACACGATGGACGCGGTAAGTAGACCATATAATATTATATGATCATTTTAAGTGAATCATCATCGTCATTATTATTATCATCATCAAATTTTCATTGATTTTTCTTCTTCTTTTTTTTTGCAGTGCTCCCTCCTCCTCTCGTGCCTCCTCTGCTTGGAAAAGCCTGGTTGTTGGTGGATCAAATGGACAATGGACGACAATTATGGATCGTGCGTCCAAGGGGAGAGCGTCGTGGGAAATCCATTCCTGGTAGGTGCAATTTCAGTGTAATTTATATTTTAAGTGAAAGTGTGTGCATGTTGTGTGTGTATGTGTACCTAATGTATTTTAAATTTATTTTTAGTATCTGGCTGATGGAAAGGAGGACCTACCACGTTGCCCCGTGCCCCCCACGTCCCCACCAACCCCGCCAACCTTGAGAGGAGCATTCGGTGCATTTTCCAATTCTGCGGGTGAGTATATATGTATATTATGTGATGTGATGGCATTACGATGCATGTGCATATTATTATGATCTAACATGTTTTTTATTTTGTTTCAGCTCCAGAATATGATCTCCTCATCCTGATGTTAGTCATCCTCTCAATCGGTGCCTTCTTTACGGCGTGCTTTTGTTTTTTCTGCATTTTCCAATGCTGCTATGGACGTGCCAGAATCCATGCAGCAAAATTCAAGGGCCGCCGTACTAGAAGAGCACCGAGAGCTCAACACGGCCTTCCAGATGCGGATGTCCACCTGGAGTCTGTGCAGGCCTTAGAGGACGAGGAGGAGGAACATCAGGAAATACATATACAGATGGAGGAATATTTAGTTGAGAATCCTGTTCAGCCACAATCCGTTACGCGTACTACTACCGCCAGTACAAATCCTTTTCTTGCTAATTATTATGAATCTATTGTTTAATTTAGTGTCCTATACTACTGTTATTGTTTTTTTTGGATAGTTTCAATACGGAGGTCAAAGCGAACACGCCGTCAACCTATTAGGTTAAATTATGAATAAATTTTTTGCATCATGAATTCTTACTGTTTGTTTTAAACGTTTCTGATCCCACCTTATTTTACTTTTTGACTCAATGTACAAATTATCAATAATTTCAAGTGCAATTAAAAGACTGAATTGTGTGAAAAATCTCACTTCCAATTTTCTCTAAAAATAGATCAAATATTTTGATAACATTTTGTTCCCTCAATACGTTATTGCATTATACAAATTTCCGACAACAACTAATGAGTGCAACATTCTAGAGAAGGAGTCACTACGCAATGATCTCTTGATATTACTGCAGCAATAAACCACGCCTACATTTGTCTGGGGCAAACGGTATGAAGCTATTTTTGTTCATTTCCGTTTTGACAGCTCTCAAATTGACAGCATTTCTCACTTTTTTCAAGCTCACAGCATTTCTTACTTTTTTAAGCTCACAGCATTTCGTACTTTTTTAAGCTCACATCATCTCTTACTTTTCTCAAACCAACAACATCTTTTATTTTTCTCACATTCACAGCATCTCATACTTTAGTCAAGTTACTTTTACTGCAAAAAAATTACTGCAAAATATATTCAAGCTTTATGATCGCTCAATGTAAAACATTATTACATTGTACAATACTACACCAACAATCAATGATTACACCGTGCTAGAGCAGGAGTCAGTACGTGACGGTTTCATCATCTTATCTCAACAACAAACCCCGCCTACATTTGTCTGGGGCAGACAGTAGGAATCTATTTTTGTTCATTTCCGTTTTGACAGCTCTCAAATTGACAGCATTTCCTACTCTTCTCAAGTTCATAGCATTTCATAACTCTTTAAGTTCACACCGATTGGCACAATAATTCTGGGGCACATTGTTACCAGCGTTGTTCAGTGTAGTGAAAAGTGTACCATGAAAAGTGCTTTAGCATTGCCTACCAATCTAGATTTAAACTTAACAGTAAACGAATCTTGAAATTGGATAGCAGAGCAGAGGTGGATATCTGCCAAGTGCATCTTTATGTTACATCGCTTAATATTTCTGCTTAATATTTTCTTCTTCACAAGGCAAAATGAGTAAAGCAAAGTCTAAACGAAAGGGGAGGGCGAGGACGAACACACTGAGTTGGAATGGGACAATAGCAAAACGCAAGCGAGCTCTACTCATGCAACGAAAAAATCAAGTTGCAGCAAGTAAAATCAAAGCAAAAAGAAATAGAACGTACACAAAAAATGCAAACAGACTAGATGTCATCAAAAAACTCCTTGCTACTTCTCGACCACTGCGGTTAGTAGAGCTCACTCCGGGCAGCAAGATTGGAAAAAAGTTTTCATGCAATGAATATGGATGCACATTTCAATGCCATGCATCGGCTGAACTTGATGCTCATGTAAAACGCAAGCATTCATGCAACGTTTGCAACAGCAGAGTTCCCAACCTCGATAGGCATACAACTTGTAGAAAAAAAGATGACTCAATCCCAGAAGTAGATATAAGTCAAACTGCTTTTCAAGAAAAGGCAAGAGCAAACAGTGGGGCAATAAAAACACTGTTTCATGATTACAAAACAGAAGTCATACAGCTAGACGATGCCATTGCTTTGATTTACGATGATTTATTTAAGCTATTAGCAATGTATGTTGCGGCATACAAAGGAATTCGTGCCAAGTTTACTTTTATTGCAGACACAACTAATCTCAAAACGCAAATTCGAAAGGACATGATTTTTCATTCTGAGTCCACCTACATCACAAATAAATCCTACATACAAGATGTTATTATCGCAAATTTGCGATATGTTGAGGCAGTGGTAAGATTACTCACTCAAGGAGGAAGTGGAATAAAAATAGAGGGAATTAAAAAATTAGAAATCTGCATTGGTTATTATAGACCAATTCGCCCTCGTGGTCACATTGAGCTACCACCAGGTCTGAAAAAAAGATTGGGACTTTTAAACATAAAGTGTGAATCAGACTGCTTCCGCATAAGCGTTATTGCAGCATTACATGGAGATGAAATCAAGCTGAAAAATTATCCACATTTGAAACACAGTGAACTCTCTCCTCGAAACCGAAATTTTTTGAAAACAAAGCTAGTGCTTCCTGAAACGTATGCATCACTTGTGGAGAAAGTGAAAAATGAAAACTTGCTGGACTTTAGTGGTTTCGACGGCGACTTCGATTTAAATGACCTCTATTTATGGGAAGAGAAGAACAGGGTAAGCATAAATATTTACGAATACGATGAAGAGTCAAACAATGTACACCCAATGATACGTACAAAGTTTGATTTTGACAGACATGTGAACCTAATTCTCCTTGAGAATGAGAGAAATGAGCATCATATCGTACTCATCAAAGAAAATTCCAAATTCTTTGGGAGAAATGGAAAGCATAAAAAATATTGGTGCAAGTGGTGCGACTTGGGGTTCAATAGTGAGAAGCATAAGGAATCGTGCAAAATGATATACGAAGGAGGGTTTAAACTTGCTCCTGATGGACAACAGCGTTTCCGTTTTAACGGTCACAGGAAATTGTTACCACCAGTTTATAGAATATATTCCGATCTCCTTTACTCAAGGCTACCAACAAGTGGGGAAATGAAAGCCAATGGATTTGGAGTTGCCGTTATTGGGCCCACAGGAGATCTTGAAGAAAAAAAATTTTACATTGGCGAAAATTCCATGGAAAAATTTATGGAATACATACTGCCGCTTGCATCAAAACTTCAAAAAAAGATAAAATCAAATCAACTCCCTCTTCCCGAAATGTCTAAAGAAAATAGGGATCAATATGACTCTGCTATAAAGTGCGTAGTTTGTCATAGTGGTTTTAGTGCCACTAATCCAAAAAGTCGCCATCATTCCCATCATATCCCTTATCCGATATTTCCCGTGTTGCCGGTTTGTTGTAATTGCAATTTGCAAATTAAGCCAAACACGCAAATTCCTATGTTCTCTCACACACAAATGCAAATGGGTAATCAAATGATTATTCAAAACCTGAAATCCAAGCATGCAAGTCGGGTGTATATTGTTCCACGTTCAAATGAAAATTTTATATCCATCACATTTGACTGGAAGTTGAGAGTGCTCGACAGCAGAAGATTCCTAGACTATCCGCTACAGGAATTAATTCAACGGCTGGCGGAGACGGGCAATATAGACAGACTTACGCCATTTTCTGCAGAAATGAGCTCATCAATCTTGGCTCAGCCATTCTATTTTCCACACACATGGTTCACATCTTTACACCTATTACAGGAACAGGCTCTTCCATCTCAAGAGGAATTTCATGACCTTCTCTGTGATAAGGAAATTGCATGTGAAGAGTATCTTCGCATGAAAACACTTTTTAACAATTTGCAATGTAAATCGTTTGGAGACTATTGCATGGCATATCTAAAAAGTCGCGTTTTTCAACTCGCCGCAGTAATGGAAGAGTTTGGTGAATGGTGCATGGAAAACTATCTACTCAGTCCTTTCAACGAAGTATCGCTGCCAGCGTATGCATACTCAGTTTCCACATATCATGCACGAGCCGCCTTTGAAATCCCAAATAACCCAAAAATTGTGAATTTAATCTTGAATAACATTAGAGGGGGAGTATCACATTTGGCAAAAAGAGTAGTAACTGCACGGAGTGAAAGACTTGGCCACAAAGTAAAAAATGAAGAGCGGGTTGAAATTCTCTGCGCGGATCTTAACTCACTATACCAACATTGCTTAGCCCAGGCCATGCCCTATGCAAATTATAAATTAATGGCAAGAGAGGAAATTTCAAGAATTAACGTTCTAAAATTGAATGGAAAGGAAAGCGGTAAAGGATGGATTTTAATCGTGACACTCGACTATCCGCCGGAAATAAAAGAACATACAAAAGACTTTCCCTTCTGCGCAACAAAAGAAAATCTGAATTTTGATTTTGTGGAACGCGGAAAAAAGCAATTTATCAACGGCTGCGCCCCATCACAGCGCCATCAGTTAGGAGTAAACACATTGCTGTTGACACAGAACCAAAAGAAAAATGTTGCCATTTACTACAAGCTTCTTCAATTTTTTTTGCGACATGGAATGAAACTGACAGAAATACATGACGTGATAGAATTTGATGAGAAACCTTATCTTGAGAGCTTTATTACGAAAAATATAAATATTAGAAGAACCACAAAGGATAAATTCCACGAACAGATTACAAAGCTAATTGGAAATAGCATTTTTGGGAAGCATTTGTCAATACATAATAATCTTAACATAAAATGTTGCACAACAAGTAAAGATGCAGTCAAACAACTAGCAAAGCACAACTTTGAGGATGTAATAATTGTGTCACCGGACGTGTCTTTGGTTTACACCAAGAAAAATGAAGTCACGCTGGATAAGAATATATTAGTTTCATTTGTTGTATTGGATTTGGCAAAGCTCAAAGTTTATGAGCTTATTTACGACTGGCTCAAACCCAAATTCAGAGATAGAATCACAATATGTGCCTCAGAAACGGATAATTTAGTTTGTGAAATTCGAGATCCTAACCGTACGTTTATTAAAGATTTGTGGGACATACGAGAAATCTTTGATTTCTCTACACTTCCACACAATCACCCGCTTTTTGATGACAGCAGAGCTAAAGAAACCGGATTGCTAAAAATAGAATATCCGTACGCGCTGCAGTTTGTTGGAATAAAGTCCAAGCTTTACTCCATACTGAGCAAATGTCAGCACTGCCTACAAAATGAAACACAAGATGTGTTGTTGTGTCAACGATGCGAAGGAAATGAGATCAGTGTAGGAAAAGGTGGGCCACGTAGGAAGCATACACCTCATTCAGTTTATCTACGAGCAGCGATGGAACAAGAGGATCAAGCTGTGGAGTTTCTCACCACCGAGAGTAAAAATCAGCAAGTGAGAGTTACAAGAAGACAAAAAATGATGTTTTCAACCAAAGATGATCGGCGTGTTTGGTTGAATTTTAACGAGTCTGTTCCATTCGGCTACCCTATAAAATCATCATCTTTCCTGCAAAATGCATTAGTGCAAAAGTAATATTTGTTCAACATGGGTGTCTACGGCCCAATCGATTTAAGGCTTAAGCATGGTACATCCATGCAATGCGTTGGAATGAGCCGAGCAGGGAAAACGCAATTAGCATTAAAAATTGCAATTCATAGGAATACAGTGTATGATACACACATAGAAAAGTGCGTATTCCTGTATAAACAATACCAGAAAGCTTTTGACGCTGCAAAACGACGTGACAACAGCATTGTATTTACCAAAGATATTAAGAAGCTTGAAAAAATAATTCGCCAGGGTAAAACAACTTTGGTAATTTTTGACGATTTTATGTTGCAATTTGAATCAAAATTAAACAGGTACATTAGCGAATTTTTTGTGCATAGAGTTCATCATGAAAACCTATCTCTTATTTCTTTGCAACAAATTTTGTACATTAAGAATTGTCGTGTTCTAAACAACAATTCTCATTACTTGGTCATTTTTTATCTCCCACGAGATTCAAAGCAAGTGGATTATCTCGGATATCAGATCAAGCCAGAAAAACCCAAATTTGTCTTTAATGCATACCTACATGCCACAGAGAAACCTTATTCTTATCTCTTTATCGACTTATTCCCAAATTCCCCCAAATTTGCAAGATACCGATCATCAGTCTTTGTCGACAAGAATTTGCGATTCTACTTGCCAAAATGAAAAAGGTCAGATTTTCCCATTCAATAACATATTATATAAAAGAAGATGCACATTGGAGGATGACAAGAGACCCAATTTGGATTGTGGCCAGTGCAGATCGACACAGATTTCAGCAAAGGATTCTTTAAGCTGATATGCAATTATTACCAATCCTTGAGAAAAAATGGAAAGAATACTGCGAGAGTACGAGTTTTTGCTCGCGTTAGCTAACGCAGGACCAAGAAAGAGGCAGCGGATGCTAGACACTGCGACACCAGAACAGATTCTTTCTGTGGTAGAATGTGTGAAATTATGTGCAAAACAAAAAAAGCCAGAGACTGCTATATCAGGAAAAGATTTATTAGTTCGTTCGGGTAGATGGAAGCGTCTAGTATTAATATTGAAGAAGAACAGTAAACTACTCACGCCAATCCTGCTCAGTATTTTGTGCACTTTATTGCGTGAAGCTCTTCATTATATTTACACTATGGAATAATGGATGACATTCAATTGTACTACATTGTACCAAAGGAGGTATACGAAAAGTGCACTGAGGCTGAAATCCCGCTGGAGGACAAAATTAGCAAACTCCCTAAACGGACGAGAGCAAAATTTACAAGTGTTTTTAACTACTTGAACGAAATTGAGAGAAGTGTAAGTGAAAGTGGTACAATCCCCGGCTTTATTGCTCCAGTGTATGAATTTATAAATTACGCCGTAAAGGGAACACGTAAGCCAAAAGAGTGGGATAATTTTGTTCCTATTTTTGTTGACGCACCACTCATGCATTTTTGCGAAAAAGTAAAACGTGAAATAAAAAAGCTACAGCGCAAGAAAGATGGAACAAAAGTACATAAAAAGGGCGTGGACAAATTACTCTCAGCCAGCAGCTCTCAAAGCACTGCACGGGTTCATAAAGGCAAGAGGACTAAAGGATATTAAGGATACTGAGAAAAAATTGAGTAACATCTATGCATTTTCGGTCCATAAGCCAGTAAGGCGCAAATATCCTACACGTAAAATGATATTGAAAGGACCGAGAGAACATTTTTGTGCAGACCTGGTAGACATGCAAGCATACTCCAGACAAAATAAAGGATTCAACTGGATACTTTTTGTTTTGGACGGATTTAGCAAAGAACTTTATATTCAACCCATTCGCAAAAAGACAACAAGGGAAGTTGCAGAAGGTTTTGAAAAGATAATCAAACAAGCGAAAACTGCACCTGCTTTCACTTTCACTGACATGGGATTAGAGTTCACTGGTGGGGCATTTCAAGATTTAATGAAAAAATACAGAATTACACATTACGTCTCCCGTACAAAACGAAAAAGTTTTATGTGCGAACGTGTCATCAGAACAATAAAAACGTATTTGGCAAAGTACTTTACCCAAGAAAAAACGAAACGGTGGGTAGAAATAATACCTAAACTCGTCTCTGCGTACAACAATACTCCACACTCGGCACATGGATTCAAGCCCAGCAGTGTAAAGCCCAAGGACAGCGATGAAATAATTCATAGGTTATATGCAAAGTTGGCGCAAACGCCCGTTCCCCCTCCAAAGTACAAAATTGGTGAAAAAGTGAGAATAGCTAAAAATAGACTTACCTTTCAAAAGGGCTACGACAAATCTCTAACGGACGACGTGTACGTAATTTCGTCTTACGTTCCAGGCAGTTTCCCAGTCCCCAGCTATAAATTGGAAACGTTGGAAGGAGTTCCTATCAGTTCCTCATTTGTTTCCCAGGAACTTGGGTATGCAGGAGACGAAACTTAAACGTTTCCAAGATGGACGACGCATTCACCGTAACGCTTGTTAGTAACGAGCATACTGACTCATTTTCAAATAACCAGTACCGTCATTTTTCCAACTTACTTCCTCGACCACTTCCACTTGACGGATATGAAGTTGCTCTGCAGTACATTGAAATACACGATAAGTATTCAAAGACAGAGCTGGCCCCTCCCGTACAAGCAATCAAAGTGGAACAAGAAGAAGAAGAAGATGACAACGAAGCGAAGACAAATCCCTTTTTTAAGTCTGTGGGAATAGACAATGAAATAATTGTGGACGAGACCCCAGGCACAGGACTTAATGTTCCAAAGCAAGGATCAGGCTTTTTGGGTTATATTAACAAATTCAATACACTCATGGGGAGAAATCTTATGAAAATCAGGATATCACCCCACTTTGCCAGAGCTGAAGATAGGGAAATTGAAAATAAAGTTACAGAAATAGCTATTGTTCTTGAGGAAGAGGGAAGAGAATTGCAAATAAAGTACCCGTTCAACCGCATTTTGGGATTTTCACAAGAAATATTCCAGAAAGGACGTACCGTTAATGACTTGCGACCTGACATTAATGCCTATAACGCTCTGACGGCAGAGGATACGCTGGGAATTTATTTGTTTCGACGCCAAAGGAAAGAAGTGCTAATTGAGCAAATTCCTAGTGATCCGACAATTAATTTACTGTGCAATGCAATCGTGGCAGCACTTGCTGAAGCAGGGGTGGTCATGTCATTGAGATTTAAAAAGAGCACAAAAACCATTGAATTTGACGTTGCTGGTGCTGGGGTTACCGTAAAATTTTCAAAATTCGTTAATAATTGGCTGGGCCTTGACGACAATTTTGAATTTGTTCGCGATGGTTCCCTGGCCGCACCCTTAAATAGAATAAAAACTCCTGTAGCACCTCAGATAACCGTAAAAGATACTAAATCTCCCATAAAAACCTGCAACAAGTTACTTGTGCTGTGTGACATAATCTCCGACCAAATTTTTGCTGGAAAAGAAATGCCACTTTTGGCAATGTTGAATCGGGTGGAGAGTGATGAGTTTAGAAAAATTGAGTTTTCTCCAAATGTACGGGTATTTAAACAGGTGGCGGTGAAACATGCAGAACAGATCAACATCAGAATTCGTCCCGATCACACGGATTACATGGCACTCTCCGAAGAACCTACCGTGGTAGAGCTATTTTTTAGAAAAAGAAAATGAGCATCGTGTGTGACGAAGAGCGGCAGTGCACCATGGAGTTTGACAACGACGGAGATCAGGGTATTCCCAGTGATCTCATTCCACTGGATGTTACATTTAAAGGAAATGGCAAAACGGAAGTTTTTGGGACATCAAATGTAAAGAGGAGAAAGTCAAAGTCCCCTCGAAAGCACATAAAAGCGGAAGCAAAGCGGAAATCTGTCAGTCGTAAGAAGAAAGTCGTGGGAAAAGGACGCAATAAGGCCTCCTCTGCTAAGAACAATAAACTGAAGATTAAGCAAAAGCAGAAAAACATTAAGAAGACAGGAAAGGCCAAGAAGTCTGTGCTCAAAAGGCGAAAGGCGAAACGTTAAAATGGAGCGTATGCAGCAAATTGAGATTGAGGGGCAGGAGCTAAAATCTGCCGCCTCGTATCATACATCACTGGACCTTACATCAAAGCCACCAACTGACGTTTCTGTTGTACATAGTTATGTCGAGGAAGTTCAACCTGTTCGTTCACCGCAATCAGTAAACACTCCGCTGGAGTTTTACATTCCCCCATCAAGTTCCCAGTACACGGACGTTACCAGTATCCAGCTATGGCTAAAAGTGAAAGTTGCCGGTTTCAATGGAGGATCTTTGACATCCGGCTCCAAGACCGTTTGCGGTAATTTTCCGATTGCATCCCTTTTCTCGGACTTGGATATTAAAGTGAATGACGCCTCCATTACACGGGGAACAAACAATTATCCGTACGCGGCAATGATATTTCGCCTACTTACAACAGGATCGGATTCCCTCATGTCGAGAATGAAAATGGAAAGGCTGTATAAGGAGGACAATGAAAGCTCCACAAACATTGCAAGTGAGATGTACAAAGGGCTGAAGGGATTGGGAACGCAGTTTGAAGTTTTGGGGAAAATATATCACGGCATTTTAATGCAGACTCGCATGTTTCATCCAAAAATGTCTCTAAGGATAACGTTGAGAAGAGCCCCGACTACGTTTGCATTGCTTGGAGATGAGCCAGCAACGGGCACAGTATTTTCTGATATCATTACGATTGAAGATGCGCATCTGAAAGTGAGAAAATGCATTACTCATCGCAAAGTGCAGGAAATGCATGAAAAGGCTCTTTTGCGAGGGCTGAGATTGGAGTATCCATACAAGGACTTTCAGGCTCTCAGCTACAGCGTTGCAAGCGGAAGTTCTGATGCGAATTCTGAAATTCTACAAATGGGCCCGGCGCCAGATGCAGTCGTGGTGGGATTTGTCAGCTCAAAGGCGTACTCTGGAGCACCATCAAAGTCGCCATTCTATTTTAAAAACTACAATGTTAAATCTGTGAATGTATCTCTTGATGGAGAGCCCCAAGTTTTTAAAGCATTGAAGATGGATGGAAAAAAAGGATTCTTGCATGCATACTCACAAATCTTTAACCTGCTGCCAAAAATGGAAGGAGGAAGCATCATCACACCAACCGATTTCATAGAGAAGGGAATGTGCTTACTTGTGTTTGACATGAACAATGCAGTGAGAGAAAATAGATTCTCTCTGAATAAGAGTGGCTCGCTAAAAGTTCAGTGCGAGTTTTCGGAGGCGCTCACTGAAAATGTTCATGTTATTGTTTGGATGATTCATTCCAAGCTCTTGGAGATGGACAACAATAACGCAATATATAACCAATAGAAATATATCTGAAAGCGGCATTGAAAAAATTGTAAATACTATATAAAGTGAGTGGCTGAGCTGCAGCGATTTCAATATTCTTGATGCTTCAGGCCGAGCAACATCAGTGGAAGAAAAAAGCAGCGAGGAGCAAACATGGAAAATAAAATTAATCTGACGGGGCATACTGCTCAGCCTCTGCGAGTGATAAGGGAATACCCAGCTGCAGTTATGGAAGAAGTTAGAAAGGCACTTGAGCAGAAACAAGATGCTCTCGCTCCTGAAAAAAATCCCAAGTTTTGGACAACTAGAGATGTGCAGGTGGCTGGAACTACTTTGCTTGTCAAGCAACATGCAAGTGAATTTCAAGATTTCATTTATCTTCACAGAATGAGCATGAGGAATGGTGGGGCGACAATATTCAAGTTCCCGACAGCAATGACCCGCATGTTAATTGCTCGCATGGAAGACTTTCTGGAGAGGAGAAGTGCTGGGGAACTGGTTGGGGAATTAGAAATTCAGCAGGAAGAGTTATCCTCTGACAGTTTCTGGAAGTCAGAAACTTGCATAAAAATTTGGAATTTTCATATCCGTCCTTTTTTGTCAAGCAATTCGAAAAATGTGCAATTCCGACTTTGGCAGGATATTGATCCTCAATACTACAAGGAATACAAAAGTGAGAATGGATCATTCACTTGGAAAGGACCGACAAACTATATTGGCTTGGATGCTTTTAAGAAATTGCTCACAATCTTGAAAAGCTTTGTTTCGATTGACGATGTCGACGGATAAATTATTAAAAGTATAAAATACCAAAAAAAATGTTTTAGTCTAAGCAGTAGGTTTGTTTAAGATGTAATAAAATTGTTAAAGTTAATAGTTTTAGCCAGACTAGCTGGGGCCTAGCTTAGAGGGTCTGTCATTCAAGTACATAGTACTCCCAGATGGCACTGATGAGTCCAGGGATTGTCATGACATGTCACCGTCAGCCACCATTGACATATAAGGACGAAACCCAATTACCAATTTTCTCTAATTTAAAGAAGAAAGTTCATATTAAATAAACGGTAAACTGTACCAAATAAGTTGATTGTCTAATAAAATATTCTTTTTAACATATTTTGGATGTCAGTCTAAACAGATAAAATAAAAAAGAATTATATGTATAAGCTGTGTCATGAGTTATACCGGTTAATGGTAACTATTAATTTAACATACAATGAGCACAAGTTAAGATCAGTTGTATCATCAGTGCGCGTGATATTGAAGAATGAAGAATTTTAATTATTCTAAATATGTCCAATTAGATATAATTTTCTGATTTCAATAAATACAAACACACATAAATTATCATTATTAATGCAATGCTTGAAGCATACTTTTCATTTAATTAATATATTATCGACTTTCTCTAGAGGAGTGCATACATACATTTGTGGAGTTGTTTGTACATACATGGCAACAAAACAACTCATCCGCGACTCGCGCTTTGTGCCGTGACTCTGCCGTTGTCCGCAAAAATTTGTACTGCTGAAGAATATTCAAAGAAAAGAATGCTCTTCTTTCTCGTTTGCTTCGCATAGCTTGCAGCACGACGGTAATGAAAGATAGGGTTGCCACTGAGCTGCTACTAAAAACTCTCGAATACCATCTCTCACATCATACACACTTTTTTGTCTCAAGGCATCATTCAATTTTTTTGTCTTCGGAACTCTATTTGCATTGCATCCATTCCCGTTATATAGTATTATAAAACGGAAATAACATGCTTGGTATATCACTAAACATGTACTATGAGCAAAAGCACATCAATGGAAAAGATAACCCAGCTTGGAATAACATGTTGCTTTTCACAATTTTAGGCATTTTTGCACATGTGCTTTCCATTCCTTGCTTTGGAAGTTGGTAAGATGCTCGGAAATTATCGGATCCGCTCACGCAATATCAGTCAGCAGTTCGCGTAACATGAATAGAAAACAAAAAAAGTGCAAACAATAAATTGTATATTTTCATGATCGTTTATTACTAGATTTGAACAGAATTTCATATTCAGTTAAATACATGTAAACTACGTTTGCGTGTGTACAAAGAAGAAACACTCATCATGCGTGTACTGAAAGAGCAAATATCAAGTAAGTTTAAAATTGCATTTTGACTAATATTTTGTTTGTTCCATCATTATTCAATGAATATCTAAATTCCCAGATCTCATTCCAATACATTTAATGGATGAAATAAAACGGCATCCCCAGTTTCAAACAGCAAAAAAATGCAAATGTGCCAAAGTCGGGAAAAAATGCGAGGATCGGTCGTGTAGAAATGTTGACCATTTGGTGGAATGCTTTCGTAATTGCGGCAAAGGGTGTCTGAATCAGAGATTGAGGAAAGGAATCGTAAACGCCCCCATTAAAAAAATTGAAACTGATACGGAAATTGGTTCGGCCGTTATTGCTACTGACTACATACACAAAGGAACTGTACTCTGTGAATATTTCGGAACATTAAAAACCCTGTCAAAATACGAGGCAGAGCAAAAAAGATTTCCTAACCGAAAACTTTATGCCATGCAACATTTGAAGGGTTATGTACTAGATGCATCGGATGAAGATCACGTTGGTACGTTTCCGAATTTAATTCTGTATGCAGGTACGATAATTATTGGAATAAAGATATTGTGAATAAAGATGTGATATTAATTTTTAAGCCAGGAATATCAACCATGCCTGCATTGTGAATTGTAAGCCAATTCCTTATTTGGTGGATGACCTTCCGCGGATAATGATTGTGGCGACACGTAATATTCTTCGGAATGAAGAAATTACATTTAACTACAATCTACAGGAAATCATTGGGATGCAGAAATTCGTAAGTTAAATTTGCAAATTTTTAGGGTTGATTAAATTGTATCTGAAATTGAATTGTCAAAAATTTGCAGACATGCATGTGCAAAAAGAAACATTGTGTGGATCGGTCACAACTTGTGCTAAAGCGAATCAGGGTTCCAACAAAACTAAATAAGAAAAGATATCCCTGTCCAGTATGCTCCAGGTTAAAAATGAGTTTTTATAAAGTCATATATTACGGATGTTATGCGTACAATTTTAAAATAATAGATTGATATTTTAGTGTTTTCACTACTCGTGATGAAAAAGACTTGCACTCGAGATCTCATAAAATTGAGAAAGCACATGCATGCGAGAAATGTGATAGGTACTGATGAATTAGAATTTGGCGATACTAAAGATTACCTATTACTTTTATTTACATGCATTTTTAATTTCCAGAAAGTTTGGAACCTTAGGACACTTGAAAGACCATCAACAATTTCACATGGGAGAAGCTGGGAAAAAATTCAAATGTCCTCTATGTTCAAAGTAGAGTCTCATAGTTTTATTAAGCTGAGCCATTAAATTAGTGCTAATTTTGTCATTTATTTAGGATGTTTGTTAGAAGATATGATCGTGATTACCATGTTGACACCCATGATGGTCTTCCACCAAAAACATACAAATGCCAAAGATGTGAAATGTATTCATATCATATATACATTTAAAACATTTACATCAATTACCTTTTTACTTTCAATAATAATGGAAAGAAATTATATTATTTATGTTTCAAATATTTTAGAACGTGCTACTTTAAAACTGAATTGGCAACTCACAGGGAAAGAAATTGTCACTCTAAAGGAAAGAAGCCTCCTATTGTTTGCATTCTTTGCTGCAGGTATTACGTGTAAAACAATTTAATTCTAACTAATCGTTCAAGAAGAGTTAATGTTTTATGATTGAATGATAAAATATTCCAGCGAGTTCCGGCTGAAGGCATTATTATTGAAACATTTACGGCAGGAACACAGGGACTATAAACCCTACAGTTGTTCCTTATGTCCGCAATCATTTCAAACCAAAAACGGTTTGGTGATTCATCACAAGCACAAGCATTGTGAACCAGAATTCCAATGTGATGTTTGTAAAAGGTAGAAATCTAGAAAGGCATTTTTGTCTTAACTACAATGTGTTCATATTATACGCTCCGTTTGTTTCGTGTAGATTTTACGCGACCAAATTGGCACTAAAACGGCATCTAGTAATTCATGATCCAAACAGAGGGAGGTTTAAATGTCCCATTATAATCAATGGATACCGTACATGTCCGAAGAGCTTTGCCAAAAGAGCATCATTAATGGAACATGTGAAGTCTAATCATTAAATTTATTCGATTTGTGTATGCCGTGGTGTTTTTTTAAAATTAAATGTTTTTGTACATACATTTCACTTTTTTTTCTTTAATCTACTTTAATTCATTGAAATTTATAAAATAGCATACATAATGCACTTCAATTTTCATGTTTCTTCAAATGAGACTTATAAAGGCTCCCGGAATAAAATGAGCGAGTACAACTGTCACATTCGTAAGGTTTTTCCTCAATATGTTTCCAAATGTGCATTTTTAAAGTATCATAATGATAAAATGGTTTGTTACAAAACACACACAAGTAAACATTTTCCCGAGTGTGAATGTTAACATGGAGTTTGAGGTCATAATTACGAAGAAATTTTCTGTCGCAATGAGGACAGCAGTAATGCCTTTCAAGCGTGTATCTTCGTGTTATGTGTTCCTTCAATGGGGTAGCCGTTGAATACGATGAATCGCAAAAGGGACAAAAGAATGGACGTTCTCCAATGTGTCGACGTAAATGAAGGTCAAGTGAATATTTTTTGTCAAACTCCTTGTCACAAAACACGCACACGAACCTGTGAACATTCGCGCTTTGTTAATTGTATAAATAATATATTGAGTTAAGGGATATAATAGTTTTACAATCTTGCTCTTACCACTTCTTAGGGCGATTACAAATGGCAAAATGTCGATTCAGATTACCATACTGGTTAAAGCGCTTTGGACAACATGGGCAAGCAAAAGGCTTTTCCCCGGTATGAATACGTAAATGGGCGTTCAAGTTGAAGGTGGGTTTGTCACAAATTGGACAATCCTTTCGCTTCAGTCGGTTTTTCCTTTTAAATTTATAAAGTACATCTTAAAATGTTACCGTTAAACCTAAACTAATTATATTATATATTTATAAAAGATCATTATACCATACCCCATTTTGAGTACAATGCTGCTACAGAACCACACTACTTTTGCCATGTGGTAGAAGTCAAAAGAGCAAAATTGGCTCGGAATATTCTCCGTATCTATTCGGGAATATTCGGAATATGTGACAAAGCAACAGTTTCATTCTTGACAACTGACGAGGCTCATTATGCCCACTTGATGAATATCATCAAAGCAAGTCGAAAAAACGCATACCCCATCCATCACTCAGATCCATACATCTCATCATTTTTTTTGCACAAGGCATGCATGTGATGATCTATTTTTATCCCTATAAATGCATGCATACGTACCACCACCAAAGCTTCCAAACTCAACCTCCAATCTACTGAATTACCTCTGCCACCACTCTGATTTTTGCCATTCCCTCCAACATTAAATTAATTAAACCGGACTGAATACAGATTAAATTTAGAGCTGTCTACTAATGTCCTTTACTACCTACTAACAGTATTTAATCTGCATGAGCTTACAGCAAATCGTTAGCCCAACTTACTCTGTACGACCTTGTGATAGTTCATCAATCATAATGTGCATATCCTGGAATATTTAAAACCAGAATAATATACAATCTTTCTTCATGTGATTGCGAAGTTACCATTTTCTCTTGATTTATTATGATCATCGAAGTGGAAGACGGCACAACTTTGCCATCGTCACAAGCAAGTCCCTAGTATAGAAAATTACATGTCTAATACGTTTGCAATTTAATGTTGTTTCTTTGGTGTAACTTAGATTCAGAACACTTTGGGAGAATTTTATGACGCGAAAAGGCGATAAAATGAAAATAAACTAGTTTTGTACCAAAATAGTGTTAATGATAAAACGGTGGTGACTGGAGTAATTCTTAAAATTACGTTAAGCAACAACCCCTTGTGATTACAAGTGTACGATATGACAAACCGCAAATTGATCACTCGAACGAGAAGTTCCGCAAAACCTTTTTACGACAATTAACACAATCGTCTGCTTCCACGCTATGACTGATATTGACACGTGAAAGATGAGAAAGTTGCACAATGTAATATTAATTTGCAAAAGGTTCGTCCCGTCCAGTATTGAAAGCCCAATTTATATAAAGTTTATTTCCTCTAATGCAAACGTGAAGTTGATAAAACTTTAGAGTAGGCTAAAAGTTGTACCGTCAATGCAGTTATTATTATTTGCCACTATTCTAATACAAGCCTGGTCGGTTCAACAATGATTTTTATTCAAAAGCCATACCATTGACAAAATTAATTCGTTTCTGATAGTTTTGCTCGGAAAAATTCTGCATCTGCTATTGACGTTAGCCTCGCCAATTACATATTAATAAATTCACCCTATACAAAAGTAGGCATTTGAATCAACAGAATTGTATGAGTATTGTCAATGCTAAATTGTGGAATCACAAATAATTAAACATATACTTCAGGCCATTGATTTCCAATAATATCATCGTTCGCAGATTAGTATGCCTTCACACTATACTTTTGAACCAATCACATCTGGCATTGAGCAGACTAGGTTTGATGGCTATCTATTATGTATCAAATCATAATGAACACTGTTTCACCTTACAATTTATTTTAGCCTTAACGACAAGAATGGTAGTCTGATTTCGTGGAGTCTAATTTTAACACGTGCGTCATAACATCTGGCCAACATTTCAATTCAGTACATTCATATTTTGCTACGATTTTATTTAACCGATAGCATAAAATGTATTAATTGATTGGTTTCCGTACTCGTTTCCCAGTAACCTGCTGGCCCTGTTGGATATCTTGCCCTTTTCAATTTGCAGATAGTCCCGGATTCCCATTTATCTTGAACTGAACCAAGTTTTCATTAAGGTATAATTGTAATTTAATTTCATATTTCAACGAATTATTGATCATTTACTGGGTGGGACTCATGTTTAAACTTGTCTAGGCCTTTTTAGTTCACCATCAGCTGACGTGTGCCAACTTATTACTCCAGATGCTACGCACAAGGTTTACGGAGGTTATATTTTGCACGATGTTATGTTTGATAACCCTCGCTCCAGGCGAGGCTACGACACAATGGCATGCCTATCTGGACGTGACAGACCGTGTAGCACATGCCCAAGTGGCCGGTGTAGTCCTAGTGGCGATTGTCGTCCTGCCCGTCCTATCCCACGTTCGAATACAAATCTTATTGACGCCATCTTATCCTATAATAGTTCCACGGTAACAGCGTTGCAATACGACAATGTTTCGATTTTTTCAACGATTTTGGACATGCTACAGAATATGACTTTTTACACACGTTCTGATCAGTAAAATCATGTTCTGTGCACAATGGAATTTAATTGCAATCATTTAATACTATTCATCGCCATTTCAATATCGCTTCAAACTTACAATTAGACAACGACGACGACACTGCGACAGGAATATAACTAAAATATCTACGACTTATTCAAGCATGAAGTTAATGAATTCCCCATGACACCATATATTTAATCCAATCCCAATTCATTTTCTGATTAGAAGCAGCTGAACCGTAAGTGAATTAGCAAAATGAACACAATTCAGCGACGTCAGATTTTCAACAAAGTTAACGGGCCAAAACCAACCTTAATATTAGCACAGCTCCTATTAAATATTCCTCACCATTTAACGTCTTTTATCGTATAAAATGGGTTTGGCCTTATCTGGTCCTTTTCCAAATGATAAAGAGTGTGATCTGACTGGGATAGTATTTGTACATTGAATCGGTTTACCATGAAACATTTTTGTCATTTCCAGAAAGCAGATGTTAAATAAAATGCATATTTCAAGCAGATAATATATAAGTTAACTATTGGCATCAGTAAAAACTTTCATTTCGCGCGTAGTTACTTATGAAGCAACAAAACATTTTTAAATACCAATTATTGTAAGAATAGGTCACGCTCGGAATCTATTGTCTCTGTTACTAATAATTAATGAGTAACATGGGTACCCTTTCCTACTATTGTGATGCAGCGCATTTAATAGGGACGATAGATTGGTGGTGCCAATATTCCCCTTGGTCATTAATTTAATTTTGATTTTTAATAATTTATGCTTAGCGGTGAAAAATATATTAAAAATTAATTGGACAAATCTTATCATCGAGAATAAGTATAATGTAAGGTGTCGATGCAAAGGAAATTATTTTAAACTAGAGCCCGTATTGCACGTATAAATGCGTGCAAATCAGAGAATCAATGTCCACTGGATAGTGTAAATCGTCCAGGTGGACAAAAGTGGAAATTTCCACTAAAATTGAGGTGGACAGTGGAAGTTTTGATACTATATGTATACTGTCCACTGGACAGTCCACTTTTGTCCAGGTGGAAATTTCCACTGAAATAGGGGTGGACAGTGGAAGTTTTGATTCTTTGGTGCAAATCTAGAAACATGTACATTAGGGACCGATTAAGGATGTGTCTCAGACTGCCCTGTGTTTTCTTCCACTTAAATTTACGTGAACTCACACCTTCAATTACTTTTGCTGTTTACCACGTAAATGTACTGTGCTGTGATGTAAGTATTCAACATTTACGACTTTCAGTGAAGTTACTGTCAGTGAAGCAAATGATGATATTCAGGGAACGGAAGAAATATAGTACATTAGGCAAAAGATGATACCTTTCTGAATTCATGCAATATTTGTCATTTCCACACGTCTATTAATAAGATTGAAGCTATTCCCAACCTGGTTTACAGCGACTTGACCGATCAGTTAATGGATAATTCGTTTTACGCAATTTCATTCCGACAAGTTAAAAATTTTATGTCTACAAGCAACTTTAAAAAATAAATGTATCCCTTTATTCACAAAAATATTAACAATGTGTTGGAGTTTATGACAGATTGGCAAGGTAAAGTGAGAGGTAGGTAGACTTTATTACTTTGCTCCTAAAGAAATAAGGGACAAAAAAGCTTGATAATCATATATGAAAATGTCAGTCGAATAGTGGTTTATAGATGACTTATATATGTCACTTGATTTGTAAATAATATATGAACTTTCGCTTAAGATGCAATGAAACTTGCACAAAGGCTTTCTGACATTTAGTTCTGAAGAACGTGCAGAGTGAAATGCTGATTTTTGGAGTGTCAACGTAAGTTAAAGTTTAAATATTAGTTAACATTTCAACTCGGGTCTCAAAATGAATGATGAAAATTGGAACGCCGGAGTAGTCAAATGGATTTTGGTATTGTTTGATGGCGTAAGCAAATTTTGGGCCCTAGTCAACAATTTATTCCCTAACGCGAAAAGTTGCTGATATGATGATCACGAGTATGGCAATGTGTATATATGTAGCCTTAGTAACGATATAAATTTGTCCGCTTCGCCGAGTTTTGGTAACTGACGTATAAGGTTGTGACATTGAGTTTAGTTGAAACAATAGCTATGAAAATTGAACAATACTCGTTTTGACGTGTACGCCAAATTTCAATTTGATGCTCTTAAGATATTTTAACCTCGTAGAAGATAGTATGCAGTTCGTCTTCTTTAAAAATGGTAAAATGAAATGAAATGTTAAATGAATCATTTGAAACAACCCTTCAATGCAACTTAATAATTTTCAAAACAACACAAATTGCTGAGCGTTTCTTTAATACTTTTAATCTCAGTTACTTGTTAATAAATTGCTAAGGCTACAATATAATATGAACGACGGTCAAGACATCAACTAAAGTATTCGGTTATATTAAGTGCAAATAGTACAAAATTATTTGATTATTATTGTACAATTATTTGTGTAAAGATTTAGTGATATCACATTTATATTTTTTGACTGATAAATGTGTTACATAACATCATATGATGAAAGATGATTGTGAATAGAATTTAATACTGATTTTATACAGTTTTACATAGTTTAAGAATCTTGGATGGCAACTGGATGCAGTGTAAAAGTCAATCTGAATATTTTTAATGCCAACTTGCATATTTATAAGTCTGACGGTACTGCTTCATGGATTCTGATAGAGATTCGAAGGATGATCTTTTTGATCTGTAGAGGTCACATGCATTGAATGCGCCATTTTGGAACGCCATTTGAAAGCCCTATTTCAAAACGTAATATTACAGCTACGACCTTTCCATGATGATTTAACACGACTGGTGTTTAATTGGAAGTCGTTATGGGAAAGCTACTGTCAACGGAAACTCACTCAAAAAGATATATTCATTTAATTATTCCAAAATTTGATTAATCGCAATTAATAAATTAGCAATAAATTAAACGAGAAACCTGCATAAAATTAACCTTCAATTCTCAAAGCTTTCGCGGTACTGCGTTATGCGCCTCATAAGAATGAAGAAATACGTTTTACTCCTAATCAAATTTCATGCACAATGAGGACATCAATTTGTAGAATATTATCGTGAAATCTGATAAAACCAATGACAAGGTTGTTCGAGTTCACGTGGGCACCGGTGTTTGTAGCGGCGTAAATTGAATTTGAGTTCATAAATATGTTTCCTGGGGACGGGGAGCCCGCGGCTTATTGTTTTTCAACTTTGCCTTTACCACAGAAACATTTCTTGAGATAGCAGAATATCTTAGGATTTTAACGTATCGATGTTGCACGTTTGCTCCATACTTAAGTTAACAATATATTACACAACATTACGAAGTATTCGATTTGGTTCAAAGTATCGGACAGTTGAGGCATGACCCCAGTACAGACACACGCCAATTGAAACAGTTTTTGACAGAAAGTTTATCTTTGCTTCTACCCATATTTATGTATATGCATGTATCTTATAACCGCTTTACATAGTATATACGTAATTTTCAAATTAATTGGCACTCAATTTAGATTTTTTGGCAACTCTTTGCTGTTTCATCGTATTGATTACCGTTTGGAAGAATCTATTCATTATTGTAAGGTTCCAAATGACCCACATTAATGCTATATGACTTAAAACGCATGTACATGCATGTGAATGGCTACATGACATGCCATGAGGTGTTTTCAACATGGAGCGTGAACAAAATGCCATGAAATGCGAGTTTTAAAATCGCCATGCCATGCCATGTCAAATTGCCACATGAAATGTCATGAACGAAGGGCTTGTAATACATGGAGGAAAACTTACTGCCTACAAAATTAATTATTTACAACCGTTCATATAACTAGCCTACAACCGTAAGCTTCCGTTGCTTTAGTACTCTCCAATAAGAGATAACAGTGTTTATTGTAGGATACCTACTTTACAATATGTTAGACTTTCGCGTCCACCAAATTATATTTCGGAATAAACACGATATTTTGTTGTATCATTGGATTTACATGTTAAGTTATGAAAACAGAGTAGGAGGAAAATATAATCATGCCACCAATATATATGATCCAGTACGGAATGGCAAAAAATTGGATGTCCTTCAAACTTTCGATTAGTCTCTGAAAATTTCTCGGTTTGATCTGTGTCGACGAGTTGTTGGGAAAGGCCGCAAAATAATATTGGATTGTTTTGATGTCTTATCTGGATTTTTTGTCCCTAACATTGAAATTAATTTCATAGGTCGTTCCTGTTATTTTTTCTGTGTAAGCGTTGAGGTAATTTACTTGAAGGATAATAAATGTGACAATTGTTACTATTTTCAATAAATATTTGGTTTAAATAGATTATTCACATTGGCGAAAATCCAGACATTACTTAACGTGATCATAAATTTTGTTTCTTTACTTTCCCCTTATGCAAAAAAGGAAAGGTTAGAGAATGAAAAATTGGAACTTTGTCCAAAATGGACACATGTCACGCTTGCAAAAACAAATAATGAAGCAGTAAACGAATGTATCAACCATCACTACTATTCCGGTCTCTCAGATATCATTCACCCTAAATACCAAAATCATCACTTCTTCGTGTTTCTTTTTAATGTGTGATTATGTTAAACGAAACAAAGTATGCACTTGCTGTGCTTTGACAGGACCATATTTTGAATTAATTAAGTTTATATATTAAGTGAGAAATGTCGGTTTTTTACTGTGTGAATCTGAAATTACATGTGGTAGGACACGCTGCACGCTTTTCTGAATATCAGGTTAACTAGTACTGCGAATATTTGTGCATTTTAATCCTAGCATATACTATACATGGCCTGAGTAATTTTGGAGTTGTCTTAAATGTGATGCTAAATAAGAATATAAATGTGGATCACATTCAAATCTAGCAGACAATGACGTCGAGGAATTTATCTCTTTATGACTAAATGTCACAGGACACCACATTATAGGAATATACGTCGTGGTTATACAGGAAACACAATTTTAACACATTTATATTCTAATTTTTCCTCTAGCTCTTGTGAGTTTTATTTAATCCGATTTTCCTTTTGATTTTAATTTAAAACCCCGCAATCTATAACCAATTAATCGTATGGAACCCGTTAATCAATCGTAAATGTATCGTAAGTGTTGGGAAACGGTGAGCGAGGTCAGGTTAAAGATGCGTTGGGGATGCCGTATGCCCCGATGCCACCTAACTAACGCCCACTTCCACAAACTGACTACATCTCAGATGAGGTTCGGATCACAGGACCAACGACGCTGACATAAAAACAATGACCTGACACATGACACAAGACAATTAACTTGACAATTAACTTGACTGACTTTATTTGTACATTTAATTACAAGGGCCACTTGGCCAAGACAAACAAATATAGTCTTACCGCTGCTGCTGCCGCAGCAGCTAGTAGCTTTTACATCTGCTCACGGCAAGACTTGGGAAGAGAGTGTCTGGTTTGGTGGTGGCAGAGCTCACAACTACATGGAATTTGGTGTGCTGGACCGCATGTCCAGCACACATTCACATGCTTTACAAGTATGTTCCGCATGGTGCGCCCATGCCGTGCCAAATTCCAGCGCCTGGAAGATGGGGAACTGTGAGACTCGATATGTCCAGCCAAACCGTTACATATTTTCGCGACATACCCCCACTTTCCAATCAGTTCCCCTCAGGATCTGATTGGAAACCATAGAGCGAAATGGTGACGAGAAGTCTGGACGGTTCCAGGCTCCTCTGTGGTGAGTCTACGACAAACAGGTAAGACAATAAATTTTTTACATAATTTTTACAAAATAATTTCATTAATATTTTTATTATTTTTCAGGATCGGGTCCCGGGCTGCTCGCATAAGGACGTCTTCCCCGGCACGCTCTTTGGACTCCGCATCCCTCGGCTACTTCGGGGAGGACTACATCCCCCGTTGGCTCCAATCCCCTGATGGGAGAGCATCTATGCCACCCTGTTAGTGGGCTTCGTGGAGGCCTGCACCCCCGACTCCGTCATGAGGACTTCATCCCCATTGGCTGGCTCGGATCCCTCTGCTAGGGAGAGCATTTACTGTGCCACGCTTCGGTGGTCTTCATGGAGGCCTGCACCCCCGACTCGGTTCATGAGGACTTCATCCCCGTTGGCTCGGATCCCTCTGATAGGGAGAGCATTTATTGTGCCACCCTGTTGGTGGTCTTCGTGGAGGCCTGCACCCCCGTCGTCGTGAAGGACCGCATCCCCCACATCTCGGATTACGCTGCCCACTGAACCGGAACGCTGCTACACCTGGTGGAGGGGCCTCGACCTGGTCTCCACACTCGCGTTGCTGTTCACTCTGGACGACAGCTTCTTCGGCGAGGTGCTCGCGCTCATCCCTCCGGACAGGAACATGATGTTGGTGGTGAAGCCTCTGCCTCCCCCACACTATTCTTATTCGGCGGTTGACATGGTGACTGCTCACCCCGCTGCTACTGTTGTTGGTGCCTCTTCTGGACACGGTGCTCCCACGGAGCTTTACTTTTATGGAGGTCGACACCTCTGTCGTCTTCATGGAGGACCTCATCCTCCTCTCGGATTTGGTTGCTCAGTGGACCCCAACGCTGATAACACCTGGTGGAGGAGCTGCAACTTGATCTCCAAACACGCGGCGCTGTTCCCTGCGGCCGACAGCTTCTTGGGCGAGGTGTTGGCGGGAATTCCACATGAGCAGGAACTTGATATTGGTGGCGGTGAAGACGCTGCTTCCCCCACACTACTTTTCATTGGCGGTCGCCCTGGTGATGGAGACGCTCTCCTCACGCCGCTACTTTAATTGCTGTTGTGTCCCTGGTGGGCTTATCATGGCTCCTCATTGGAGCAGAACTTGTTGTGGTGCCTGTGCACCCGTGCACCTGGTGGAGACGGCCTCAACCCTTCCCCCACTCACACCCCGCTGTCCTCTGGACGACTGTTGGTGAGGTGCAGCCGTGTTTCGGCTGACACGAAAACCTTGCTCTTCAAAGAGCTGGAAACTGGATGACCCTGTTGGCCATAAATGAGACGACTCCTCCTGGAGGTCGTCATGATGGTGAGTCTGATGCCCACAAAACTGTGCTCCTCTTCGGAGATAATTTTTGTGGTGATGCCTGTGCATCCGTGCACCTGATGGAGGTGGCCGCAACCCTTCCCCCCACTCACATCTCTTTATGGTCATCCTCCTGGATGACCCCGTTGATGAGGTGCAGCCGCGTTTCGGCTGACGCGAAAACCGTAAGCTGGGTGACCGTGGTGGTCACGTTGTGACAACTCCTCCTGGAGGTACTATAGGTGGTGAGCCTGGTGCCCACATACGGTGCTCCTGCACGGAGCTAATTTTTGGTGATGCCGGCGCATCCGTGCACCTGATGGAGGTGGCCGGAACCTGATCCTCCACTCACATCTCGGTCTGGTCATCCTCCTGCATGACCCCGATGATGAGGTGCAGCCGTGTTTCGGCTGACACGGAAACCGTGCTCCTCCTGGAGCGTTATCGTTGGTGCCCGGGATAGGCACATGACGGTGAACTCGGTGAAGTACTCCTCCTCCACAGCCCCGTACTTTTTTGTTGCTGCCACCGCCGCTGACAGGAATTGGCTACCCCCCACTGGACCCTTCTGACCGCATGGCTGGGCTCCTTCAGCTTGGGCTGACGATGACGCTGCTGTCCCCACCTTGTTGCTACCACCTACTCTGAGAGGATTATTGCCTCCACCATTATCATTTTTTGGTGGTGCTCCTCTGCTTCTGCTGTTGATGGTGGCACTTATGGTGATGATGCTGGGGTGCCTCTCTCTGGACACCAAACTGGACTCCCTGATGGAGTTGATGACGGTGAACTCGGTGAAGTACTTTCTCCACTTCCGCCTCCTTCTCTGATGCTGACCACCGCCGCTGACAGGAGTTGGCTACCCCCCACTTGATCCTTGATGACCGAATGGCTGGGCTCCCTCAGCATTTGACGACGATGGCGCCTAATCCCCACCTCACTGTTTGCACCTCCATTGAGAAGATGATGCCCCCACATTAACAATTTTTGTAGGGCTCCTCTTCTTTCTGTTGTGGTGGAGGTGTTGACGATGAGGAGACTCTCTCCGTGCCGTGGCTTATACACTCCCTCCAATCACACATGGAGGGGCGTTTCACTTAAAAACATAAAACAGAGGTCAGAGGTTGGGCAGGTCAGAGGTCACGTCGCTGATCCTGGCAGGTTCGCCATAAATGTTGGGAAACGGTGAGCGAGGTCAGGTTAAAGATGCGTTGGGGATGCCGTATGCCCCGATGCCACCTAACTAACGCCCACTTCCACAAACTAACTACATCTCAGATGAGGTTCGGATCACAGGACCAACGACGCTGACATAAAAACAATGACCTGACACATGACACAAGACAATTAACTTGACAATTAACTTGACTGACTTTATTTGTACATTTAATTACAAGGGCCACTTGGCCAAGACAAACAAATATAGTCTTACTGCTGCTGCTGCCGCAGCAGCTAGTAGCTTTTACATCTGCTCACGGCAAGACTTGGGAAGAGAGTGTCTGGTTTGGTGGTGGCAGAGCTCACAACTACATGGAATTTGGTGTGCTGGACCGCATGTCCAGCACACATTCACATGCTTTACAAGTATGTTCCGCATGGTGCGCCCATGCCGTGCCAAATTCCAGCGCCTGGAAGATGGGGAACTGTGAGACTCGATATGTCCAGCCAAACCGTTACATATTTTCGCGACAGTAAGTACACCTGGTTACTATTCCTAGTCTTGATATGTATCGTCAGACATCTGAATTAATTAGTCTGGCTAACTGGTTTATTTGTTAATTGATGAGGGGTCACATTTTTTGTTACAATCCGCTGCGGTAAATCTAACAAATTACACACTGCGATATTGTGTTAATTTCACTGCCATACTAAATATATTGGAGATTCTGAGATTTGAATTTACGATAAGATAATTAGAATGATTATTTGGTATTTAGGTGCAAATTATGCAAATGTTAGAGTACACTTATGAAAAAACCGTGTTATGCAATTTTGTGTCACATTTATTGGACTCCGGCCTCACTTCAAGAACATGGATTGCCAGTCCAAGTTCAAAGTTACATTAAGTGATTACGTTAGTTTGTTAATAGCAAGCGCACTCACACTCTCAGCTAATGGCGCATTATGCTATAATCTACTGCAACCCTGTAATAACAGAAACAGTAACTCAAATGGTTTTTACGGTTAGATTTTTTTTCATAATGACGTGTACGTTATTAAATCTGAAGTGAGTTATCTAAATACTTCGCACGTATTCAAATACCAATGCTCTACTGCTTATTTGAGCGTCTCGATTCAGTTTCCGTTACTCTCGGTGTTTAATTTAAAGCAGAGATTGATTAACAGTAACGTCAATTTACCAATTTGAATAGTACTTAAACCACTCTAACGTTGGTAGTGCAACAACAGAAAATATAATGCGTCAACTTTGGCATAATTCAGAGAATCTGAACATAATCAGGAAGTATGATGATGATCACTAAGCAGTAGTTCAGTAGCAACATTGAGATGAGCATTTAGGAAGGAAATTGCGATTGTTCACGATTTTAGAAAAACGATGAGGGTTTGTGTTTGGCTTTACACACCGCTATAGAGGAAATGGTATGGCAAATGTAAAACTTCAAAATCATACAGATAATACTAATCTGCGTTAGTCAGTTGAATTAATTAGTAAGTACCTTCAGGAGAATAACTTTACATTTAAAACTTAGTCTCTGTTCTACCAGAGAATGAATAATAACCCGTCCTCCGTCTCTACCGGAAACTTTCTTATCAACAATAGTAATGAGTAGTGTCGGAAAAACGTCGGGATTACTCGCATTGGTGACTTGAAACAGCAAACATTGCCACCATACATATTTCTATTTTCTTAGCAAAACGAAGCTTTAGATCCAATTAATTTTGCACATTTCACACTACATCCTAAACATCCCCATCAGCTAATGTGGAAATGACAAATTATCTTATGCTTAGACTAATCAGGATTCACTGTGAAATTAGAAATTGAAATTCATATTGCTACCCTTATTGTGAACAAATTTCAATTAAGTATATTTATCTATCTTGGGAGTAAGCCGTTATTGATAAAAATAAATATTTTAAACTAATTAGGAGGTGGAATATTTTCGAATGCATTAAATCCCACCGTTTGACTTATCAATAAGCTTCAAAAGCAATGTGAAATGCGTAGCATAACGCCGCAATGGGTAAGTTATGACATCCGTCCTTGAGTCGGCGTTTTAAAACTATAGCAGATTCTGGAAGATTAATACTGGCGCATTTGGCGAATGAAGTTTGCTTGCTTGTTACGTCTTGAATTCCATTATTATTCCGTATCCTCCTCAAAGCAGATTTACTTTACTCCAGTTAGACATTATCTTCAGACAGTATCTGCTGATTAGAGGATATATACGATTCTTGGTGCTATTAGGTGTAGATGGTGGCCACATTTGCTGCAAGTTTCGCGGAATAGGGGTTTCATTCATCCTGATTTCCCAGAACAGAACCAAAATCGTGCATGGAAAACAGAAGAAAGCATAAATTGCCTGAAACAGCTTAACAACAAAAATGGCTTACATTTTCTACCGCCGCCATAATATATAAAATGGCATCGTCTGTTACTGTGGCTTGTAAGTAAGAGGATACTTATTTATTAGTATGCTGACTTATTCTATCCAGCTGAAATAGCACCTTTTACTCTAGTAATATATTTTACTTTAGTAGTAAAGCAGCAATAGTTTGCATAAATTCTGCATGCTATATAGTTGGTAATCGGACTATAATTTAAATATGACGCCGTTTGAGTGAACCGAGGTAAGAGTTTCTGCAACATGGAATTAAGGTTAATAATGTATATGTATCCAGCTGCAGAATGTGATTGTTGGTTATGTAAATACTTGAGTCCAGATTTGAGATAAGCTACAGTTGAATACGCCTACTAAAACAGGGTGTTTCTACAATTTTCGAAAAATCGAGGGAAATGCAACTATTATTCTTTAGTTTTAAGAATTGACTTATTTTGATCGATCAGTACCTTAGGATCCACGGGTATAGGAATACATCACCATAATTTTGCAATTAAATTTCTCTACTTTCTCTTATTGATCTTTGACAACCACTGAAGGCTCAATAAATACTAAACTTCTCCTCGTGCCGTTTCAACCTGGTAGCTCAACTATGCCAAAGGCAGTTCTCTTTAAATATGCGACATAGAGATTGCGCAAACAATCAATTTGATTGTTAGAAAGTTTCTCATGAAAGTATTGAAGTAATATGGGGAACAGGGAAGAGATTATGGTAATTAGTAATTGTACCTAGATGCAGCAAGCAAACTTGTTAGCGAACAGCAATGAGCAGTTTGCTTTGAAAGAGGAACTACGTATTTCCACTACGTTACCAAGATTTCCAAATTTTAAAAGTAATAATAACCGAAATTAGTTGGATTGCAAACATTAGTGCCCCTTTGATCTATCTGACTGTTATGCTATAATTTGTGTATGGTGGAGCGGTAAGTGGATGTAGTTTAATAAATCTGATTAAACTTTAAAAACATTTTAAATTCATTTTTCCAGCAATATTGTTTTTGGCACAATTCGATACAAATGGTGACGATTATTGAAATAAGTTTGTATAAATAATTTGTTTTAAATGTTACGACATCCTATCAGCAATGCGTGCATATTCATATTGCAGTGTGGTTACATAAAGCGACATACTTTAAGACAATATTACAAAAAATGAGTGATCATTGGGTTAGTTTGTTTAAAATAGCTTCAAGGGAAATTTAGCTGCATCAAAATAACAGAAGAGCCTTTTACTATATAGTTTGATACCAGTCCCGGGTGAAAGTGCAGCCTTTCTTCACATATTCCTCTATAGAAGTGACAGGCCCTAAACTACGATGGTGTCAGGTGGTGAAGCTCACCAGGGCCCACGGGTCAAGGAGGCCCAAAATTTAGGAAAAAAGGTTAAGAATTGCCTGTATGGCGAAACGGTAAATGGGCCTCTTGAAATGTGTTCATTGAATATGTGGCCCCTTGGAATATTGAAATATGTGGATTGAAATATGTGGGCCCTTGAAATATGTGGGCCCTTGAAATATATGGGCCCTTGAAATATGTGGGCCCTTGTTGAAATATGTGGGCCCTTGAAATATGTGGGCCCTTGATATATGTGGGCCCTTGATATATGTGGGCCCTTGATATATGTGGGCCCTTGGAATATGTGGGTCCCTTGGGGATTTGTTGGTGACTAATCCTACCGGCTTCAAAACTTTACTCCTTAAAATTCGTTACAATTAACTAATAGTTTTACCGCTTACAAGTAGACTCGCAATCCTGTCCCCTCAAAAACTAAAGCTGGTCCTGTTTTGTAGAGAAATTTGAGCTGTTTCGAATACGTTTATTTCATATATGGATTTTTCAATGAACAAATACTGAGACAATTTTAGCATTGAAGAAAAAAAATCATTAGAATAGCTTAATGCCAAATCTTCCTTTGTAACTTTACCACCATACCATAAATTGATTTCAGGTACTTCACTTTTGAACTTTAAGTTTTGTTATTTTCAATTGCATGGTTGTTGACTCTTTGTCAGTTGCATTATATCACTTATTTTTGAACCATAAAATATTAAGAATGTTGTGCTTCGCTATCGTCGTGTCCAGGTATCATGGAAATCCCCAAAATAAATTCAAATATTGACAGTTCCAAGAAAGTATATTCAGACCGTGATAAAATTGACAACGACTACTCCTTGATATATTTAGAAAAGGCTTGCGCGAAACAACGAAAATGCTTTAATTATGATTTGTCATCAGTTTTCCAGTTGTCATGCAGAGCATTAAATTTTTCGTAGATTAGTCGTAGCAACAAATGAATTTAAATACTTCCTAAAATTGCTATAATTGTTTCAATTTGTTCATTTAATGGCGCCATTTTGAAACACTTCTGTAGGAACCAAATGTATAATGTCCTGAAAACCTCTGACAAACGGATTGAGATTGAATTGAATTCACGTATTTAATACTGAATTTTACAGCGATCAAGTGTAGAGCTGTACATTGCTGTTGAATTAGTCAAGAAATTTGCGGATTTTCATGTAAATTGTGTGTGAAAGAAATTTTGCGGAAAATTCCAGTCAGGAACGACACGATCAGAATATTCAACGCCTACAGGCTAGAAACTAACATGGTTGTCTTATATAATGGTAAACTCTAGGATTTTAAGAAATTAAAATACAACTTAAGCCAAAAGGGGTCTCATACAAAATACTAGTTATTCATTTTCCGTCCAACTCAAGAGTGACATTTTTCACGCCCTTTTCAGCGGTGTAACGTTTCAGCATCAGTCATGTAGTTCCAGCATAAATGTTCATTTTGCGGTACTTTAACTTCACCTAAATTTTTAGAGTAAAAAATCAAGGTGTCCTTTAGTAAATGAATATGTAATTTCGAGATTTCCTTCATCTATAGAATGTTGCATGTTGTTCTTTGAAATAATGTTCAATTTGATTATAAAGATAATATTTATGTATCTAAATAATATGATCATGTTTTTTAAAGATATGTTTGAAACATTTTAATGCAATCTCAACGAAAGTCATGCATATCGCAGATATTCAAAAAAACATGGTGAATCGTCCTGGAGCGTTCCTGCGAAACCTAGAAAAATAACACGCAATTACTGTAATGAATGCCCGAGTCAGAAGTCTACGAGATAAATAATTTATATTCTATGTGTTGCGCTGCCCTTGGTGCTAATGTTCCGGCGTACTTTTTAATGTTTAATTATAAATAATTTGCACTATATGTATAATAAGTGCTATCAGTTTTAGTCGCATAGGTGGTTTTTCACATTACTGTCCATTAACAGTTACCTGGATCAATTAGAATAATAAGAATAATTACAAAATCATGTTTAATGATAATCTAATGAGGTATTTTGAGTGACTTGAACATTGACTTCGAAAATGCGTTGCGGGCAACTATTAGAAGTATAGGAAGCTGTGTCAGCAAACCACAGAATGCTAATTCAACGAATTTGATGAAAAGTCAGTTGCGTGTTACGAGATTTACTTTTGGCGAATTTTCCAGGAACCCTGGGCAACACTAAAAATTACTAATCTGAAACATATTGTGGTGCTACAATTAAAATTTTCATCGAAACATTATTGGCGACAATAGTGCACCCATCACTTTAGTTGCAAATAGTTAACTGTAATTAAGACGTAAGATCAATATACATATGTGTATTGTATTATATTATTCTTCAAGGGGCCCTCAAAAGAGGGGGCCCACCAGGGCCCCAAAATCCACAGTTAGGGCCTGAGAAGTGATCAGCCGATCATGTTTCTTCTGTTGCATCTTCAACCACGTCATTATATAATCCCATTTGCAGAAATAAAAGCATTCTTTGGACCATCCAAATGTACATTTGCTGGTGCGAGTTTTGATCGTAGGTGCTGTTTCAATTTAACAATGACTTTACACAAATTGGTCAAGTCAAATATGAAATTAAGCAAGTAGAAATTACCGACTACGATTACTCCAATTACTCATAGAACCGGTTTTGATATTCTTTAAATAAAAAAATAATAATCGAATTATTAGAATTGGGCACCACGTAAGGACCTTAATATCTTCTGTCTGCTTCTACGCCTAATTTCTAAACTGATGCTTCGACGGCGGAGGAGTATCTGACAACATATTAATTTCCTAAGTATACAGTAATCTTGCCGATGACGTTCAAATGAACATACGCGGAATTCAATTTGTGCTACAATTTGCGGTAACAAAATGAACCATAATTGTAGTGTTTGACAATAATCATCTTCTAGCGTAAAACGAAACCCGATGTTTAAAGAGAATTGAAGCTCACTGTAGTACGTAAAGTTAAACTATACAATACGTACATTGTATTATTCAGAAGATTACAATAGACCTCCTCTTCCCCAAAACAGAAGGCTCTGCAAACTCATTTTTAGAATTTGCTACAATTTGGTGTGCTTATTCGGAATAATACTAAACATGTAATGCCAAAATTGCAGATCCATAACTTCAATATATTGCCAATTATTAGCATTTTTGTCACAAAAAAGTTATAAAAGTTTGTGCGCTCTAGAAAACACAGTTTTTGAGCTAGAGATCTGAAATTTTGCACCAGGGTACAAAATCACAATACAAAATATGCGATTTTTTGTTTTTTGAAAATTGACTAATTTAAAAAAGTTTTGGCGGGAAAATCAGTTTATTCGAAAACAATCACGTTTTTGCATTCTCGGCGCCGGAATATGCATCCTGAGCTGCAGCAACGAAATTAAGAACACATAATATGGTTGGCAAGTTGTGACTTTGGGAATTAGGTAGTATAGAAAGCGTGTAAAGATTGTTATATTGATGAACAACAGCTAAATAAGTAAAAATTGCAGCATCACAACTATCATTATAACCGATTGGCGATTGTTCTATACACAATTTTTCTTTGCATCAATTGAATCTAGTCTATGATTCTGTAAAATGTCGGTAAATGTTTTGCCCAAAAGTAAAAGTTTCACTCCGCTGTGCGTGCCATTTCAATTCGCAGCCCGCTATTTGACTTCACGAGCATATCTAAGAAGTATAAAAAATCACATTATCGAAATGTTTACGAGACTTGAGATAACAGTAACGAAAAGGTAAAAGTTTGTTTCTAGTTACTAATATGTGTCTTTACCGGTAATTGGAGTTTATTCCTTTCGGCACTTTACAGTTTAGAATTAAATGCAAAATGAACTTGGAAAATTAAATGCAAATTGTACTGTGCAATTAAATGCAATTAAAAGTAAGTACAGTAAGTCCACCTGCTGGCAAATGCTGCTAATCAGTCAAATTATTATAGATATAAGTTTAAATTATATTTTTATTTATTCTCGCAATTTGCAAAATTATTCAAACTTTCATGATATTGTATTCAAATATGACAGAGGTTACACAAATAAAAGAGATTCAATTGATGCAAAGAAAAATTGTGTATAGAACAATCGGTTGTAATGATAGTTGTGATGCTGCAATTTTTACTTATTTAGCTGTTGTTCATCAATATAACATTCTGTACACAACTTTGGCAATACCTGATTCCCAAAATCATAATTTACCGACCACTTTACGTGTTCTTAATTTGGTTGCTGCAGCTCAGGATGCATATTCAGGCGCCGAAAATGCAAAAACTTGATTTTTTCCAATAATCAGATTTTCCCGCCAAAACATTTTTAAATTAGTCGATTTTCAAAAAACAGAAAAATCGCATATTTTGTATTGTGATTTTGTACCCTGGTGCAAAATTTCAGATCTCTAGCTCAAAAACTGTGTTTTCTAGAGCGCACAAACTTGTATGACTTTTTTGTGACAAAAATGCTAATAATTGGCAATATATTGAAGTTATGGATCTGCAATTTTGGCATTACATGTTTAATATTATTCCGAATAAGCACACCAAATTGTAGCAAATTCTAAAAATGAGTTTGCAGAGCCTTCTGTTTTGGGGAAGAGTAGGTCAATAAGAATAGAATGTATGAATTCACGTATGTATAAGACGCACGTAATTAGATGTATACAATGAAGGACAATTTCATATATTATGAGTATGTAATGAGAGTCTGTAAAACGAATGACTTAAAGACCTGGTTAACTCGGATTCAATTTGCTTGCTATTCCGTAAACACGATACAAGCAATAGCCTTCCATGGCGCACAAGAACGTACGATTTTGTACCCATTCTAATCAAATTTCTAAACTTCTTTCTAAATCAAATAAAAATGAATTCATCAACCGTTAACATTTTCAAACACACAAGAGCCATTCCTCTGAAGAAAATTCATCGTAAAGTATGTGTAGTTACACATGGGTGAAATGCGATATTTAATGGAATCGAAGAAATTGGGATTCCACGTTTTCGTGGTGACATGAACACCATTAATCGTTTTCACAGCAGGGCCTCACCGACGCCCGTTTGCGCTGACAGTTGGAACCAGGGCCCCCAAGCCTAGGGGCCCCCTGAGGGCCCCTTGGCTTGGCATGAAATAGTTTACAGCAATACAAATTTAACCATAAATACAAAACTGAAATTAGTAATTATTCGAGGTTTACTTTGTGTATTACCAGCTTATATCATTCAGTCGTGCCACTAGTGCATGTAAAATGTTTGCGTAATATTTAAATCCTGGTTGGAAAGTTTGAGTTGTGTGTCGACCAGTGCCGTAGCAAGCTGAGGCCCGGCCCGGGGACCAATCCTATACCACATATGATTAAAATAAAATATAAGATTATAAAGCGAAGTTACGTAATATATGCTTAATATACCAAATTCAAAATGCTTTTATCTGGTCCTTGCGAAAATGCATTTAAGTAAATCACCTATATATGAAAGTTTTTTTTACTGGCAATGAAAAAAACACATCATAGCTCGAATTTTCTAAAATTGATACATTAACATACACTCACCTTCAGACGGTAATGAGCTTGTTTCGCAGTCCAAGAACATAACAATACGTTATAAAAATGTTGGCCGTTGTACTATATTTAGGGTATTAATAAAATCGTGTGTCACATTTGATTAGAAAGAGCCAATCTTCGAAACCTTATTCGCTACAGAGGATGACATTTCTTTACTCAAACTCGTTCGATGAAGGAAAAGATTGAAAGTTAAGTTTAGGAAACCGTAGCATGAATACAATTATAACTAGCAACCCAATTATTTTCTGTAAACATTCAAAAGGAACATTTCCATCCCTCTGTAGCATTCTCAATATCAAGCACAAAATATTTTCAAGTAAACTAAATATATTGTGTTTCAAAGAAGAAAAAGTTTATCCTTGTCAAGTTGTCTAATTTTCCAAAAAAACACTTTATGACGTTTATGTGCATATACGTATATGCAGTTTAGATATTCGGCGGAAACATTTGTGGCGGAAAAACAAAAAAGGAAGGTTTCTGCTGCATTGCAGACAATTTTGTCCACATTCAAAGATATTTTTATTCATAATGCCAAGTTTTGAAAACGCCTTTATCATCGTAATCATTTTGACATGTTTATTCGACTGTGTGAAATATTTTACACTTCAGTTAAGCATTTAGTGAAGATTATTATGAGGATTATGTTACGGAAAAAGTTACAAGCAATCAATGTTGAAGTAGTCAACACCGAAAATGATGCAAATAATTGGCAGAAATGCACGTTCCTGCATTGTTTGTTTGCAACAACACGAAGACTTTGTTGAACGTTTACATATTTAATTGTTAAGAACTTTGTTACTAAAACTCAAAAGAAACTGATTGTAAACGAATGTTGTTATCCACATTGACGCCACTAAGCACGCAATTGTCTCTCCAAAGCTTTTGACCCAACAAGTTATGTAAAACGCTTCTTTTTTGGACTGTAGGAATATCTGTTTGAAATACGAGGAGCAATTCAAATTATGTGGAGCAATAACTGTCTTCCAAGCACCCCATATTTAATGATTAAAATATCTGTTAAAACTAACTTAGATTTCAGCAGTTTTAATCTATGTGTAAAATCTTTATTGTGATACTAAATTGGAAAACGCATGTGTAATTTCAAAATGTTAAACATAGACACTTCTGATAAATTGGTGACGAGAACAATCGTTTCTGGCTTAAATGGTCGTCGTGCGCTTAATTAGAAATTGATGAACGGAATTAAATTTGTAGCGTTCAGTAACTAATATATTTATTTTAGGCTGACTAAATTAAGAAAAAATCGATCAGGCTGTATTTTTTAAATTGTCATTTGTGAAGAGAGAGAGTAGCATCTAAGATTTCGAAATGGTGATGTCAAATTATAAATCTTAACTTTCAATTTGTATGCCAACCTCAAATTTGAGGTCTCCTTGGAAAGAAATCATCCTGACAGTTGTTACGGACATTGGAAAATTTTCACCAAATGGGCAACTACAGCTACGATAATTGATGAGCTATGTGACTTAAGTTATTCCTTTTAATTTATGTGGAATTATTTATAGAAACGTTAAATTGGTTTCGAAATTATTCAACCTTGAGTCCATGCGTCATCAAATGTATTGCAAAATTGAGTTAGTGTATCAGCGGCAAATAACTACAGCATTTTTATAGGAACAACGATTTAGAAATTCCATTCTGCTGACAACACACTACATAAAACAGCCAAATGTATCCACACGAAACTTATTGGACGGCAACAGTTGCCCGTTTGGCAACAATGTATCAACATTGCAAATTGTAATTTGGGTCGACATATTACAATCTTGAGGTGCTAGCCGTAGATCTCGGGAAAGAGATTTGAATCGCATTTTGCTGTACAAATTAATGAATGATCCATAAACTGCCATCATACTAATTTCAACATGCAACAATAATCCGCGAATCCTTTAATTATTGGTAGTTGCACGCTACGACGACGCTAATAATTTAAGTTTCACCGCGGTCCGCAGGTGTGTGTTTTGTTGCTGAACCCGAAAATTTTACAGCTCAAGAACAATATTTGCCAATTCAGTTATATACTTGGAAGAACGGACCGATGGATAAGTGATTAGCGTGTCTACAAATTTTATTGGAGATTATAACGTTTACTAAATTTCTTAGGAGCGCCATACATACACTAAACGCTTTATATTAAATACACATTGTGCCAATCCTGCATTATATTTTATGGATCAGCGGCCCGGCCCGGGGGACAATCCCCCTCAGTCCCCCTCGCTCCTACGGCCCAGACAGCAATTGTTATATTTTAAAATACACAGCTAATTTCATTGAACTTGATATTACAATAAAATTAATGTTTGATACTGTACTCATTACAGCAGGTCCTACTTCATGTTTCTCACCTTGTGCAACCCGAGTGTAAGAATAACTAAAAGAATTTTTAATTGGGAAATATAATTTAAGCCTATTAAGATGACGATAAAATTTTACCAAGCGCCTCATATACATTTTGCACAATATTACGACTCTTAAACATCTTTTTTCGGATTCACCCAAAATTTGCAGTAATTGTTTTGTTAGATATTTATGAACAGAAAAGGAATGATTTTCCTACAGATTGTTGTGTGCAATAATTTACAAATCCATTTTATTCATGTAAAAACTATTTAGCTAATATTTTAGTAAAGTTCAACGCCGTCATGTCTACATTCGCCGTAATGGCCGACTTTGTGATGATCGGATATATAAGAGGATTGCAATTTAGTTTGAGATGAAAAAATGAAGAATAATGCAGATATGGGATTTGATTCATTCAAATTTCCCAATAGCTTCAGTTGTCTTTTCGCCCTAGCAAATGTGCAATAATTTTAATGAACTTTGTTTTTTACCTGAAAAGGCCGAACAGTTTCCAAATCACTTGCAAGTAAAATATTATTTGACTCGATAATAGTAATACTTGGGTGGTTTCCACGCCATCCAATGCATAGCCACCTAAATGGCAGTTTCGCGAACGATTAGAACGTTACAAATCATGGTTGGAGCATTTTGAAAAGAGATTAAAATGTTTGATGGTGTAATATAGAAATATAACTTTGAATACAGGCCGCATGAAATCATCTTTTTAAAAGTACTATTTACACAGTGACATTACAGGGAGTTTCAAAGAAATTTCCCATTATTGGCCCAAAGAATTTATTTTAAACGGATACTTTACTCCACGATCAATACACTGTTTTTAACGAAATGACTCATTTCTAGACTAAAGAATTGATTTTTGATTGATTACCTAAACGCACTGTCCTTCCGTATAAAGCATAACTGAGCTACTATTCTGGTAATCGACATGCTTCGTCATTTTTTTCTGGAATTCGGACGCCATCCACTTGGTCATGTAGAATGGGTTATAAGAAACTTATTGATACCATTGGTTTGACCCTGTGACCCCGTATAAGGAAATGCGGGGTCAACATGTATTGAAAACTGGTCGCGGGGGGTCCGCTCTAAATCACACAATATTAAAGATAAAAGCAAAATCTCTTCGGCAAATGAATGACAAGTAAATTATCTCGGTAGGTATTTCGCAAACGTATTGACCTCTGACCTTCGTCAATGGGAACCTAGCGGCTCCAAACTTTACCAGTAGTGTACTTTAGGTGGTGGAATTATTATAAGAAAAATGGAGTTCAAATTCCAAAATGAATGGAAGTAGTTTTCCGAAAATTAAAATAGTTGCTGATACGTACTTCCACTCACAAACGATCACTCGAACTTTAGCTCACAATAAATGCAGAAAGGACATGACAACTACTAAACGACTGTTTGGTTTGATTTTGAAGTGATCACGGCCGGTTCTGTAAAATGTATTAATTTTCGCTGATCTGCATTCATTTAAGTAAACCACTACAGAATTAAACTAAAATTAATTCATCGTTTCCGTGTCAGAGACCAAAAAGATTAAACGTTTGCCCAACCAAACTCATACAATTTGTATGGCTCTATTATGTCCAACCAACAAAACATGTCGCACAAATCTTGCCCTTCAACGTGAGAAAATCAATACAGTAAATTACCTATTCATGTTTCCGTAGCATGCTTCTCTAATAGCATCATATTAATTCCTCCATGTGTCCCTAGCACTCTTATGAAATTGCTCCTATACTTATCACAATCGCAATTTACTTAATGCTTTATCAGCCTATGGTCTACCCCAATACGGTAAACGATATGGTTACTATCAAGTTTAAGGTGCGCCGCGGCATAGAACGTAATGATGCAATCACTTTTATTTGGCCTTGCTTACTATAACACTCACTCACCAACAGTGAGCCTAATCTACCTAACATGGAATTGACATTACACAATTCAATATGAAGCTTTCTATTTATGTGAACATTTGCCAGAAACGGCATCATAGGAAAATGACAGAAAATTGTTTTCGGATTTGAATACTTTATTACTAACTAAGGACTAACAGAGAAACTGGAGTTTAATGGAACTTTGATTATGGAAAATTGGCATTTGAAGGTGGCACGTTCGACGATGCAAATATTTTTCCAGTTCCTCGTTCTATAAATGTACCAATGTACTATATGTCAGCAGCAGTTGGTCGAACAAAATGAATGTCTTTCTGAGAAAGCCGTAACCTGATGTAAACCTTTCCTCATGGACTGCCCATAAACACTTTTCGTCGCATTTGTGATCCACACTAGTTTAAGTTTAGACTCATTTGAACTCAATTTAATTTTTTTAGATGGCGTCACATCTTCCTGTCAAAACGCTGCTAATAAGCCAGTACGTTAATGAATGGTACACAACTCCACCTACACTGTTTTCGGTGGGTTACGGCATAAATAAAAGCTTGGTTGGGTCGCTAATGCAGCGCTACCCAACTTAAGGCTGTATATCAGTCTACGTAATATAATTAATTTTTTAGGAAACGAATCTGTCGTTTATTTACAACCTGACCTAAAGTAAATCTGGCTGGAGTGCAGAATTGTATGGTCTAATGTACTCATCATTCATAACTCATTATCTCGAAAGGTATTAATAGGTTGCCTGTATGGTCGCATTAAGTCACTCAAAAGTGAATCTTTGTAACCATATGAAAGACGAACATTTTCTTCCGATTAAAATAAATCTAGTTTAAAAGTTTACAAAGTTGCCAAAAAAATGTTCCGGAATACTGTGTACGTCGAATAGGACATATTTACCTGTTAAGCCAAATACTTGCTGTCAATAGTTAATGTGCCACTTGTTATGTGAGAACCATTATAACAATAAAGATTCATTACTAATGTAATTTAAGATTATTTGTTATGTCATAAATAGTTATTGAACAGAATTCTAGAGTTAGCTAAGAAGTAAAAAATTAACAGTTCGATTATTGGCAAAATCAATGCAATGCAAAGGGGTACATGTATCCACATAATTGATCGATCCAAATTGAACCCTTAAATGGATGCAGCTCCTGTAAAATTTTCGTAACATTAGTTTGTCACGCCTACAGTAATCGTTCGCTTCTTACGACAAGTTGAGCCTTCGGGTGCTGCGCAAGCCGATTTTTGTACTACGTACATTGTAATTTGGAAAACGGCTGCGTGTAGTAGTTTCATGGCGAAATGCAACTTCTGCACCTTCATCACAACTTTGCAAAACAGAAGTATTGATTTTTGTGAGTGAATATATTCGTGGAGAACTAAAATGAAAATGACCGAGCAAGTGTTTGTAAAATTACACAACTTTAGATAAAATCTGAAACACGATTTTAGAAATGTTAATTTGTTTCATTTGCTGCTGTCTCTAAAACGTGTTTGACGAGCCTTTTCAACGTTTTTAAATTTATGGAGATATTGGAAAACCATGTCACCGTGCAGTCTTTACAAAAATACACGATAAATGTTGAGAGAGCTTGAAACTTATTGCAGCAGGTATGCATTCCCTTTTCCGTTTTTATATGCAACCGTGTAACATCTTCTTACAAATTTATACTGAACCGCATTCACAGTTTCATGTATACGTCCGTCATGCAATGGACGGAATGTGCAGCCATCGCTAAGGTTAAAACGGGTTTGTGGGTGACTGAACAATGGAAGTGGAAAAGAGGAAATGGAGAATTCTGCTGAAACTGGTTTACGCTACTTGTGCTTGCATGTATGAAGTATTAGTATGAGTTTTTGGAAAATATTGCTTCTGATGTCCACTTCATTTACGACCATGCATCTATAGGTGTGAGAATTCATATATACAAGGTATCTCGTCTCGTAATTTTAGCTGTTGTGTTCCTACTCGTACTATTGATTTCAAAAATAATTTAATTTATTTTTCGATTTTTGTACCTCTTTTTGCTGTAACCACTGTAATATTCATAATAACAACGGGAAAAATGCTAGTAACAATGGGGTTCGGAATGTTTTGTTGCGTTAAGTCTTACCAAATGTAATATTGTAGAAATAATTCCTTTCGTGTAGTTGATTGCTTTCGAAATGCAGTTAAACAAGGAATACAACAGTCATTTTTCACAAAATTTAATCATGACTTACTAATGACATGCATATGGCTAACTGTTCCTGCTTCATTATATATGCCAGGATGAGCAATTTGTGCAAAATGACCTAGGTAGCTGAAAGTAAGAATAAATTTTTTTTATTGCGTTAAGCGAGAAATAATTTATTTACTACCTGTGTGAGTTATAACCATTTACTAATTACATATAAATTCAAATTAACAGTTCCTAAGAGATACTGCCGACAAATTGCAAAGATATGTTTAAATTTAGTCAATATTAGTTCCATCTTTGCTGCCATTATGCATTGAAGTACACCCAATAAATAAAGCAAACCGACAACTGCTAGGATACCCAAGTAACCCGATAGACGAATTTGGTCACCGAATTGTACAGTCGGCTTAATGCTCGGATCTTGGACGGGAAGGTCATTGGAAATCCTGTACGCAAAATGCCTCCAAATATTCCACCTATCAGGCAGCCCAGCTTGTATTGCTCGCGATAATGTCTCGAATAGCCAGTGTATATTGACGGTGTCGGCTTCACAAAAGAAATCAGTGCTAAAGATAGGATCCTGGAGAAGGGGATATCATTGCAGATTTTGATTTCCAGTCACATTTGTAACGTGCTTACTCGTGTACAATAATTCACCATACAACGCATTGGACAAGGAAGTTGATGCGTATTTGTACTTCAGATGTTTTGAAATTAAACTAATTGTTTCTTTATTAACGCCAATGTAGTAAAACCTTTCGTTAAGAACATGGCTCAAATTGTATTTTTCAAAGTTGGCTTGATATACATTCCACGGAGAGTATACGGAACCGTTACGAAACATAATTTTGTATCCAGCGCCAAGCAGCCCTCTCAGAGAACTAAATGGAGTTATTGGCTGGAATACTGTCCGGATACTTACAATTCCGTTTGAATAAAATTCACAGATAAAGTAACCAACAATCTGAAACACGACCAAAACCTTCATTCTATTCCAATAGATGGGTGTGTAGCATCCAATTGTCACTCCGAACAAATTCAACAGCTTTGCTACATCTGAAAGTCGCCGACAAATCGTAAGCCATTTAATTAGAGCTGTCATTGTCAGCATTGCACCAACCAGTGCTAGCCATATTTCGGTACCGAACGATTCCGTCCACACTACGAAATCAACGCTCTTGCGGCCCAGTTCGAAACTATCTGTGCAATAAATCACGACTTATTTTTCCTTCCTAAATAATAAAGGATGGTGAATACTCTGTAACTCTGCCCAAAGTCAATTTTATCAAAATTGAAATACGTTATTTCGCTGTCAATATACTGTCCGGTGTACCATTTATCAAAAAATAATACATCGTTCGAATTCAATTTATTTACCAATTTCAACGAAATGTTATGGACTTTACAAAGAAATATTGTGTGCAATATTTCACGTTTGCAATATTTGAAATCCGGAGAAGTTAACCAGAGCCCAATGCAAGCGGAGTAGTACGTCTTGTAATGACTCAAATTCATTTCAACAAATGGAAGGGACACTAAAGTTGGCAGTTCTCCACCGTTAAAGCTTGCCAGATGTCTTTTGTGTATCGCCACAGGATTAACTAATTGCCTTATAAACCGAATGTCAAACCACCCTCCAGGATCCTTTAGCCTGCAACCAAATGGACACACATTGTGGTAATACAGTCTGCCGGCAATTGGGTAAATCATTAGTTTAAGCACAGGAAAGTAAATGTAGCCATGCATGACTCTATTCTCCGTTTCAGAATATACTGCAGGTAGCCGAGTGTAGAGTATGGTGAGGAGCTGTGTTGTTACGTGCATGCACAGATCCGAAAATGTCCATGCTTCGTCTCCCAGTCTAGTTATATTTCCATTAAACGCGTGCAGTACCACATGATTGGGTTGGGTGTATTTGTAGGAAAACACTCTCTGTATTTTCAGTTTGTAGTTCCTGAATGTCATCATACGAAGTCTGCCAGGTACGAAATACAGATCATCCCCATCCACCCAATGAAAGAAATTTCAAATTGTTCGAACAAAGTATCTAATTTTGCGAAATACATCTGTAGGCCACGTCTGACGATAAAATGTTTTATATACATTTCGTACGCGAAACCTTCCCTAATCGCCAAAGTGATAATCATCAGTGTAATCAATTTATAAGGAAATTCGTACATTGCGCTTACCATTATATTATTGAATCCTGAGTACAAATTGTATTATTTCTTATAGATAACGATTAGTTTTTATAGTAATAACGTAGAATTGGCTTTTACACTGATTCATTTACTCTGTCAGAATATAATATTACGTGAATGAATATGTAAATCAGTTCAAAGTTTTAGAAATGGGCTGGCTATACTGTGAGACATCAATATAACAACTCGTCTCGTCGAACTTCTGGAATTTTCAATTTAGAATTTGCAGTTAAAGTTGATACTATGCAAACGCGAATTTTCATGGAATTAGATATCAGTTGAATGCTTCGATTTGGATGTTTGAAGGTATGCTTGGAACCGCTTAGTCCGCGACCATCAGCAGCACAATTTTTACATTCGTGCGACTGGGTGAGTAATTGGAGCGATAGATACTAAACAAGACTTCGCAAATCAAAGAGTCGTGTGTTTACTAAACCATTGCATCAGTGACATAGTGACTGAGTTATGTGTTTGCATTTATCACTAAAACAGACATTTTATTGAGATTTAATCATGTCAACCCTGAAAACTTCAAGTGTTTTGAGCCACGACATAATCACACTTATTCAGTTGGAAGTGGCGTTGCCCAACGTGCTCACACTTTCGTCACCATCATAGGTAGACAAAAGTTGTTATACAGCTTGCTCCACTGCCTTTAGAATTAATTTGTTTTTTGTCGTTACACTAGCTATCCCTCTTTCATGTGTGTAAAATAATGTCACAGGTGAAGGAATTCTTATTTAACTCCAAATCGACATTGCGCAAGCAAACTAATCAAAGTGTTTTCATGTAAATAAGAGATTAAAACCGATTGGCGAGGCTGCATACACTTGGAGATCGTTCGTGCATAGCAATCCTAGTTCAGTGAGGCATAAATACAATGTCATTTTATTTCTCATTATTATGTTTCAGATTAGAACTATTTTTGTTACTAACCGACGGTGTCAATAAACATAATGAAAAATTGTATGTGTGTATATGTATCATGTATGTTATGAGAAGGAGCAGTTAGTTAATGGGAGTAGTTAATGTGCGAACGTACCCAGAAATCGAGTATTGTGGGTACGCAGAGACTGTTTTTGAGAAAAGAGGATAGTTCAGTTTCCCTAAAAAAGTAAAGGGAAAAACAAGCATATGTTTTTGTGTAGCAAGGAACAGGAGAGGAAAAGAAGGAGATGGCATTATTAGTGTTTTTTGGCTTGAGGAAGGAGGTTAGGAAATAGGGCGTTGTTGATTCCTTCCATATTGTTGATTTTGAAAATTAAATTGTTTCTCCTGCTAATATGGAGTGATTAGTGCTGTCGTGTAACGACAATAAATATTATATATATATAAAAAAACCATAACTGTTTGTGCATAATTTGAAGAAGTATGCAGTGATGTTTGTAATAAAAAAATATACATGCAAGTTAAAACGAAAAACAGTCAGTGTGTGCACGTCAACAATTTTATTGTCATCAGTTGAACCTGAAAAGTAATCATCATCGTCATCAGTGCCCAGCCAGTGAAGGAAGTTGGAGGAATTCTGCCCATTGCGTCGTCCGTGTTGTCCAGTGGTGGGGAAAAGAACAAGACAGTTAACCGTGACCAGTAACAACAACAAAAAGTAAGCCAGCTATTTTGTTGCGCATTGTTCAAGGTCAGGTAACTAGTCATCATTATCATTAAAAAAAAGTAACACCCCACATATTTCAGTTTGACATGGCGATCCTTTTATGGAAAACTATTTGTTTTAGAATAGACTACCTGGATCATGGGCATTGCCATTATCGTAGTTACAAAAATAAAAATCAATACGTGTAAAAACTGGCATTTAGGGCAATAATAATTAGTGAATACTGCTGGCCTTTGTTTTTGGCTGCGTATTCATGGCAGAATCAATATTTTTTTTATTGATTCTGCAGTGCACACAGGGATTTTTATTGTTGTGTATAGGGGCGAGTTGGCTTCTGTTTGAGGCTACAACCCCAGGCAATTATCATCACTACACACAATTTTAAAATTACGCTAACATCACATCATTCTAGGGAAATAATTAAAATTTTTAGGGGTTTGCTTGCCTTGTTCTTGGTAGCTTCCCAGGCACTAATTAAAGATTTTGCTGGCCTTGTTCCTGGCTGCTTATCTTATGTTTTCAGTGTCATAAAAATCAGCAATGACAACAAGCAAAAAGAAGGAAAGCGTAATAAAAAAGTGCAGAAAAGCATGAAAACTGGTTAGAGTAGGCGGTAGTAAGCAATTATCTAGCGAGCAGTAAACATTAGTTTAGGCCTAGATTAAGTTGCCTTTAATTTATAATTATATACCTACCTACCTTGTTAACCTATGCCTACCTATATACCTATATACCTACCTTCCTACAACCATAAAAAACAACTGAGAATGTATGAGTGTAAGTGAATGCAATAACTGAAGAGCGATCTAGTTAATTAGTGAGTTAATTAGTGAACAATTAACTATAATGATTAAATTCATGCATCTGTCGTTGTGTAATGTACTTCTGGGCTAGACAAGCTACAAAAATCAGATTTTTCGATTTTCTCAACTTTTTTCAAAAATACTAGGAAAGCCCGTCACTTTCTGACCGACGCTTTCTAGATAAACAAGTTTATGTGTTATCGTGTATGTAGTGTAAGAAACTCACTCGAACTACTATCTAAATGAGTAAACGAGACCTGAAACATTTAGATACAAAAAATGTCGTAGACTCTGAGCTAAGAGGAGGAAGAAGAAGAGGAAATAGTTCGAATAGTGACACAACCGAAGATTTAAAGCAATTGAAGCCTGACAGCAGCAGCACTACATCTACACAGAATACCACAGTAATTTTAAACGAAAGTGAGAGTAGCGAGTCTGATAAAGATTTATTCGACGATTGCTTCGAAGATACTGAAGATAACACAACAACAGCGGATTTCGAAACGAAACCGGAAGTAAAGACTCCAGTCAACACTAGTTCGTCTACAGCATCAAAAATGGCTCTCTCAAAGGAACAACTAGCAGAAGTAGAGAAGCTTTTCAAGAATCGATACGATGGATTTATCGCATCCTTGCAGAATGAGAACACAGCACTCAAGACTGAGTTGGCTACGCTAAAAGCAGCAACATTTGTGAATCCAAAGGATGTCATAGATAAGCTGGACTCGTTAAAAATGGTGTCAGTGACAACCGACCTCCCGAAACCATCATACAACCCGAAGAAAATAACAGCTGATGCGTTTCTGACGGAATGCGAGAGATATTTCTTTAGTCTAGCTCATAACGATAAAAAACATTATATGACCATGATTAAGCAGCTGCTGAACGAGACACAGAAAGGATGGTACGACCATTTAGGCTGTTCTGCAAAAGACTGGACTGATTTCAAAACTCAGTTCATAGAACGCTTCGACGGAAAACACGAAAAGACCGTCCGACTACAAGAAGTTACGACCCGCAAACAGAAACACTATGAAGTGACTGAAACTTTCATCTACGACATGGTGAAGCTTGCAAAGTACTGTTTTCCCACACAAACAATCGAAGAACATGTCACTCTCGCCCGGAACGCCTTACACCCAAGTCTTGCTAAAGTTTTTGGAACCGGACAAATCAAGACCATTCCAGATTTGGTGTCCGCTTGTCGCGACGCGACGAAGATATTGCAAGATGGAGGTGAAGAAGATATTCCACCGATGACGGAATATGATAAGAAATCAAATAATAAGAAGAAACATAACTTTAGAGGCTCCGGCAGATGGGAATTTCAACACATCACGCGGTGGACAATCGTCACGTGGTGGACAACCGTCACGTGGTGGACAATCGCCATGTGCAGGACATTCTGGAGGATTTCGTAGAAGATCTAACGGAGGAAGTTTCAGAGGAAACGGTCGTGGTAACTTCAGGGGCGGCAGAGGAAATGGTTATCAGAACCGAAACCGACAATCTCAACAACAGTCTAGCTCGAGTGGCACGAGTTCCAACTCAAACCCACCGAGCAAACCAATCCATTGCAACAAGTGTCGCGGAGCAGGACATAAGGCATTCGAATGCCCAAGTCAAATGGAAGCGACGATGTGTATTTTTGATGGAAATACTTGGATCCCTGACCATGGGTCGGCAGATTCCAAGGATTTAAACTCCAGCGGGGAACTGTGAATACCGCAACACAGTCTACCCCTATCATTGCTGTCTTAAGCGGAATAGATCTTCCACTCATCACTGTCGACTCAAACTTAGCGCCGTTATCAACTTTATTAGACTCAGGCGCATCATTCTCAGCAATCAAACTTCATTGGGCGGTACGATTTGATCCAAATTTTACAATAACCGACAGTGGCTTCATAATCGTAGCAGACTGCGGAAAAGTTAAGAGATTAGGTGAAATCGAGATCCATCTAATCATTGGGAATCGTAAGATGAAAGAACGATTCTCAGTTATGGAGAAAATACCTTTCGACGTTATCATAGGACTCGACATCATGAAGAAACATAAAATAGTACTTGACCTCGGAAATGATAGATTTTGGTTCGACGGAGAGGAAGAAGAGAAGATTCCTATCGCCGAACGAATCGGAGATGACAAAGCACGAATAAACATGACTATCGGACTTGGCACAGAAAATTACACAGAGAAGGTCAAAGCCTTACTCAGAAGATTTCCAACAGTAGCGCGCACTGACGGAAAAATCGGAAGAACGAACTTTGGCTATCATGTCATTGAAGCCAATGGACCACCAGTCTATAGTCCTTTCAACAAATACCCACCAGAAAAGCAAGAATTCATCAACGATGCCTGCGAGAAGTTACTCGCTGAAGGGTTGATTCAATCATCCCAGTCACCTTACTCATCACCAGTCGTCTTAGCGCCTAGCAAATCGAATAAGTGGAGACTTTGCATCGACTACCGAAAGTTAAATGAACAAACCATCCCGAACAGAGCACCGATGGAGTCAATCCACCACATGCTTCGATTGATACCGCAGGGATACGTCTATTCGTCTATAGACCTAGAAAAAGGATATTGGCAAATGATGTTGGCGAAGGAGTCCGTAGAAAAGAGTGCATTTACCACTCAAGATGGTCACTTTGAATGTCTTGTAATGGCATTCGGATTAAGAAACGCTCCAGCTTCTTTTCAACAACTGATGCGACATGTCCTTCACGGATACATCGGAAAGTTCCTGAGAGTGTATCTGGATGACACGCTAATCTACAGCAAGACCAAAGAGGAAAATCTAGACCATTTAGAGTTAGTATTCGAACGTTTGAAACAAGCAAACTTGACGATCAATGAAAGCAAATGCGTCTTTATCTCGGATGAAGTAAAATTCCTAGGACATATCATTGGTCCTGACGGACTGAAGAAAAACCCGGCGACCATGCTGGCGATAAAAGAATATCCTGTTCCCACTTCGAAGAAATGTATTCAGAAGTTTATGGGACTTTGTCAGTGGTATTATTCGTTTGTGAAAGACTTGGCAGCAATCGCAGAACCCTTATATCGACTGACGCTACACGACATTGATTTTCGTTGGACGAAGGAACAACAGAAAGCTTTCGAAATATTGAAGAAGAAACTTTGCGAAGACGTGATGCTCTCAGCAATCGACTACTCCAAACCTATCGTTTTAAAAACGGATGCATCCGAAATTGGCGTAGGCGGTTGCGTATGCAACACTGTCGACGGAACTGATAGACCAATCGCATTTACCAGCAAATTGCTCACGAAGTCACAACGTGCAGCACACATTTATAAAAAGGAAGCTTTTGCAGTGATCTACTGCTACAACAAATTTAAAGAATTTCTGGATGGACAGCACTTTACGATACAGATCGACAACAGAGCTTTGCAATTCATCAAACATATGAAAGAGAGAAAGCCTAAGATCATGCGTTGGGCAATAGAAATGTCAAGTTGGGACGCAGAAATAGTCTTAACCAGCGGGAAGGATAATCTTGAAGCAGACGTGTTATCAAGGAACCCCATAAAGCCTATCAAGGGCGAGCTGGACCTGTTCAACGACGACGAAGACTACAAATACGTTCCAGTCCTATCTACAATTTTCGGGAACACCGTAACGTCAGAAAGATTGATCGAAGAACAGAAGAAGGATACAGACAATCAGAAGATTATTTTGGCCCTAGAGTCTGATCCGAAATCCGAAATGGAAGACAATGGTTATAATTTCATGAACGGAATCTTAATGAAGAAGATACTGTTCGACATAAGGATCGATCCGGAGAAAGATGAAGATATTGGAGTTATCAACGCGATGGGGAACGCGGATACTCCAGAAGAACCCGTGGACGCAGCAGTGCTGGCTGAGGGCTTCAGTTTAAACACCATTGCAGCGATCAAAAAAGATATCAGAAGAAAATCCAAGGGCAAGAAATTGAAGAAGAAACAGAAAGTCGAGAGGATCAAAGTCAAGACCGTAATGAAGAAACCAGAAAAGAAGTATGGAGAATACTATGTGCCGGTGATACCGAAATCACTCAGGCAAGAAATGTTAGAGATGTTTCATGACGCACCCGTGGCCGGTCACTTAGCAACAACACCAACACTCAGAAAAATCAAAGACCGAGCCTACTGGGAAAATATGAATAAGGACATCAGGAAATACTGTCGAGAATGTCAAGTATGTCAGAGTAGCAAAGCGGTACGACAAGCACCGTATGGACTCATGCAGACAGTCACACCACCGTCACACGTCTTTGAACATGTTTATACGGATATTTTGGGACCAATGGTCAAAAGCACGAAGCAAAATGAATATTGCTTAGTGGTAATATGTGGATTATCGAGATGGGTAGAGTTATTCCCGATGCGAAAAGCGGTCACCACTAAAATCATCGAACACTTAGAGGATTCAGTGTTCTGCCGGTTTGGATTCCCGAAGGTTCTTGTATCGGACGCAGGAAGTCAGTTTACGTCAAAGTTGATGGAGAGATTCTGTACACAGTGGAATATAACTCAGAGATTTACGTCACCGTATCGTCACAATGCTAACATGGCAGAGAGGACGATCCAAACATTGAAACAGATGCTCCAGGCGTATGCGTCAGATAAACAGACCAAATGGGACGAACACATACAGAAGTACGCTCTGGCAATTCGAACGACTATCAATTCAACAACAAAAGTGACCCCAGCTCTACTTAATCTTGGAAGGGAAATACCTTTTGCGTTCGATCGCGAAATGTCAACGTTGGAAGACTTAGATCAAGCCACATATGCAGCGGAACTCAAGTTGTTACCAGAACGGCTACGAGAAATAATCAAGGAAGTGCGAGAAAACATCAGAAAAGCCCAAATCATCCATAAGCAGAATTATGATAAGTCTAGAAGACCACATGACCTCGTGACAGGGAATTATGTGATGATAAAAAACCACCAACTATCCAATAAAGCTGCGCAGGTGATGCAGAAGCTGAATAGGCGTTGGATAGGGCCATATAGACTCGGCCAGATGAAAGATGAAGTGACATTCGACATCCTGACTATTCCCGAAAATAAATCTATCGGAGTGCGACATGTTTCTGAAATAAAGAAATATATTCCACGTTCAGGAATGCCAACAGAGAAGTTGAGATCTCCTGAGTGCAAAGAGGAAATTCCGAGTTCTCGTCAAGATGGCGCAGTGAAGCCGCGAGTAAACTACGGGACAATGTCGAACTATAACCTACGGAGGAGAGCGAAACAGTGACTTTCTTCCTTAAAAATCCTATTAAAAATCTGTACATGTACATATGTAAATAGTTCAGGGTAGGAAAGATACCCTATCATAATTATTAAGGTACCATTATCATATTAGTTAGCTTAGGTTATGGCATAGAACCAGTTAGGGTAATGCCCATAAAGAAGCTGAAAATATTTCTGGCCTCTGTGTTGGGGCTGAAAAACCCAAATTCTTCGGAAGGAGAGGGTGTTCTGGCCTTGTATTTGGCTGAAACCGTTGAAAAATTAAATAAATTTATCTGGCCCATGTTTTGGGCTGATATCTACATGTTAAAAAATTAGTAGTTTACGACTCTGGCTTATGTTGTGGGCTGAGACGTGAATATTACTAACTCGAATTAAACAAATTAATTTTCAGATGGACTCTCAATTAACCTTTTGGCAGAAAGTACGTCACTGTGAGAGGAATTACGGAAGATCACGAGTTCGACCCTTCGATCGAGTGACCCAAGTTGAGATAGGAGAGTCTGGCGCGCGACAGACAAACTTCCGTTATGAGACGTTCCATCGTGATAGGATTGAGAAAAATAAAAATTTCTCATTTCCCAAGAACCATCCGTATGCCAAAGTTATTGCGGAATGGATAATACCAAGCTCGCTACTTACTGCTGCCGAACATAACCAAACACCAAATTTGTCAAAGGAAGTAAAACTCGTGGACTCGAAGGAGAAGTTTGATAACATGTTAAAAGCTCTTCACCTGACCCGAACGATCATGGTAGATACGGAATTTTCAATTGATCATGGATATTTTGGACCATATGTCAGTTTAGTACAAATCTCCACGAAATATGACGACTTTATCATCGACGTGTTTGAACTATGGGGGGAGATAAAACAGTTGAAACCGATTTTAGAGAGCAGAAAATTCCTGAAGGTTTTTCATGGAGGGGCTAACGACATCCTGTACCTGCAGAAGTTTTTTGGAATCTACACGATCTCAGTTGTTGATATCCAAGTCGTACACGAAATCTTGACAGACGAGTCACAAGTTGGCTTTGAGAGACTAGTAGAAGTATACCTACCAACCTATGAAGATCGCAGTGAAAAACATCTCCAAGGCGCGGACTGGACGAACCGAAAATTACACCCGAGACTGATTCAGTATGCACGTAGAGATACTCATTACGGCATCAGAATCTGGGAGAACCAGAAGCGAAAGTTAGCTGGCCTCGATCCTGGCAGCTACTTTCGTCGTCTGGTGGATAGGATGCGAAATCTATGCATCCGAATCGCCAAACCGCCTCAGGAGGGAGTCATTTGTGGAAAAGCAGCAGCAGATTTGACAGGCTGTGCTAAATACTTGTTTTGTGATCTATGGGCTTGGAGGGAAGAAATAGCAAAAAGTCAAGATGTGCGACCTAAGAACGTGGTAGAAGATAAGATCCTGAAGAAAATTGCAGTGGAGAAATGTCTTCCAGAAATATTTGAGGAGGGACCAGTCTATAATTGGCATAAACACGCCGCTCCGATTGATATTGACATCATTCAGAAGACAATCGTGAGATATAGGCAGAGTCATATTGCCCCAGAGCCAACAGAGCCAGTTCAAGTCATGTCAGATTATGAATCAGAAGAAGAATTATTGATCACCATTGAGAATGACAACTTTGTGGAGAAAGCTGTGGAGAAAGCGATTGAGGAGATCCAGAACGAGCATGATAGCAGTAAGCAGACGGATGAGCCAAGCAGCTTGGAACAAGAACCAGAGAAGGATGTGGACTTGGAACCAATACCAATGGAGATTGACCCAGTTGAAGACGATATTTTGAATGGTGAAATATTAAATGTTAATGCTGATATGTTAATTGTTGATGTTGATGTTGATTCTGCGCAGAGAAACGTTGATTGTATTGTGTTGCATCCAGAAGAAAATATTCAACTACCTATTCAGGGGATGAAAAATGTTTGTATGAAATGTTATGAGACAGGGCATAAGTATTCAGAATGCAAAGCCGATAAGTCTAGCATGAGGAAAGAGATAGCAGAGAGAAAGGAATTTTATCGTCAAGAAAACCCCAACTTCTTTATGAACCGCAGAAGACATAAGCACAGAAAGACAGGTATGAAGCGAGCTCTGAAATGAGCTCAGGAGAAAGTAGGATTTTCAGCAGGGGACGGAGTCACTGAAGGCGGTTTTTAAGGGAGTAATATGAGAAGGAGCAGTTAGTTAATGGGAGTAGTTAATGTGCGAACGTACCCAGAAATCGAGTATTGTGGGTACGCAGAGACTGTTTTTGAGAAAAGAGGATAGTTCAGTTTCCCTAAAAAAGTAAAGGGAAAAACAAGCATATGTTTTTGTGTAGCAAGGAACAGGAGAGGAAAAGAAGGAGATGGCATTATTAGTGTTTTTTGGCTTGAGGAAGGAGGTTAGGAAATAGGGCGTTGTTGATTCCTTCCATATTGTTGATTTTGAAAATTAAATTGTTTCTCCTGCTAATATGGAGTGATTAGTGCTGTCGTGTAACGACAATAAATATTATATATATATAAAAAAACCATAACTGTTTGTGCATAATTTGAAGAAGTATGCAGTGATGTTTGTAATAAAAAAATATACATGCAAGTTAAAACGAAAAACAGTCAGTGTGTGCACGTCAACAATTTTATTGTCATCAGTTGAACCTGAAAAGTAATCATCATCGTCATCAGTGCCCAGCCAGTGAAGGAAGTTGGAGGAATTCTGCCCATTGCGTCGTCCGTGTTGTCCAGTGGTGGGGAAAAGAACAAGACAGTTAACCGTGACCAGTAACAACAACAAAAAGTAAGCCAGCTATTTTGTTGCGCATAGTTCAAGGTCAGGTAACTAGTCATCATTATCATTAAAAAAAGTAACACCCCACATATTTCAGTTTGACAATGTAAGTTTTAAATTCAGTTCATTTCCAACTCTTTTTAATTTTGTTTGGCAGCATCTAATTTGATGGTAAATATGGTATCGATAATTGATTTAGTAAACTGTAATAGACTACAATTGGGGATAAATAAATTATAATTATTTGTTAATTGTAATCAACGTCTTCAAACAAATATGTATCGAAATCAGATCATAATTGAGAATCTTGAAAAATCAAATTCCAAGTCCTTATGATATATGGTTGGTAATCAACACAATTTTCACGTGTGCCAACCAAGTAAGTTAACTGGAATCGAGATATTAAGATGGAAAGCTTCGAAAAGCAGATGGAAATAGATGTAATTGCCTAAAGTTCAATTACTAAGATTTTCGAAATCCTTCTAATGTTGCCTTCTTAATCCTCCTTCTTTTTACTAGCATGGAATTTCGTCGTTTCTATCGTGCAACATTTGATACGGGTACCTTGAATAATTTACTTGAAAATATTCACAATTTACTATCCATGAAGTTCCTGCCATTCAACTTTCTATTGATCTATTGCCATGAATATTTCAACACTCAAGAAATTGCAACGCCGAACGCAAACAGATACATGTCCGCAAAAATCATATTTAATAGGAAGTAATTATACGGCATGCCCTCTTGTAAAATTTATCTGCATAAAGGATTTGTCATAAGGTTTTTTGCTATTTCAAGATGCTTCTAATAAGTAATCTCAATGACGTTCCTCCGACACTACGACGCCGGTTAGAACGAACAATGCACAGCACGTTCTAAGTGAGACTTGCAGGTTACATAACGCCGGCTTTCGGAAGAAGCGTGTCTTGGCAAATTACAGGATTATGTGACATACAACAGCTTTCTCCTCAGCAACTCTTTTGAATTCCGAAAGGTTTTGTCAAATACTTCAGGACTAAGAATCCTGTTGCTTTGTTATAATAGTACTCGGCAAGACTGACTTACTGGTAAGGTTTCGCGACCTCTTATCATCAGGTAAGGGGTTGAGAGGTCAAAGCGTTTCCAAAAGGTGCTGTAGAAAATTGCCTGTACAATCTACAATTTTAAAGGTAGAGGGACGACAAACCTTTTTGGATCGTAATCAGAAGATTATCTAGGTAGAAGTTGTTTTAGATTTTCAAATTTCGACTTATAAACTTCTCACATTGTCCCAAGTCCAGGAGGCAAGGTCAACGAAATTTGCCGGAGATGAATGGGGCACTATGAAAAATTTAAGGTTAATTTAAGAATAATCAATTTAATCTGTCATTGCAGCAAAATCTAATATGTTGAAAATACGAATACAGGATCAAAAATTGTTCCTTTTTATGTGCAAAATTGGTTTTTAAAGCTTTTCTTATCTTTACTTTCCTGAAACATAAAACGGGAATTACATTTAAAAAAATGCATTTTATTATGAAACAAGTTTTCTCAACATGCAACAAGTTACGTCTCAAAACTGTATGGATTCATATCATTTATAATGAAAGACGTTGTCGTACTTTGTACCTTTGGTTTGCCGTCCATTTATTGGAAGATTTGAATCGGCAAAGAATTTGTTTATGAACTTCACTGCGCAAAAGGAATCGATATAATTGTTCGTGATTTTGATTTCTGGTACACATTTCTGAAATATTTCCTAGATTAGAAGTCGGATGTCACATACAAAACTACATCCATAACTTTACTTCCAATTTATCTCAAACAGAAATTAGATTCAACGAAATCACTGTCATCTTTGAGCATCAAAATCATAAATGTTGAAAGAAAGTATTAACTCTAATCATATTCGGCATGTATTTTAAGCACTGCGATTTTATGAATTTGTCGTTTATTGATTCTCATGAGCATTGCCTTTGCAAGATTTATTTTCTGTACGCAAAATGGATATTGGCAACATGAAGAAATGCCGAAGCCGAATTGAGGAAAATCTGCACTTATCGGCGTCGTTGTGTTCCATAAAGCCATTAAGAAACTTAAAATTTTGCCTTGAGGAAAATGTGTGATTGCTTTCCCAGCCATTCGCACATTTTTGAAGCCGTAGTTTGTTCAGTGTTTAAGCAAGCAGATACTCTCTCCAGAAATGCATGACACAATACCACATTATGCTGCACATTCCATCTAGTAACAAATAAATGAAAGGTTAATCACGCTGTAATTATTACAACGTCATTGAATCTATTCCAGAATGGAAATACTGTACAATTGTAAACAACATCAAATAAGAATAAAAATTGTATTATATTCTCGATCGCAATAATATGTCATGTGAAATATATTGCAATTCTCTTTGGATAATAATAGTCTTTAAAGAGCATCCGTGTAATTGTCCTTTTAACGTCTGACAAAAAGCGAGTCCCGGATTCGTAATCAGCGAAAGAGCATATTCGGATGCACATTTTGATTTCTTTATCGCAGCGATTCACTCCGAACATGATCATGGCGAGAAATGTCAGCACCTCACCAACCCATCAAATTGCAGTCAACAGCAATAGAGATGAAATTCCAAAAAACGTTTTATATTCAATCCGATTGCTTTTATTATGGTATTCTTTAAAAATGGAGTTATTGTCAAATATCTTGGAACCTTTCACCTTCGCTTTTTACGGCTTGGACCAAGTATGGATTTGCAAACTATTGTGCTCTACCTAAATGGTAGTAATTGCTTACTTGCCACTAAATGAAATCGTGAGCCAATCTGTTCCTTTTGCTGGCAGTAGTATCAGACACAGACGTATGCACATACTTTTGGTACACACCTTACGCAAAGTATATTCGAGCTATCTTTGCAAATTAATTACGCCAAAACGGTTGAGTGTCAGAACGTACTATTGGACACACATATTCAGTAGGCCATTCTAAAGCTTCCCTGCAATTTTCAAGCGAAAATATCGCGGAGAGTTTTGGACATAGTCCTTGTAAGATAAACTGTTTATCACAATCATTATTTCGCGGATGAAATAAAAAGCTGTTAATCTAATTATTATCTTTTTCTGGTTACCTTTGATTGTTGGAAGTTGGTTGTCTTTAATTTATTCAAGAACTATTGCGACTGACTGGGAAGGAATTAGAGAAATGATCGATACTGGAATAAAATTCCTTGGAAATTGGAGAGTTGAACTTGTTGAACGGTCATCACATGACGATGACAGATTTTACTTCCACCAATCTGAATATTTACAATGGCAAAATATTTACGGAACATCAGGTCCATTTGGCATCTCTTTCACTCTGGAGTTACTGCTGTTAGATGAATAGCGTCACTTGAAATGGAGATTGTAATCCTGAAAACAGAAAGGTCTATCACGCCCCCCAATTGTTTGTAGCATTTAGGTAATTAATCCCGAAACGGATTGGCTTTTAAATGTAACAGTTACAATATTGAGAAATTGGCAGAAATACAGAAAAGTGGATGTCCAGTTTGTAGGGCGCTGTTTTGAAGCTAGAGATTTGAAGTTTAGCACACATATGGTACAACATATTGCCAACATGACGACGGCTTGCGATGTATTTTGCGGTACGCTAAAGTAATGATATCCTCTAACCGATTATTCTTATAATAGTTTAAAAACAATGATAAGAATGATAGGATGCGATTTATATCAAAGCTAACCAACTACAAAATTAATGAAAAAAACCTCAATGAATAGAGACTTGTAATCTGCCGCAGATTAAGACAAGGTATCCGAACCTATTCGATCCACCTGAAACCTTGATTTCCGTTAGCTTGAAAAAAATGCTTTAAGTTAATCGTTAATCCCGAGATTGCTGACTTTGAGGGATAACCATTTACTTATAGGTTACTCATCATTCCGCCTATGTATCTTCCGTCCCGTAAACAATTTATTCAGCAACATTGATGTCCGTTGGCGTCAAAATTAGTAAGAAAGGTTACAAGGAAAGTCTGAGAGAACGAATTCCTAGCAGTTAGTAGTTAGCCTTTGTTTGCCTGAAATTTCTGCAAAAATATGTATACCTAGCTCTCAAGTTGTTTACTCAAATGTGCCTTCTGGACGTTCCAATATTATAATGAGATTATTATGGGAGATATTATGTGAGAAATAGACCCGGCTAATAAAGCGACTGTAGTTGATTTGGAAGATGATAGTTTTGAGCAATTATAATACCATTGCGCCCAATTTCATCTTGCAAACTGTCTAGGTTAGTAATAAGGTGGATTGATGTGGTATTTGGTGTAAGAATGAGAATGTAAAATTTCTTGTTAGTTTAGGGATAGCTTTCGCTCTTTTTGCTACGTAACGTGCTCATTTTAATTTTAGTTGCTATGTATTGTAAAAGTAAGAAAGTTGCAATGCATGAATTTCTTGCAATGCAATAACATATACGACTAACGATGCCACCCGTTAGTAACATCTTGGCGTGTAGCCGGATTATTGCTGGCATCAGGTATTTGTGACATTTCTCCTGTTGTAAGCGTAGTGATTAATGTCATTATTTATTCAAGGTTCGTGGAAACTAATTGAAACGCAATTGCAAAATATTCCGGATTGCGGGAACGCACAAGAGTTGTGTCCATTAAAAACTATTTACACACAAAGCAATTATAATATTGCCATCCTTCCAAATCCCATCATTGGTTCGTGAGTCGGGAGATAATTGGCAATAAATAATGCCAATTACTGTATGGAAAGAATCAAACAAAACAGCAATTTAATAGTTAAAGGACTTGAGACTAAATAATAATTGATGATAGTACCTTGTGAAAATATTTATATTGTCTTGCATGCCAGCAGGCATTATGGCATTTAGTAGACATTTTAAATATCGATTTTCCCACTTAAATTAAAATAACCTTTTAGTTTTCATGCAACCAAAACTTGAATTAACCTGGCCATTTTATTAAATCAGTCAACGGAAAATTTTGTATTTGCCGGTAAATTTTTTTACAATCACGGAAATAAATTTAAAGTCGTACGTATAATCCTGTAATCCTTTAGGTAAAGATAAATGTAATCTTGGTAACAAATGACGTTAAAATTGTGTATCATATGGCTTGAATATGTGAACCAAAATCAAAATATGTTACCGCTGCACTCTCAGATATTACAAATTCTCCGGCAGTCCGTTTACCACGTTAAAAATATATAACAAGCAAATGCAAATGGATTGCTGGATGCTAGTTAAGTAGATAGTATTTCGGCCATGTAGAATAAACTCGTGGCACGTGCAATGCAGGTTAACAATTAGTTATGACACGGGAAACTATCAGCTTAATGCGCGTTCTCTAGTAACTACTGGAACGTACGCAGGACGTTAGACGGCGTGAAGATAAACCGATATTGTCGTCATTGAACTTGGAGCGTTTTCATAAATGTCATATACAACACGGTAGAAGTGTTTAGGATTATGAAGTATTCAATCCGTCAAACGTTTACAAAATTATGACTTTGGCAATATAGTCCTTTGCTCTGCGAATGAAGTTGATTTATTGGTAGCCCTGTACTTTTTAAATTGTTCAATTCAGGAGTTGAGTGCTTCGACCAAAGTTACTACTCAGTGAATAGTATTCACCAATTCGACCTGCAATGCACACGAAAAACAACCCTTGAGAACATTTATGAATGGCTTATCGCTTGTGCGTTTCATCTTGGCTGCAGCGTAAAAATACATACGTCTCGGATTCAATAGGAAAAGAATACAAGAGTTATACAAAGATAACGTAAGAGAATGAAACTGTTTTAAAAATGTCGCCACTTTGGCAGTTAGTACCGGAGGTGTTTTGAAGATTTCAGTTGACAGTTTCACTTTTTTCCAATTACTAGTGCAGTCATATATGTAAAATTGTTTGAAACACTTCGGTTCCCTTTCACGTTTTCCCATCACATACTCCGATTTATAAGACCGCAGGTGGAAAACGCTCTATTATAAATTGTCGAAATTTAAAAGTTATGATTTATAATTAGAATCATTGCAGCTGTGCTTATGGTTATTAGCTACGCTAAGAGCTATTTGGTCTAGATGATCCAGGTGCAAATAAGTAGTTAATTGCTTTTAAAAGTTCAGCATTAAACGCGCCCACTTAAGCGTGATTGGAGCTTATGAGTGTGTATGGAAGACAATGGGATACCTTATTTTAGTCAATGAGTATTTCTAGGGCGTCAATTTATCAATCGAAGTGAACAAATTATTTGAGGCATTATAACTCCGTCCATGTTTTCAATAGATCGTGGCAGTATTAATAATTCATTGGTGAATTTACTGAAACATGATTTGTTTTCTTGCATACTTTGCTTCACTAAAGTATGCTTTCACTTTGCTTCACAGTCAACCAACAAACTGAAGCCAGTTTCATGAAGTCGACATCCCTGTCATTTATGCACGGCTCATGCGCGACCACGAATTTAATTAATGTAATATAGTTGTCATAATGGCTGCAACCAACAACCGCACCAATAAAATTAGCTAAAATTTCCTACCACAAAACGCAATTATAAATAATTATAGTACTTAATAATTCGTTGTTGACACAGTATAATGGTGCATGAGTTCATATCGTGCATATATTGGGTATGAGGGTAGCGGTTTTGACCTAATGCATGATTATTGGTGAATGATTATTAATCGTTTATTAATAACTTGTAATATCAACCACACACGACACTCAAGAGGCCATAGCTTCTTCAATTGATGCAGTTATCCAAAGACTGTCAATGACTAACTAATTGCTATTCCTTCTTGTTATTACTTTGCCCACTTTTTCTGTTTGCGTATAATCGTAAAATCACCTACATCTGTACAACAGATTTTTTACTGTTAATCCGTTCTTATGTATTACTATCTATACGTCACTTTCATGTCATTAGTGTAACGTGCCTTTCTATACGAGGGAACCTTTGACTAATATATATTATTAATAAGTATCCCAATAGTTTCAGAAATTGATTTAGATATTATCTATAAAGGCTTAACAAGCTTCGAACGCTCAAAAGCTAACATTTGCTGTAGTTCGGTTGGGTTATAAATATAAATAATCCAAACTTACTTTTCATGTAAAAAGCACAAAATAATTTGGCAATTCTATCTGCACAATGTGTAACAACGATTTGGACCAAACAGTGCCCAGATGTCGTTATACTGTGACAAAAACTGAAATTCCAACCTTGAAGCATTATTTGTTCTCAAGCTCATGAGAGTGAATTCCCATTCTGCATTTTCCTGACCTCCAGCCACTTGTACACATTTCCTTCAAATTCTCTCCACAATAGCGAAGCTCATGTGATAAAATGAATAAAACTGAAGTCAGGGATATAATTTCACATATGTAGGTCACATTTAATCCAAGCAAGCAGGTCCATGTCCTCATTTTTAATTGTCATGGAGTGAAACTCATGTTTTTGGACGTCAAAGTTGTTTATTGATCTGACAGTAATAAAAATAATATATTTACGTACAGGGCGCTAACATTATAGCCAAGCTTGTTATTATTAGCAATATTCTCAATCATAACAAAAAATGCGATAAACCATATATTAATATGTGATAGCTTTTGCCAGTGACGATGCAGAACGTGCCGTATATTCACTCTCAAAAATTTTCTCCGACGTCTCTTCATTTTTGGTGGTAGTGTTCATTCAGCCTCGAAGCAGGGCAGACGGAAAGAAGTCCGGTGCATAAAAATTGTTAAATTATTCATTTTCCAAACATATCTAATTTTTGTTGATCAATTCGAATAATCGCATAAATGGAGCGCACTTATCCTCGCCCTTTCCTTTCGGAATCTGGTATTTAGTGTACCTTCTGGACAACTCTAGTTTTATTCTTTTCTTGTGACCTGGATGATTTTTGATTATTACTAATGATGTCGCTTGAACTATGTGTCTTGTTTCCGTAGATTCTTAGTAACTTTTGTGATTATGTTTATAGCTGGCATAGGGCTAAGCCTTAACAGTAGCAAGTATTTTGGTCTATTCTGAAAACTCTCCACTAAGCTGCGTGCGTCGGACTTTCCTGTTGTAATTTGGTAATTTTACTACCTATACCAATCATTGATGTTATTAATAAAATCAAAAGCAACTTGGGGTTTTGAAAAACTCCTAACTAGGGATTTGTAGGAACCGACGAGATGCATTTAAAGATTTTTGAATGATAAATGATGTTTTGTGTTGAACCAGGACGTCTGTTTTTATAATTTGGTACGTTATCCAGTTCACTCGTGCATCAAATGCTCCTTCCTCCTCCCCCACACCGATTCATTGGTACTTTAAAAAAAGTATAGATCTTACCAATACAGTTAAAACAGTTAACAAATGACGTGACTCCCGATAATTAACCCCATGGAGTCCCTAATTTCATCAAAACAAATTATTCTTGAAACAGTTCGGGTCCCTTGAAGCTTTTATGATGCAAATTTAATGAAACACATCTACAGATCTAAAATAAATTTGCATCTATGCTCAAGTTTATTGTTTTCTCAATTTAGGCAGAGTAAAAGAACGTTGCTAATGTAGATTGGTTGACCTTTTTAGGGTGCAAAATCTAGAAGCCATGAGATCACTTGTGGAAAATGCTTCTACCTATAGTTAAAAGCAAGTGCTGATGTGAAAATTGGGCTAGCTGTTTTTCAGTCCATAAAACAACTGCTTAAGAAAACTTACTTGCTTATTCATTACCTTTGGTGGTAGATATTTTCACAAAGCCATCATACCATATGAGCGACGTCCAGACCAATGCTGTAGTTTAGTATTCGGAAAACAATTTTTTAAGAACTATGAAAACACATGAGACAAAAACGAACTTTTACAATATTATTACGTATTTACGTAGCGTTACAACATAGTGTTTGTCGTGTAAAAATGGGTAATTTGCACTTAAGAGTTTTCAAATTTTAAGCATTCCTAACAGTTTTTTGTCCCATTATCTCAAGCTCACTGAATGGGTGTTTCTGAAGTTGTAGTCATGTAAAAAACAAATGTTGTTTTTATCATGTATTACTTTCGTTAATCCGCATAATAGTTATCATTTAACAACGGAAGAACATTTCTTGCTTGTAGTCTAGATACTGCTAATTCTCTGGCTGTCTTGACATTTTCAGCTAAATCGGCCAAGTTGACGAAGCGGGGCAAACCGAGCTCAACTTCTGCTGGTAGCGTCGGTTCTTGCCCGTAAAGCAGATAATGGGGTGAAAAGAGATGACCTTGTTACAAGTAAATATAGAAATTGGCAGAGGATGTGGTGCTATACCTGTCGCCCATTCTTGTTTCCAATTTTAAAAATATTTTTGAACCACTTTGGTTCCGAACCGAGTGTTTCTATAGCAAACGCAGTAACATGTATTGATAGGTGAAGTTCCAGAATCTCAAGCGTAAGTTCATTAATGTTGCAAGATGACCTAAATTCAGGCGCACATGAATTACATTCATGTCCTTGCATGATTAATTAGTAAAAAGTGTCAACAAAGATGTGCTCAGACAAAATGCTTTCATAACTTTTTACTTTTATTCGCGCGACCTTTTCCTTTTTCTTTGTTATGAATTATGTATGTAAGGTTTTCTTTGTTATGTAGGTTAAGCCTACAAACATTGAACCAACCTCAGGAATTGTCGATCTTCAGGTTGAAATGAAAGGAAAAAAGGCGAAGACAACTACTTAACGATGGTTCAGCCCAAAATGTGAACGGACTGCTCCGATTGATGTATCGTTAAATTTTACAACAAACTTTACATAAACCTGGTACAAACCGATTTGGAATTACTAGTAGCTGATAATACGTGGTAAAATTGCACTTCGCATTCAAAACCGTTTACCGGCCCGGTCCCCGCGGATCCATCTCCCCGCCAGGATAAAACTCCCCGCTGACCCAACTCCCCGCAGGTCCATTTCCCCGCGACACATTTTCCCCGCTAGGGCTATTCCACATGTGAGTCATTCCCCGCATGAGTAACTTTAATGAAGGGCATTGTAATCGAATGAATATCTGTGGATTCATTTTAAAGATTTAATTGCTACTTCACGTGTGCATGCATAGTCAAATTATGGAAGGGTCAATCTTGTCCTACTTAAGTGTTGAACATGCCTACCTTTGATTTCATTGTGCAATGTAGAATTATGTTATAGAATGTGGGATTTGGTTGTAGACTGAGATTTTGTGAAATTTTATGTATTAATATTTATAAAAAGCTACCAAATTATAGATACAAGTTTGCCAAATTCATAAAATAAACATGATATGATTAAATATTAAGCAACCCATAATACAAAAAATCAACAAACTTTCTACAACAAAATCCCAAATTGTTCAATGAAATTCCAAATTGTTCAATGAAACCCCAAATTGTTCAATGAAATCAAAAAAATTTCGCTGAAATCAAAAATTGTTCAATTAAATCAAAAATTGTTCAATGAATTCAAAAACTGTTCAATGAAATCAAAAATTCTACAATAAAATTCCAAATTTTTCCGTAAAGTAGCTGAAGGACTGCTAAAACATTGTGAATTTTAGTAAAACAGCTTGAAGAGACACATGCTAGCAGTAACGTAAGTAGTAACTTGTATCGTCAATCGTACTACTTACTTTTGCTACTTTCCTTTCGATTCTCCATTAGAATCAATCATAAATATGTTGCCATTTAAAAAGCATGACATCGCTTTTTGACCTCTACAGGTTAAAGGAACCCGATTTGACCCGTACTCCCTCAAGAGAAAATGATCACCTTTCGATTCTCTATAGGATTCAATCGTAAAAAATTGCCATTTAAAAAGCATGTGACCTTCCATAATGTGACTAGTATACATGCGCCCGTGAAGTAGCAATTAAATCTTTAAAATGAATCCACAGATATTCATTCGATTACAATGCCCTTCATTAAAGTTACTCATGCGGGGAATGAATCACATGTGGAATAGCCCTAGCGGAGAAAATGTGTCGCGTGGAAATGGACCAGCGGGGAGTTGGGTCTAATAAGCTAATAATAATGTACTGATTTGTTAAGTAACCAAAATGAGAAATTTTATGATAGCAGACTAAGGATAGCAGCCATTTTGAATTTAGGAAAGCTTCGTCTACTCAACTTGAGTGATCAAATGTTTTTTCTATAAGTAATAGCACTTGCGGATATAGATCCACTTGTAAAGTCTTGCTATATCATGCTCAAATGACAGAGGTCAAACGGATAAAACTTAATGAGAACACGCATTAAATTAAAATTGTGTCCAACTTACTGACTACGTTGCACACAGCATAATTGAATGGAAAGGTATGTCCAATATGAATTAAATAAGAAGGTTAATGCCTCCATGTGAATTAATATTTTTAGCAGGTGAAAACTTGGCCACCATCCACACTTTATTGTCCAGTTTGTTTATTAATATAAAGAACAGATATTGTTGGGCCATCTAGTCTGTGATTTTGGATCGAGTTTCTGAAAGTGTTGGGGAATAAGTGTGTTATTAACAGAGGAAAGAGCTGTACGTTCAAACTCATAACTAGTCTACGTAGATAGGTAGTGTGTATAGTTTTATCTTACAATGTTACAATAGTAGTCATATAAAAATCTGGCATCTTGGAGCCTCCTCAAATCATGTAAGTTAAACTATATTAAACTACAATGTATTATTTTCGAGTTATGGTCATGTGAGTGGGAACAGTGCTGTAGTATTTGGAATATGCGACTTTTATACTATTTATGATGCTAGTGTGCGTGCTGAGCATGAGCATAAATAAGATGCTGTGTGACCGAAGGTAGAGTGGTTTCGTTGCCTAGTAATCTACAAGTTTATTTCTATAACTTAACAGACAGGAGGACAGTTTAGATCTGAGAGTATTCTCAGTACAACATGGATATTATATTTTAGCTTGTAGCTAGTTGTCTTCTTGCTGGAACCTAGAGAGGAGACAAAGCCAATAAACAAGTCTGCACGTAGGCCAAGTTCATTCCCAATTATGCGTCATTAGAATATTATAGATAATTCAATAAACTAATATTCTTAATTTCATGATTTCTCATATCATGACAAATATGATATTCTAAATACACTACAAGTGCCAATCTTTGTGCCCGTTTTATCCAATGAATTTTTATTCCTTCCGCTTTGCGTCGCGAGAGACGGCTGTAAGCAAACGAAATATACTTTTTCAATCTCATTTTTACTAAATCTCAACACAGAATAACCTCAAATGTCTGTTTGGACGATAACTCCTTGGACATTTTATTTTATCATGTTCTGAAATTGCAGCATATGGAGTAATGTCAAACAGTTTTAATGTGAATACAGCTAATGGTAAGCTCAAAGAAATACAGCGAATTCGAAGCTGTGAGCTGTTTAATTATAATTGAAACCATTGTACGGAGAGTATGGCTAATTAAAATCCCAAGCATGTTATCGCCGAATATTACCAGCCGAAGCACGCAATTTTATGGTGAAGATATTACGTACACAAATATCACGGGCGATATAAGAATGATGTTGGAAATTTTTGCATTTTTTCAACGTTTGAATACACAACCTACAAACATATATACTATTCCATAAGAATTAAGCTAATAATTTGTTGCTATGAGAAATCTTCAACAGCCAAGGGAGTAATTGCGCTCACTCTGATTTGTCCAGCCAAAACAATTTGAAGCATCCGGCAGCGCGTCGCAAATTTCGGGAACCGTTTATTCCTATCAACTGATTTGGCTTCACGTAGAGCCTGCATTAAACTAACTCCTTCTTCAGACACTCCACCACCATTGTAAACACAGTAAATATTACAATAGCAACAATGAGACCCATCCACGCAAGTGGAACGAAAAACTGTTGCATTTCGGACGCCTTACCACTTCTGTACATATCAAAACATCCAAACGTAATCATAACGTGGGACATATTGCTTCAGTTAAATAAGTGTCCTGATTTGTTATTAGCAAAAGCTGAAGTTCCCTGTACAATTTACATGCGACTTCAAATTGTCTCTTCTGAATTAGGAAAGTACAAGCGTTGACATACCATCGGATGCAAAACGCATTTAGGGTTACCAGCATCAAGCACAAGATGCTTACACTCGTGAAGGCTGTCAGGTAGACGTGAATATAGATGAAATTGCAAGTCTGGCCAAACATTCATGGATGCTCCAAACGTTGACTCGAGTGAACCCGACAATTCCGCTGCATTGAGGTGCCAGCCAGTATCCGGGAAATGCCAGAATGCATGGTTGCACTAGTGGATGCAGTGCCGCTAGAAAATGTACAGCTGGTTGAAGTGAAAGTGCCAGACAATGTAGCTTTAGAAGGGATCCTAAAGACTTGGCACTTCGCCGATACGTGACCATGACTAGAATAGTCGACAGTTTTATTTTTGATACAAATATGCAATCTATCTGTTTAGGCTTGCGGATAAATTCTATACATTTACTTTTCTCGTGCCGAGATGAAAAATTCTGCATCGTCTTGAAAAGTGATGACATATTCACGTACTTTGTTATGCAAACATAGATTGATCCGAAGCTTGTAGTAATGCACGAAATAACGTTCACCCCGAAAGCATTCATAAAAATGTCTGCTTCGATCCAAGTCGAAACAACTTGTGCACATGAAAGAACGAAGCAAAACAGTCCAAACTAAGACATAATTTTGAGCCCAAGTAGAGACGATGATTTAAGGTGCACTGATTGCGTTTCATTGTTCCATTTTGGTGGGATTGAGCCCGGTACGGTACAAGATTTTACCAGTGCAGCTGTGGCGCTTGTGAAACTGGAGAATTGGGTTTCCGAAGAAACTTTCATTTTATTTGAGGTTGGATGTTTTACATTAGACTGACCTCATCTTTCAAGGCAGGTTTATACTCTGAAACTTATGGGGCTCCTCTAATGGTTAACGCGAAAATTTTGAGCATCAAATAGTTACGGGCTTTGGTGAATTTGACGGTAATAAATGCAGTGGAAGTTTGACAACCACATTCCCGTGTCTTCCTTACCTCAACTGTGCTGTACTTCATTTAATGTGCTGTATAAATACCTTATATGCATTCGCATTGGCAAGTCATGATAATACAGAGAAGCGACATGATTGTATCAATTACAAATGATGGCCTTGCAGAAAGCGGTGTTTAAAATGTTGTTCGGAGCACGTGTGGTTGGTAGATTTTAAAGATAAAAATACCCTTCCATGTTGATTTCCAGGATGTTAAAACGGCTTCCTGAAATGAATTATCAATTGGTTATTTAACGTCATGCCATAATCCATGGTATAATCGTTCTCTGTCATTGCTGCTAACATGGAACCATATTAATCATTAACTGGTTTTGAACTCGTACTCCTGGATTTTGATTATTAATGTTCTTTTCAGCGCTCTATATTTTGTCCGTAGATTTGCTGGTATTCATGTGTAACGTGATGTAAAACCAAAGCTTTATCGGTCTTAAAAGCGCAATTCCATAAATGCCGAAACTGGACGCTATGAGGAAGCTTAAGGAAACTTTTCTGATTGTTTGCATCGTTACGGAATTGGAATCCCAGCAAGGATAGTGAGTAGGGTGTAAATTTAAGGTTAGTCGATCCCAGTCGTTCTAAAGACAGATCCAGGAAACAGTTTTCTTTTAATTTCACAATGCCATTTTGTGGATTTTGATGAACTAGAAATCTACATGAAATTGATTCGCCACAGAATAATTTTGTAAGCAAGGATCAGAATGGTGTTGGCCAACGCCACAGTAACAAAGTCAGGGCAATTGAATGGCAAAGCTCACATAAGGTGTGAACAAAAGCCAGCCATAAGGTGTGAACAAAAGCCAGCCATAAGGTGTGAGTGCTAGAGTTGTCGCGTTGCGAGAAGTTAAGCAACAACCAAGCAAGAAAGCCTTGGAGCGTTAACCGTCCAGCAGCTTAAGGCTGGCGTATCCTACTCGGCTCGGTGTTGTAGGTATGCTGGTGGCCTTACGGCACCACAGCATCCTCTCAGAGATGCTCTGAGAGAAGATGCAGTATAACTGTGTTAAGAAATAATGAATGGGGAGTCTGCAATAATCCTAGATAGTGGATTCCGCAGCAAAAGACCCCAAATTATTATCTTTTAAGTTGTGAACAAACTGGATTACTGCGCTTTGTGGCAGTGGCAATCTGTTCCACGTAATCACTATCCCCTACATCCGGGCAATTGAAATTGTAGGTTGTGTGGCAGCAAAGCAAGCAGGCAAGTTTATTTCATGGAAATTGCATTAATAATTAGCATTACATCGCAGCAATAATTATTATTTCGTGTGTGCATATTCAGGACTCGGAATGCCATAATTTTGTTAACTCGAAAGTTAGTTTACATTTACAGTTTCTGCAGGCATGCATGACTGATAGGCATTGTACATTCCATTTATAAATCTAATACATATCCTACGTATTATTCCAATCCGAAGTGAATGCAATTATCGTCACATGTTTACCAATGCCCCAGGGAGAAGTGCGTTTAACCGGGTTGAGAGGCGAATGGCACCTCTAAGCCGAGAATTTTCGGGGTTTATTCTGGAGCATGATCATTTCGGGACGCACCTCGACGAACGAGGTAGAACTGTCGACGAAACCCTGGAACGTCGAAATTTTCTGAAGGCAGGCGAGACTTTGGCTGAAATTTGGAGCTCAGTAGTTATTGATGGGTATTTAACAAAAGCGCTATATGATGGACCTGAAGAGAGTGAGCGTGTGAATATGGAAGCAGCTCTACCGGAGTGAAAGCGTAATCATATTCGAGAGGGTCACTACTTTCTTCAGGTAAAGCCAAATAGTCAGCGCTGACTAAAAGTAATAATATTTGTGCGGAATATATTATGACCTTAATATAATGAATGTAATACTCTTATTTCCAGATTGTGAAATGCAATGAAGCTCATTGCTGTTCGCCAATGCGTTGGAATTATGAAACGTGTTCTCTAGATTTGTACCTGCACCACTTTGCATAAATCAGAAGCTAATGGTGGCCCATGATAACTCTGACGTAACAAATAAATTTTCTTCTTTATTATTGCGTCGAACAATAAATGATCAACTTTTTCGTAGCCCAATCAGTGGAGAAGTTCCTTTCGATATTTGCTGTCCGTCTGTGAAGGAGCTTCTTGAATGCAGAACATGTAGTAATTGTGGTAAGTACTTTGCGTCTATGAAAAGTGTGAAGGTTCATCAACGGATTTGCAACTCCAGACATTCGGCGCCGAATGATGGGCAATTTGGCCAAGGAATCTTATCTCAGCGTCGCGGAGATAGACCTGTTAGAGTCGCAGCAATTCGTCAACAGGAGCGAATGGTAATATGGACATCACGCCTCAACGATATCCACAGCGACTGGTTTGACGAAGAGGATCTTCGTGGGATAGACGTAGACGTCCCAATGGAGGAGAGCCAACAAGAAGTTAACAATATAATAGAATTAACAACCCATATCAAAAATCCATGGACTGAGGCGGTTAAAAACCCGTGAGTGGTCGAAGGCGGCGAAAGAAACAAAACTAGGCTAGTTATTCTGTTTTAGGATAAAATATTATACTGTATTGAATTACTACACAATTTAAGCTTTACAATTAAATATTGTTGAACCTGTTGTTTTGTTCCTTTAATATTATATTATATGACAATTAAATTACCTCCTAAATAAAAATTGCTCTTAAATATATTTATAGCCGGTGCCGGATTTAACTGTAACAATTAACTAATTAACTATTTTCAAAAATTTTGTAGAATAGAGTATTATTATATTAATGACATTCAGATTTAGAGCAAATCTAATTTATTCAATTCGGTTTAGATTTCGACGCATGCATGTGTAATTCCGTTACCATATAAAATACATGGATTTGGGTGACATGACAAGGGGGTGGGGGGTTTCAGTTTATTGTGACAAATGTGTTACATGGGGGGAGAGGGGTCCCAAAAAATCGATTTTTTAGCGTTATGTACTATATGCACGCCCCCTTCGAATTGTAAAAGTAAATCAGAGAAAAAACAATCAGTGACAATTAATACTACGATGATTTTAAAATCATTTTTACTGCTAACTATGTTGGCAGGAATACTTTTCCCAGCGGAAATAAATGATAGGAAATACAGTGAGCAAGACGAATTTTACGATTATTACGCCAACAGACTTTTTCTAAAGAAGTCATGCACTCCTTCGTTTTCGTATTGGGCTTACAGTTGCCGGTTCGACAATTTGAGGCACACTTTCATGCAATACGAAAGAAATCTTCAAGATTCATGTGCACAATCTTCGCTTTTCTACATTTTTGGAAACTTCTCATTACCCACAGCTTGTGATTCCCTAAATATTTGCAATGACACCTATTGTGTTTCTTACCGAAGTGAAGCAAATAAATTTATACATACTATAGACCAGGGATGTTTAATTACAACACCAACGGATATTGCAAAAATGACCAAATTTATTCCACATAAGTCAATATTTCCAAGACATAGAACTAATAGACGATCATGGAGGTCCAATTAATGAATTGGGTAAGATATTTTCATCACTAATACAGCTTCATTCTAATCTAATTGCATGATCATAATGCCTATTCCAATGTTTTTCTTGTGGATAATCTTTGTCGCGAACATGACGTTGATTACCTAATTGTGCGTCCACCTAAAGAAGCAGATGAGAAACTTTTGAAGTATATGTGGAAAATAAAGCACCCCTATCTACCACTGTTTACGGCTGTATTTGAAGCTAAATGATTTTTCGAAAAGAATGTGGGCTCACAGTACACCTCCAGTTTGTATTAGTTTCCTGATGAGCAAAAATCGCTCACACAGCATATCATGGAATACTCCGTATACACGTACGTTTCCCCAAGACAAATTGAGATCCAAAAATGGAAAGAACTAGAGAGTAGATGGAAGAAAATTTTACATGGCATTTGGTCCGGATTCTGTTAATCGAAAACCTCTCCAGAAAATCGTGCTCCAGCTTCGATCACGTTGCCACTAGGTGCCTGGTCAGAATTTGTTCTAGGCGGAAAATATGACTACCCGACGGATGGGAATATGCATGACGAGAAACTAAGATTTTACGCAGAAAATTGTGAAGTTCGTCCAATCAATCAGGCTACTAGGATATGGAAACGAACTGCTTAAATATGTTTTTCGAAGAGAATTTTAAAACTCGTTTGACTTTGTATGTACTAATATTCACGAGCACATCGCGTCGAGGAATAAATTATATTAAAATGTATTTATTATATGCTTTATTTTTATCATCATCACTAATATGCATAATTGTGCATCATTTTTTGGTTACTCAATACGAGGACTTACTTACTTACTACGTAATACTACTCAATACGTAATAACGTACCTAATTATTATATGACATCAGATCAAGTTGTTGCTTGAATAGAAACAAATCACAGCATTGGGTATAGAAATGGAATGGAAAATTACATACACAAATTGTAAGCTGTCCAATAAAGGTCATAAAAATCGTGTTAATATTGTCTGGATTATTTATGTAGGACAAGCCAATATCAAAATCACATTAAGGTACTTTGGTTTACACGGTATGAAGGGTCATATGATGAAGAAGGTGTATGAAGATTACAGGGTCATATGAAGCTTATCAGGTATTTCCAGGGCACAAAAACATTTCTGGGAAAGTGATACGTATCTCGCTACTTAACTCTGGTCCGAGCGTATGCGCTGAAGAGGGGGCTAATGCGATTACAATTCAATCTTCATTTATGTTTGCAAGCGTGATAGCTAACGATCCGTTGCTTTTATAGTTTACACTCTGCTCGAGTAACGTAAGCATATAAATTCTGGTTGTTTCAAAAAGTCAATTTGTAGGAAAGCTGTAAGCACAACGAAATCATTCCGTTCTTAATTTTCTTCCACTGTATTAAAGCTTTTTCTATCGTTTGCAAGGATTATTAGCATTACACTAGCTTAATGATGCGGGTATCATCAAAACTCAATATATTGACATGGTTCATCTGTTTTGGGACAGGGGCTCTATCTGCCAGGTATCTATTTTTGACTGTGCGACAAAATTATAATAAATACGGACAAATTACATATATCATTTATTATTCACTTCATAGGATAAAGCGGGAAACTGGAGCTGGATTCAATGCTGGCGGAGAAATTGGAGGAGTCTTGCTAGATCCGGTCTTCAATGCCCTGCTGCCAGTAGTAAAAGAAACCTACGGCACTGCTGGTTGTGCCCATAAGTACGGCTGCTACCATGGATACTGTTGGGCTGGATGCGATGCCACTATATTTAACAATGAATGGTGCTACACGACTCGAGGACGCTCCCAGGATTATCGCTATGTGCGGTGTAGGAGCGACGGGGAATGCGACAGGTGTTGGGCATGTGCTGGAACTTGTGCTGTCTAAGACTCCTGGCAGTCACGACTATTCATTCGATTTGTAAACGTCTGGTCATGATGACATTTTGTTTTATTTGTGGAAGGAGATTAATTCGTTTTAACATTTCCTAATATTTCTTAATGTGTACTGCAGGAATTAGTGAGTCTATATACTTTAGTATAAAGCAAACGTAAAAATCTTTAAACTGAAATTTTGTTTGGGACCAAACAGTTAATATGTTTCTGGAATTTGAGAGCACACAAAAATAAATGAACTAGTACTGCTGTATGCATCAACCACTTTATTATTACGAATAGCATACATTTTTTTGCAAAAACTTGGCCGACGAAATCAATCTGTGACGTATGAAACAAGTCGGAATTATTTTCGGATGTAATGAAAAAAAAATACACATTAACATGCATGGACATTGCATGAAAATTGAAGGAACAAGTTGGACAACGTTGTTGTAGGTACAAATGTAGGAAATTCATTAACTTTCATCTCCTTGCATAATGAGCATGGTATTATTTGCTTGATCAAAGTCCATTCACAGTCGACATTTGCTTGTGCACGTAAAATGAATGAAAATATAAGGTCAAAGGCGAGCTGATAGTGTATACTACTGGGTATGTGTGAGAGTGATATAAAAATATCATATTTACATCATTGCAATGAATGAAAATGAAAATTAAGGTCATTCTGTTTTCTGAACAATCACAAAAAGTGAATGCATTACTTCAAATGAAAATTGGGCTGCCCTGTTCAACAAAGGGCCTATAATATGTTAGGTGTCTGTGTGTAAGGAATTATTTAAGTGTAGTTTTGACATGGGAATTAAAAATGTCACAAATGTGTTTAGATACGTTTTGTTTTTGCTTTTGCGTTTATGAAGATGTACCAAGAAAGTCAAATGGACAAAACATTTCTGCGAAAAGGATATCTCTCCATATTACTTGAAAATTGGAACAACATGAGGGTATTAATGTAGAATGACTCCGAGACGGCATTAGTAAAAATACAATGCAAACCATTTGATAATAACACAGCACTGATATCAAACCGTGTTTTTCATAATTTCTGTATATTGCAGCAATTTCCTTGTGGCATGGCTCAAATGAACTTCAGCAGCAATTCAGCACTTCAAAGGAGTGGTCATATAACGGTTCATTTAAAATGGCATAAATTGGTTAAAAGATTTCACAAAACAAATTTTTGGCGAGCCGATACCACGTTGTTAAAACTATTTAGTTTTTCTCGGTACTGTCAAGAGGATAACCGAGTAAGTAAAATGTACAAAAACATTTCTGGGAAACAGTTAAGCATCCAGATTTTTTAAATATCGAAAGCTTGTATAAATGGGTTAATTTTAAGAGATGTGAGCATATAAAGGCTACACGAAGCAATGACGGCCACAGTCCCAAACTCGATCCACAGAATTTAGCATTAAAGTCACAAAGTCGCAAAACATCGTTCTTCCATCATTCTTTATATTGTAGCCGATTCTCTCGCTTCCACGGATTTATAATAAAAACGGCTGAACATGCGGATAACATTGAAGCTGGTTTTTTTACTTGGTTCGTTATTGTCGGGGCTGTGGCTCAATCTGCCAGGTAGGTTACCTTTTTATTAGAGGAGTTGTACATAAATAAATCTAATTATATGTATTTTGTAATTTGTATTATCTGACTGTTAAGGATAAAGCGTGAGCCTGATGGTGCCGATCTTATAAGCAGTTTAATAGTCCACTTCGTTCAATCCAGCAAACCAGAAACGAAAGGCGCTGTTGGTTGTGCCAACAAGTACGGCTGCTACAGAGGTTATTGTTGGGCTGGCTGTGACGCCACTGCGTTTAACAATGAATGGTGCTACACGACTAGAGGATATACGCAGGATTTTCGCTATGTTCGATGTCGCAGCGATGCAGAATGTGGCAAATGCTGGGCATGTGCTGGAAGTTGTACTGTCTGAGAGTACCGGCCTTAAATTTGGACTGTACTATATTGTTCATTATGGTGTCCAGCAACAAATATAAAACGGCATTTACCAATATTTCAAGCTTCTTACAGACGGAACGCGGCAGAAACACGAAAGACATTATATCGAAATCAGAATCAAACATTGTAGAAAAACATTGTAGAAAAAATTCCGTAGCCAACATTTTATTTCTAAAAATAGGATTGCAATCTGTGTAATAAAATTATATGTGGAGGTTAAGAGAATAATTAGATTACTTCAACTGACTTTTCGCGCATTTTGAAATTTAGGTCGAATTTGTTGACACGCTGGAAATATTTTCAGCAACATCTCCATTTCGTAGAATAATATATTCCGATATCAAGGGAGTTTTTGTCGGGGTTTGGATACTTGTGACGCACGTGAGAGGATTGATATTTCTGGTCGTAAATTTCCTGTGACTTTGTATGACTTTCCTGAATACATACGTCGCTTAGGTGCTACTATTTGCCAACTCGACATGCTTCAGCAGAATTTGTGGGAAATTGGATACGTTTTGAGTAAGTAACTGAAACACTAGAAATCGATCCGTACTGTGTTTTGTCTTAAATTCACAAGAATCCGGATTTTTTGTCAAAAATGTGTAAAAAAACCACTTCCGCGTCTACGCTCTCCTGCAAAATCTATTGTAGATAGGAACTTAGTTTTTGCTGCATTAGAATCTACAAGGATATATCTAGGTAGAATTTTTTTAAACATGCTATTGGCTTCCAGTAAACGTTGCTGATATCCCTAGCCACGTGAATATGTTGACCCGAATAACTGAAAAACACATGTACCTTAAGCGTTTCGGGAATGTGATTTTGTGGTTGTAATTGTAAACTGTATTTAATATGACGAAGTATTCATGCGTTTACAAGAAAGCATTTTCCCCACGTTGATGCCCAAAGTTTGAAGGAATCAAACTGGAGTCCTTCCTTTCTCTTTCGTATAACTACAATAAAATCACCATGGGTTTCAGCGAAGCTGTGCAGAAAGCACTTGCCAGAGAACTTTGAATCTGTTAATCAGAGTCAGTCGAGTTGTGTATCGGAAAGAAATTATCGACGCTAAACTTGTTCTTCACTAACCAAATTGAACTTTTTATAAATCATATTCTCAATTTAGTAAATATGACTTGAACATTTTTAATATTATTGTACACAAGAGAAGTAAATATTTGCTCTTGAGCAAAATATTTAAAGAAAGCAATAACGGAGAGTGCTCACCGTTCCTGGAAGCCGAAACGTAAACAACAGCTAGGCACTAGACAAAAATATTAATACAGAACTTGTTGTACAAATTTGCCATTTTGAAAAATAGGAAGCAAGTTCGAAAATGCCAGTTCATAAACAGTGATATATAACGTGAGTCTGGAGTCTGGAATATCCTGAAATATTTTTTAACATTTTCTATACTTGATTTTGAGGGAAAGAAATGCTTATGAAACAGTTGTATGTAGATGATTACATTTTATACATTTTCAAGTGGCTGCACATATAATAAAATTATCAATACGGTCGTGCTTATGGAAGAAAGCACACTTTCTATATATAATAAAGCATGATTCATAAATATAATATATTCATCAGTTAGTGAAAACTGAATCCCAACCATACAGATGATGAAAATATTGATGACGAGAATGCTAACCTGATTTTACTTGTAATTGAACAAAGGACAGGGGAAAATATATTAGGTCGTGGAACGCCGGAATTTACAAGTTTTTCATTATCAGCACAGCATCATTTTCTCTGGCAGTCTTTTGCATTCTCCGGTTTTGTAAAAAATTACATCTCAAAAAAGCGTTCACTTTACTAACTAAATTCGTATGAAGTCCTCTCCGATAGATGGCAAGTGCTACACTTTTACATTTCTTGCGTCGTACCAGAAGGGTTTGTTCTTCGCTTGGCACAACGGTATACCTAGGAGTGCTTATCGTGTAGTGGTGAATACTGAAACATATATCTCTTCACTGGAAACAGTCGTTGCCTTAATAATATCCGAAATATAAGACCATTGTTATAAATTGTTTTACGGTTCTTATATTTAAAAACATATTCTTCATATTTCTTTGCTTTTTATTCGACGCGACATAAATGTACTTCCTGTAAACAAGCATGCGGCCTCTAATAGTTTGTGTTTTAATTGCATGGAATCATGAGGCACAACAGAAAATAGCAGGTGAGGTTTTTGCTGTCTTATTTCGCCTTCGCTCATGTCATGAAAAATGCCGTAACTAAAAACTTGAGAGATGGTCAAAAGTTTTGCAGGTTCGTGCACAAGAAAAATACGACTCATGCTTCACATCATACACTTTCTAAAAATGGAAAAGGAGATGATGCTCTTTCATACTTATTTATGCAAGTAAGGAATAACATCATCTTTTTTTTCCAAACTGCATCGGTGAACGATATACACTAATCGGCGTCATGGTATGCATTAAACCTTAATTAAAATATTTGAATGGTAGAATTTTACGAAATCATTTATCGTTTGTACGTTTTTACACTGCATTTAACATATTAAATAAATTATACCTTCTGAGAAAATGGTGAGCAACGAAATGCTCATAAATCGTTCAAAATAATACGACAACAGGTTAAAAGTGAAAACTGGGATGGTTTGGCCTTTATTAAGAAAAATAGGCATACTGTGAGAACAAAATTCCTCCTTGATGCTTGCCACTTCGCAAAGAGATTGGAAAGCTGCAGGTTTTGTACGTTACAGTTACAACGTATTAAATAATTAAACACACTACTATCAATTTACACGCGCATTCCAAAATCCTTAAAATTATAATCCAAATGATCATTTACGACGAACTTTCTAGGCAACTCGGAATCATAGTATTGAACAACCTGACACTTATTTTAATGACACAAGTGCTATCGTAGTTTTAAACGACTTGAAAGTATGTAATTTATAAATACGTATACATCTCCCGGAGAAATAACATAGCCAAATGAATTCAATGAATTTACAAAATTATGACAGCATCAATAGTCGTAATATGAAAACGAAATTTGACCGTATTGAAATTTGATCAATTCACAGCTAACGGTTATATCAACACAATAAGTCGCACGTAGATGACCACTCAAATGCCGCTAGCATTTTCGGGATATAGGTTAAATACTTATTTGTAGAAAAATCTCCATACTTTAAACTATAAAAAATGACTTTTCTATTATTTCTCGACTCCATTGTACCTGATCTGTCGGAGCTTCTACAAGGCTCTTTCAAGCATCGGTTTTCCCGAGTTTTTTGCGATGTAGGTGCTGATATTTTGCCCAACTGTTGCGAATCTCTCAAATGTTAAATGGGTATTGTCACTTGGATTACTCCACTTTAAATAATGCACAAAACCATGTAATTGCTCCTACCTGGTGGCTAACAGGTGCATTCCTAGATTTTGTACCAATTTGATGGCATTATCGGTAAAATACGATGCCATTTAGTATCATAATGTGCACATGCCATGTCAGGTCAAAAAACTGTTTCACTACGATTATAATGTCTATATATGGAGGGAATCGATCGACATTGGATACACACCTCTAAGTACACGTCTGCTGGAACTGTGCCCTATGAAACAAATGACTCGGAAACACAGCCATTTTCGACCATCCATTGCCTAACTGGGATTATTTAAAAATTTTTGCTTATAGCTGTACTCTCTCACTATGTGACACTTTATTAGGACCCGCGGCGTGCTTAAATTTCCTTCCTGGTCCATGTTGGGCATCCAATGGTGTGTAAGTTGACCATAAAAAATGACAATCATTTGACGTATTTTTTGCTAACAATTAGGAACCCAGATTTCGCTCTCCGTTCTAGGTCTTAGACATATTTTGGAGCGTTTGTCTTGGTGTAGGTTTTGAAACCCAGTTTCTAAACTTTAATACAACCCAGAGTGGAAGGTTTTATTTTGAGCTTCTTGGCGACAGCTGCGACAGAAGTAGAATGACAAATTGGAAACAGGTTTGTAATCACTTTTTGGTTTCGGGTCGTTCGCACCTTGCACTTACGTCAGCTGGATGGTCGATGACCTACTGCATTTGTAGCTTTATACCTAAGGATTATTCTGTATATCGAGCTATTACACATCCTTTCGTTTTAAAACTGGTTTACCGTTTTTACCTTTGACCTTTTCGCTGTAATTACGTAACAGGAAATTACGTCTTTGGCAAGCGCTTCTTCTCCCGGCTGTTGCATGGTGAAAAATAAAATCTAGAAAACCAGAATGATGGGAATAGTACCTTCAGGAATTGGGGAATCTTAGCATGAAAACGGTTTTCCTTATTTCATCTCTTATCTCAAGTAATACTCATTTGGATAAAGTGGCTTTCAATAGTAGATACCCTTTATATCAATCTCGCATATGGTTACTTACAATTATTCCAAGTACTTCAAAAGGGTCTACATCACAACATCATTGAACGAGACAAAGAATGTACTTGGCCGGCGATTACGTATACCAGCTGGATTATTTTGCATCTTAAAGCATTTCAATAATATCGATAGAAATGAAGTGTCAACGAAATTCTATTTAAAAAATGCGCTAATATATTTTTATCGACCTTACAGGTCAAAACAGGTGATGAGATTGCTCGAAGAAATTTTCCGGTTGAGGCTAAAGGATGTATACAATTAATAGACGCAAGTGAGTATTATTTGTATTAAAGCCTTCGGTATTTTCAACAAAAATGACAACTATCGTATGTGATAGAATTCGATCTATCGATGCCTATGGTGTTGCTGTAATATGTCTTTTCGATTTCAGCTTCTATCGTTTCACATTAAAATTTCCGACTGTGACTGAGGAACAATCTGCTATTGCATAATAAAAATTACGAGCATTAAATTCAAAGTTGGCGTTAAGCCTGTAGTTCATAATGGCAACGTTTAAACTAGCCACGTTTCCGCTTACAATTTGTGCTTATTGATAAATGGCAATTTATTAACTTTGAAAAATTGCTACTTCTCCACTATTACGCAACAAAATTTTATGATCAATATATCAAATTGAGGCTAATTAACAAGCGCATGACACTGCGTGCTAATAATTGTCATAATACTTGATTTGGTGGTATTTAAATATAATTTAATACTATCAACGTCAATACCTACTCAAGTTCTACCTACTCAACAATTTTAACAATTATGAGCACCGGAACCCATCCAGTAGTTCATCAGCTTCAATTTGACATACTGATTACAAAATTTTGTTGAGTAATTGTGGAGGAATAGCAATTTTTCACAGGTCAAAAATTGCCGTTTATCAGCTCGCAGAATGCAACTCGACTAGAACAAGCTAGTAAGCTCCTATCCGTTGCGGAGTACTCCGTTAAGCTCAAAAAAAGTTGATGATAAGTTGAGTCGGTGGTCAATTTATAGCAATATTAGTTTATTTCAGCTTTAGGCAATATCACAATGCGTAGTCGCAATTCTCGACACTAAAATCTTGATTGTACAAAATTATATTTTTAAGGCTCGCGGCGAGGACAATTTAAATAACATGCATAAGGCGATTAAGAAATGAAAATATTTTTGTCAAGTGGCTTGTTTCGTTGCATGTGGTCGCAAAGTACCTCATGGTGCAGGAGATAAGTCAGAAAGGATGAGGGAGTGCACGTCTCTCTCTCTCTCTCTCTGACTAGATTGTCATTTACTGCGATCTCATTTGCTTTCTCCAGACAATACGCAAGTACATTAATCACTGCACTCAATGAAGGAATTTGCCAACACCAATATCTCATTTGATTGTCTGTGTCAAATCACTAACGATGGTTATTCTGTTGCAATGGGAATGTCTAATAAATTTGGGTACATATTGTGAGCTCGTTTTTTATATATAAACAGGGGAAAATGAAATGAATGGTTGTGTTTGCACTATGCACTTGTTTATGCGAAATAAAGACATTAAAAATCAAATGGCTGTATTGTTTATATTGATATGATATAGTTAAAACCAATAGCAAATAATTATCGATATGTCTGGCTAATTTGGTTGACAGATGACTTGCGTTTTGAGTAACATTATGCAACCGTACCACCCCATATACACGACACTTTTGGATTTTAGTTTTTTGTGAATATATAGATAGTACCCCATGGTAGTATAACACATACCAAGTATTAGCCTCCTCCCCACTCTGCGGTGGGCGCACGTTGGTAGCGAGTGTTATGACCGTGAAAATGTCAAAAAAATTTAAATTTCTCCGAGACTGTCCGACCGATTCCACTGAAATTTTGTGACAATATTTCTTACAAAAATCTACTTTGGTGTGGTAGAATAGAGGCCACCACTTCAATACGATGGTGACGAAAAGAAATATTTTCCCAATTTTTTTAAAAACTTCTCAATTTTGTGCCTTTATCAGCGTTAGTCAAAGACATGTGCCGCTACAAAACCCATTGCACTTGGTACTAAATATTGTCCTCTATCTAATGCAAAAGACCGCTTGTCTCCATATGCTTTCGTTTTTTAGGAATGTCCAAAACAGATTTTAGCTCCTAAAAAATTCCGATTATTTTTAATAAAAAAAAATCTCCGGTTAGTGCCACCGATCTCATTAGGTAAGCGTGCGTTAGAAAGCCAGATTTCCGGACATAACTCACCATAAAATGGGAATAATTAAGGGTAATCCTGTGTGTGTAATGGGAGGGAGAATGAAAATGGCAAAAATCGAAAAGGCTTGCCCAGTCACATTTGAGTCGCTGTAACTTCTGAGCAAACTAAAATTTTGAAAAATTGAAAAATTAATTTTTAGATAATTTGATTAGCTTCCAAATAAGCCGTCGATCAAGAAATTTGACCTTCAACTTTGTTAGCTATTGTAGTTCAAAGTGAAGCCATGTAAAAATGCAGATGACTGTCAAATCAGGAAAAATTCCTGAAAATTGCCGAAAAGTTATTTTTCGTTCAATAAACAGTCTTAAGCCCTTGCAACGTGCCCTAAACCACGTTGATATGAAATACAAGCATTTCAGGGTACTGACTTTGACAGTACCATTCACCATTTGTAAACACTTGTCAGTGCCATTTAAAGTTTATCCAGAAACGTAAGAACGTATGAAATGCTTTCATGTTGTCTCATAAATTACATGAGAGGTGTGCCAGGTGTTTTCCTCAGGTCAAATATAATGTGAAGATAATAGCACTAAAGGTATACGTATAGTTATAGCTTTATACTTTCTTGAGTGTTCTAGAAGAAGAGAACCATAAAATAAATATTTCGCCCAGAAAGAGGTCAACAGTCAGGTATTCAACAAAAGTATTCTACTCAACTGCTGCGAAATGATATATTTGCATGTAACCTGGTTACCCGTGTAAATGTTCTTCCGTTGTTGAATGATAATTAGTATTGGCGTCAACGAAAGTGATACATTTTAAAAATAACATTTAGTTTTTTACATGACTAAAACTTTCAAGCAACACTCATTCAGTGAGCTTGAGATAATGACCTACTATTTCTCAAAGCGGAGAGCGTTTTTACGAAAAAAATAAAAATTGCTGATTATTTGCACAATGATTTAGGACTATTAGCAAAGTCTTTTTACACATATGATACCCCTCCCACCCAAACCTATAAGAAGATATGCAACAAAAAACTGTTAGCCAGCGTTTCCAGCCAAGCTGAAAATGTTGGAATGCTTAAAATTTTCCAACTCCTGCGTGTACATTAGTAATCTTTATACGAAAAATTCTATGCTGGAACTCTATGTAAATACGTAATAATATTGCAGAAGTTCATGTTTGTCTCATGTGTGTTTATAATTCTAAAAAAATTGTTATCGGTACAGTAAACTCTAGAATTGGTTTGGACGTCGCTCAGCTGTTGTCATGGTTTTGTGAGATTTTTCCTGACTAAAGGTATGGGTTTTTTTAAGCACGTTTATGTAAACGAAAGTTGGCTTATGCAATCGTTTTTGACTGAGGTACAATTAGCCCTTTTAATTCACAAGCATTTTAGCCATTTTAGATGCATTTTTCACATGTGATCACATGCGGTATAGATTTCGAACCTTCGAAAAGGTCAACGATTCTACATTACCAAAGTACTTACTCTGACTAAATTGAAACAACAATTTACTAGAGTAAATTTCGTATAGAGGTTGGAGACTTACGTATATAATTAATATAATGTTGTTCTTGCTTCTTTCCCGGTAAGATTAAACTTAAAAAATTAACGAAAGCATGCACAACATTTACGACATATATGATTTTGACAAAATATGCAGTTTAAAATACTCCATCCGTAACGCCAAAAATCACCGGTATCGCAATTGAAAAAAGTTACTCCCATTTGCTTCATATATAGCTGTTCGTTGCCAACTGCCGCTGTGAAGAAAACTGTTAAAAACAGCAGGTAAGGTTGTACTATGTGCTGATATCACAACGACTATAGGTATAAGCTTTACGAATGTATTATTAAAGAACTTTATTTTTACAACGTAAATTAGAGTGGCTAACTAGTGAACACAATATATTTCTAGTCCCATACGCCAATACTTTGAACGGATCATTGGCCAAATGCGTGTTGACAGAATCAAATGAAGCTAGGTTTTATTTGAGTCTGTTTGACCTTGACGCTATTTGCCAATTTTTTTTCCGTATGAACCATCTATGTGGCGGAATATCACAAACAGGAATATGTTTGCTTTCGGGGCTTTAGAAGTTACTTTTTTATAAATGGGGAGCGTATGAGGCCGTGTCATGTGCACTTGGTACAGAAGCCGTTGATTAGCACAATCTGATGAAAATATTTTTGCTGTGTAAAATGTGCCGAAACTGCAAAATTGAAAGCAGTATCAACCAAGAGAAATGAACCGTCGTTTCACTGCAGAACGTCATGACGCTCCACCATTTAATAAATTTCATTTTAAAAAGCTTGAATTTTGATGAATATATCTTGTGATTACTAGCAAGCAGAAGATGACGAAAACTATTCGTAGAACCTTGTTAATTGTTGCAAGTATCATTGTATTGACATTTTCGATCATGTATGAAGTTCAACGTCTTCGATGCAAATACTGGTGACCATGACTAGTACTATTAATACAGGTCAATTTATTATTTATTTGATTTGTCAAATTTTATAATAAATATGAGATAACTTCGCAAACGTTATGCGTGCATTTTTAATCTTGTTGACGTGTTTCAGTGGAAGATATAAAAAGCTTTTATGCATTTAAAGACATCCATAATGAATTACAATCCTATAAAATATTTATACAATACAAAAACAAAACGAGGAAACAAAGGTTTTTAAAGCAGCTGAATTAAAAACATGTTCTTGTTCGATAATATATTTAATTTAAAAAGCGTATGTGTATAATGAGCATTGATTTGGAATGAAATTTACAGATTTACAGGACCACATTTGTTCTACCATTTTTTACACTTGAGTCAAAAGCACAGCCCATCTCATGTTCAAATTTCAACGACCAACCACAAAAAGCGATTTCTTCCTTACCTCCACTTTGCTTCGAGTCACTGTCGACTAACTAAACTATAGCTGGAATTCAAATTTGCTTAACAATAAAATGTTTTGATTGTATGCCCATAGACAGAGAGTAAATACTTTGATCATGCTTACTAGAGTCATGCATTTCCGCTATTTATAAAGAAACAAAAAACTTGTAATGCAGTTCACTCTGTGAACTCAATTCCTTTTTGCAGTGCTCCGCCAAACTATATAAATGATATTCTTAGCCTTTGGAAAGTTTTGACTTTAGAGAAGATCCTTATAGGCTAGGCCAACAGGTAGAATGTAAAGAAAGGCGGGATTCTAATCAATGCAAATGTTACCGGGGAGGATAATGAAAAACGTTTGTGTGCGCACAAAGTGAAGCTTACATGTCCATGTTTATACGTTGGAAAAGTTAATAAATGTGGACGAAGTGACTGGAACTTATTACATATCAATTGTAACCACTCAAGAATAAATCAGTGTGTAGCTGGAAGAAGTGTGAAGAAGAAGTAGAGTGAGTGGACTAAATAGAAAAGTCTTCTGTGCGAACTGTTAAAAACAGATTTGTGTATTAGCAAGCTGCCGACTGGTTAATTCTTGCACCACGATTGGTTTAAGTTGAGATATGTCTATCCTCCCATCGCGGCGTTATAGAAAGGGTACGAAAACAATGAATATCCTCTAATTATCTATTAAACTCGACATTTTTATATGGAAAGTACATGACATTCGGGCAAGGTGACAAAGAATCCTCGTCAGCAATCACAACTTTCGCTAATAATGTAATGCAAAAAGTTCATGTGTTTTTTATGTGAATGCAACCTTCATTTTATATGCTACAGAAAAGTTGGAGCGTCAACATTTGCGTTAGTGATTGTACATAACACGAGACAAATCTACTCTCATAGAGAACATCATCTACTCTAGAGAACTAGTAATTTCACAGAATGCACTTGTATCTGCTAGTTTTACAGGACAGTGGTTCATTCTAAATCGCATCTCCTGAGCCTTTGTGACGCAATAAGTTGTGACTCAAGCTTACTCTGTAGGTATTTGCATAGCCGGAAGTTATCAGAATTTTTTGGAAATTCCACACTCTGTATGTTGGATGGAAGTACAATGAAGTAGAAACTCAATGGTACTAATGTTTGACCCCAGGGAATATTTGGCTGCGAGTAACAATGGAAATACTACCTGGATAATGGTTGATTTATGTGAACATATTGATGCACGATCTGATCCAGGAACATCAATACATTTCAAAAATGCGATTTGAATTTTAGTATTCAGTAGAACTCATTTTCCGAAGTCGGAATAAGAAATTAAACAGTAATTCTATTCTTTAAAACCGGAAGGAATTATTAGCAATTTTCAATTAGTCGCGGTCAGCAAGAAGCGATTTAGTTGAGTGCAAACAGGCTCCTGTTTTTTGCTATTATATACACTTGGTATTTTGGCCAATATTTTCTGAAATTTCGGTCATTCCAACGTGCGCATACATGAAGTAACCTTTTGATACTTAAATCTTTAAAACCCTTCGGGAAACTTTTGCGGATTCATTATTCCTACTGCAATGTGACTAAGTAATTGCATATTAGGTGACACAGGGCCTCAAGTTAACAATTATTAGATATTACATAAAAGAATCGAATGTCACGAGTGAAAATGTCAATTTTTGTTAGCTCGCTTCGCTCGCCCGTTTCCACTCACATTTTTTATTTCTAGTTTAATTGACCAAGTGTTCATTTTATATCGAATCTTCACACATAATAACACAGGAGTGTACTGGTTTAGGAAATGCCAATTAACAGACTGTTATGACAATATTAAAAATACATAGGTCAAAGTCATTTCGGAGTTACGTCCCCCCTGATTTTCAACCGTTGTTGCGGCTATGGTTACTTCATTACAAGGGGGAAAACCAAAGAAAGCAGGCATGCGTGTATATAAATGAGAGACATGTGACCATTCAAACAGTCCAGTGTTTAAGGAAATTGTGCTTTCAATTGGGTTTGGATAACGTCAAAAGTTCTACAACTTAAGCGTCAATTTTCTCAGTTCCGCAGATAAATAATATAAAACGGAGATTAAGTAGAAGAAGTAGCGTGACCTCATTGGTTATCATTTCATCCGTTCTCCAGCAAAATTTGAGTTAATAGGTCAAGAGTATGTATGGTATTGTGTTGCCGTATTTATAACAAGTCAAGTTTTGTAATTTAACATTAAGGCAAATTATTTTTTAATTAATGCCACTCCATTTCATTAGAAAAATAATTCTTCTACTTAAATGAATTTTGGCAATTTAGCACCACGATCCTAATCTATTTAATCTATATGTTGAAAATGATCAACTAACGTTTCATTTCTTTCTTAGCAAGGTTGGTTGAGTGCTAAATGTTTTAACATTTTTAAGGGAACATTTTTCAATGAAATTTAAAAACAAAATGCGGAAAAGGTACCACCGGCTCGGATTTAGTTAACCGACAATATATGCCACCCTAACGGGGAAACACCTGTCACTTTAAATGGTTGTCATAGGTAATATTTCTGTGTGCCGGCGTCGATGTATGCACAGTAGCGTAATTTAAAAATGTTACAACTATTTTATTTTATAGTATTTATCTCTCATGAAACACGATATTATCCTATCAATGTCATGCATATAGCATGAAATATTGAGACAGATATATTTAATTAATTTGATTTAGACAATAGTTCAGACACAAAAGCACCCTATCGTAAGTAGTTTCTTTGTCGTTTATTCATATGCCTCAAGTAATATAGGCACAAAACATAGTATGGTAATCAATAATAATGAAAATATGAAACTGCCCGTAGTCCTCCGTCGCTCAAGACAGGGCGCAGCGGAGGATTGCACTCTAATATTAATGAAATCAACTTTTAACAGAAAGTATTAATTTACTGAAAATCAATTTATTTGCTTACTAAATCCACTTGAGCAGGTATTTGCAAAACCGGAACGCTCCATCACGGACTCATCCAATCGGTCCGTGCTTAGTATATTTTATAAGCATAACTTGGCATAAACTAACTGACTAAATTACCAGACCCAACGTTTTTATACGAGGTGAGGGTCAACACAATCTATAATAGTTGTCAAACGGTGCCGGCTCTCCCGCCAATGCTTTTAAAGATATTTCAAAAATCTTGTTGCCTCAAGAGCCGAAATAAATTATCTAGGTGGGTCTTTTTTTAGTTTTTTTTACATTTTCGGCCTAAAAAGATAAATTATCACATTGCCCCCATGCAATGGTGGTCTCTTGTGTAGATCAGTTGAAGGTTGGTTGGTAAATATGGATTTAAAGAATTATTAATTTTCTTAATCCCCGTAAAAGGCATCTTATCATACTGTCGTGCATTAAGGCGTCACTATTTAAGAAAGATTGACTAGAAGCTAAATATTAAAAATCTTCCCATCGGTTTTTATTTCAGTCATGTCACGTTATATCTTTGGGAATACTTCAATGGAGCAATAGAAAAAGAAATCTCGCATAACCGGACAATGAGTACACCGTCCGGTCTGTAGCACGCTGGTGAAGTCAAAAAGTCGCGGTAGTCAAGCCTGATGTTGAATCGGTAGTGTAATCGTTGAATGGATGGGATAAACATCTGTGGGATGATAAATGGGAGCGGTATCCGGAATGTGTGTTGCCGGTGTCCCGACAGAGCAACTGCTCTACTATAAAAATATATTTTTGCAGAAATTTCAGGCAAACAAAGGCTAACTACTAACTGCTAGGAATTCGTTCTCTCAGACTTTCCTTGTAACCTTTCTTACTAATTTTGACGCCAACGGACATCAATGTTGCTGAATAAATTGTTTACGGGACGGAAGATACATAGGCGGAATGATGAGTAACCTATAAGTAAATGGTTATCCCTCAAAGTCAGCAATCTCGGGATTAACGATTAACTTAAAGCATTTTTTTCAAGCTAACGGAAATCAAGGTTTCAGGTGGATCGAATAGGTTCGGATACCTTGTCTTAATCTGCGGCAGATTACAAGTCTCTATTCATTGAGGTTTTTTTCATTAATTTTGTAGTTGGTTAGCTTTGATATAAATCGCATCCTATCATTCTTATCATTGTTTTTAAACTATTATAAGAATAATCGGTTAGAGGATATCATTACTTTAGCGTACCGCAAAATACATCGCAAGCCGTCGTCATGTTGGCAATATGTTGTACCATATGTGTGCTAAACTTCAAATCTCTAGCTTCAAAACAGCGCCCTACAAACTGGACATCCACTTTTCTGTATTTCTGCCAATTTCTCAATATTGTAACTGTTACATTTAAAAGCCAATCCGTTTCGGGATTAATTACCTAAATGCTACAAACAATTGGGGGGCGTGATAGACCTTTCTGTTTTCAGGATTGCAATCTCCATTTCAAGTGACGCTATTCATCTAACAGCAGTAACTCCAGAGTGAAAGAGATGCCAAATGGACCTGATGTTCCGTAAATATTTTGCCATTGTAAATATTCAGATTGGTGGAAGTAAAATCTGTCATCGTCATGTGATGACCGTTCAACAAGTTCAACTCTCCAATTTCCAAGGAATTTTATTCCAGTATCGATCATTTCTCTAATTCCTTCCCAGTCAGTCGCAATAGTTCTTGAATAAATTAAAGACAACCAACTTCCAACAATCAAAGGTAACCAGAAAAAGATAATAATTAGATTAACAGCTTTTTATTTCATCCGCGAAATAATGATTGTGATAAACAGTTTATCTTACAAGGACTATGTCCAAAACTCTCCGCGATATTTTCGCTTGAAAATTGCAGGGAAGCTTTAGAATGGCCTACTGAATATGTGTGTCCAATAGTACGTTCTGACACTCAACCGTTTTGGCGTAATTAATTTGCAAAGATAGCTCGAATATACTTTGCGTAAGGTGTGTACCAAAAGTATGTGCATACGTCTGTGTCTGATACTACTGCCAGCAAAAGGAACAGATTGGCTCACGATTTCATTTAGTGGCAAGTAAGCAATTACTACCATTTAGGTAGAGCACAATAGTTTGCAAATCCATACTTGGTCCAAGCCGTAAAAAGCGAAGGTGAAAGGTTCCAAGATATTTGACAATAACTCCATTTTTAAAGAATACCATAATAAAAGCAATCGGATTGAATATAAAACGTTTTTTGGAATTTCATCTCTATTGCTGTTGACTGCAATTTGATGGGTTGGTGAGGTGCTGACATTTCTCGCCATGATCATGTTCGGAGTGAATCGCTGCGATAAAGAAATCAAAATGTGCATCCGAATATGCTCTTTCGCTGATTACGAATCCGGGACTCGCTTTTTGTCAGACGTTAAAAGGACAATTACACGGATGCTCTTTAAAGACTATTATTATCCAAAGAGATTTGCAATATATTTCACATGACATATTATTGCGATCGAGAATATAATACAATTTTTATTCTTATTTGATGTTGTTTACAATTGTACAGTATTTCCATTCTGGAATAGATTCAATGACGTTGTAATAATTACAGCGTGATCAACCTTTCATTTATTTGTTACTAGATGGAATGTGCAGCATAATGTCGTATTGTGTCATGCATTTCTGGAGAGAGTATCTGCTTGCTTAAACACTGAACAAACTACGGCTTCAAAAATGTGCGAATGGCTGGGAAAGCAATCACACATTTTCCTCAAGGCAAAATTTTAAGTTTCTTAATGGCTTTATGGAACACAACGACGCCGATAAGTGCAGATTTTCCTCAATTCGGCTTCGGCATTTCTTCATGTTGCCAATATCCATTTTGCGTACAGAAAATAAATCTTGCAAAGGCAATGCTCATGAGAATCAATAAACGACAAATTCATAAAATCGCAGTGCTTAAAATACATGCCGAATATGATTAGAGTTAATACTTTCTTTCAACATTTATGATTTTGATGCTCAAAGATGACAGTGATTTCGTTGAATCTAATTTCTGTTTGAGATAAATTGGAAGTAAAGTTATGGATGTAGTTTTGTATGTGACATTCGACTTCTAATCTAGGAAATATTTCAGAAATGTGTACCAAAAATCAAAATCACGAACAATTATATCGATTCTATTTGCGCAGTGAAGTTCATAAACAAATTCTTTGCCGATTCAAATCTTCCAATAAATGGACGGCAAACCAAAGGTACAAAGTACGACAACGTCTTTCATTATAAATGATATGAATCCATACAGTTTTGAGACGTAACTTGTTGCATGTTGAGAAAACTTGTTTCATAATAAAATGCATTTTTTAAATGTAATTCCCGTTTTATGTTTCAGGAAAGTAAAGATAAGAAAAGCTTTAAAAACCAATTTTGCACATAAAAAGGAACAATTTTTGATCCTGTATTCGTATTTTCAACATATTCGATTGGGCTGCAATGACAGATTAAATTGATTATTCTTAAATTAACCTTAAATTTTTCATAGTGCCCCATTCATCTCCGGTAAATTTCGTTGACCTTGCCTCCTGGACTTGGGACAATGTGAGAAGTCGAAATTTGAAAATCTCAAACAACTTCTACCTAGATAATCTTCTGATTACGGTCCAAAAAGGTTTGTGGTCCCTCTACCTTTAAAATTGTAGATTGTACAGGCAATTTTCTACAGCACCTTTTGGAAACGCTTTGACCTCTCAACCCCTTACCTGATGATAAGAGGTCGCGAAACCTTACCAGTAAGTTAGTCTTGCCGAGTACTATTATAACAAAGCAACAGGATTCTCAGTCCTGAAGTATTTGACAAAACCTTTCGGAATTCAAAAGAGTTGCTGAGGAGAAAGCTGTTGTATGTCACATAATCTTGTAATTTGCCAAGACACGCTTCTTCCGAAAGCCGGCGTTATGTAACCTGCAAGTCTCACTTGGAACGTGCTGTGCATTGTTCGTTCTAACCGGCGTCGTAGTGTCGGAGGAACGTCATTGAGATTACTTATTAGAAGCATCTTGAAATAGCAAAAAACCTGATGACAAATCCTTTATGCAGATAAATTTTACAAGAGGGCATGCCGTATAATTACTTCCTATTAAATATGATTTTTGCGGACATGTATCTGTTTGCGTTCGCCGTTGCAATTTCTTGAGTGTTGAAATATTCATGGCAATAGATCAATAGAAAGTTGAATGGCAGGAACTTCATGGATAGTAAATTGTGAATATTTTCAAGTAAATTATTCAAGGTACCCGTATCAAATGTTGCACGATAGAAACGACGAAATTCCATGCTAGTAAAAAGAAGGAGGATTAAGAAGGCAACATAAGAAGGATTTCGAAAATCTTAATAATTGAACTTTAGGCAATTACATCTATTTCCATCTGCTTTTCGAAGCTATCTAAATATCTCGATTCCAGTTAACTTACTTGGTTGGCACACGTGAAAATTGTGTTGATTACCAACCATATATCATAAGGACTTGGAATTTGATTTTTCATGATTCTCAATTATGATCTGATTTCGATGCATATTTGTTTGAAGACGTTGATTACAATTAACAAATAATTATAATTTATTTACCCCCAATTGCAGTCTATTACAGCTTACTAAATCAATTATCGATACCATATTTACCATCAAATTAGATGCTGCCAAACAAAATTAAAAAGAGTTGGAAATGAACTGAATTTAAAACTTACATACATGATACATATACACACATACAATTTTTCAACATGTTTATTGACACCGTCGGTTAGTAACAAAAATAGTTCTAATCTGAAACATAATAATGAGAAATAAAATGACATTGTATTTATGCCTCACTGAACTAGGATTGCTATGCACGAACGCTCTCCAAGTGTATGCAGCGTCGCCAATCGATTTTAATCTCGTATTTACATGAAAACACTTTGATTAGTTTGCTTGCGCAATGTCAATTTGGAGTTAAATAAGAATTCCTTCACCTGTGACATTATTTTACACACATGAAAGAGGGATAGCTAGTGTAACGACAAAAAAACAAATTAATTCTAAAGGCAGTGGAGCAAGGTGTATAACAACTTTTGTCTACCTATGATGGTGACGAAAGTGTGAGCACGTTGGGCAACGCCACTTCCAACTGAATAAGTGTGATTATGTCGTGGCTCAAAACACTTGAAGTTTTCAGTGTTGACATGATTACATCTCAATAAAATGTCTGTTTTAGTGATAAATGCAAACACATAACTCAGTCACTATGTCACTGATGCAATGGTTTAGTAAACACACGGCTCTTTGATTTGCGAAGTCTTGTTTAGTATCTATCGCTCCAATTACTCACCGAGTCGCACGAATGTAAAAATTGTGCTGCTGATGGTCGCGGACTAAGCGATTCCAAGCATACCTTCAAACATCCAAATCGAAGCATTCAACTGATATCTAATTCCAAGAAAATTCGCGTTTGCATAGTATCAACTTTAACTGCAAATTCTAAATTGAAAATTCCAGAAGTTCGACGAGACGAGTTGTTATATTGATGTCTCACAGTATAGCCAGCCGATTTCTAAAACTTTAAACTGATTTACATATTCATTCACGTAATATTATATTCTGACAGAGTAAATGAATCAGTGTAAAAGCCAATTCTACGTTATTACTATAAAAACTAATCGTTATCTATAAGAAATAATACAATTTGTACTCAGGATTCAATAATATAATGGTAAGCGCAATGTACGAATTTCCTTGTAAATTGATTACACTGATGATTATCACTTTGGTGATTAGGGAAGGTTTCGCGTACGAAATGTATATAAAACATTTTATCGTCAGACGTGGCCTACAGATGTATTTCGCAAAATTAGATACTTTGTTCGAACAATTTGAAATTTCCTTTCATTGGGTGGATGGGGATGATCTGTATTTCGTACCTGGCAGACTTCGTATGATGACATTCAGGAACTACAAACTGAAAATACAGAGAGTGTTTTCCTACAAATACACCCAACCCAATCATGTGGTACTGCACGCGTTTAATGGAAATATAACTAGACTGGGAGACGAAGCATGGACATTTTCGGATCTGTGCATGCACGTAACAACACAGCTCCTCACCATACTCTACACTCGGCTACCTGCAGTATATTCTGAAACGGAGAATAGAGTCATGCATGGCTACATTTACTTTCCTGTGCTTAAACTAATGATTTACCCAATTGCCGGCAGACTGTATTACCACAATGTGTGTCCATTTGGTTGCAGGCTAAAGGATCCTGGAGGGTGGTTTGACATTCGGTTTATAAGGCAATTAGTTAATCCTATGGCGATACACAAAAGACATCTGGCAAGCTTTAACGGTGGAGAACTGCCAACTTTAGTGTCTCTTCCCTTTGTTGAAATGAATTTGAGTTATTACAAGACGTACTACTCCGCTTGCATTGGGCTCTGGTTAACTTCTCCGGATTTCAAATATTGCAAACGTGAAATATTGCACACAATATTTCTTTCTAAAGTCCATAACATTTCGTTGAAATTGGTAAATAAATTGAATTCGAACGATGTATTATCTTTTGATAAATGGTACACCGGACAGTATATTGACAGCGAAAAACATATTTCGATTTTGATAAAATTGAATTTATGCAGGGTTACAGAGTATTCACCATCCTTTATTATTTAGGAAGCAAAAAAGAAGTCGTGATTTATTGCTCAGATAGTTTGGAACTGAGACGCAAGAGTGTTGATTTCGTAGTGTGGACGGAATCGTTCGGTACCGAAATATGGCTAGCACTGGTTGGTGCAATGCTGACAATGACAGCTCTAATTAAATGGCTTACTATTTGTCGGCGACTTTCAGATGTAGCAAAGCTGTTGGATTTGTTCGGAGTGATAATTGGATGCTACACACCCATCTATTGGAATAGAATGAAGGTTTTGGTCGTGTTTCAGATTGTTGGTTACTTTATCTGTGAATTTTATTCAAACGGAATTGTAAGTGTCCTGACAGTATTCCAGCCAATAACTCCATTTAGTTCGCTGAGAGGGCTGCTTGCCGCTGGATACAAAATTATGTTTCGTAACGGTTACGTATACTCTCCGTGGAATGTATATCAAGCCAACTTTGAAAAATACAATTTAAGCCATCTTCTTAACGAAAGCTTTTACTACATTGGCGGTAATGATGAAACAATTAGTTTAATTTCAAACCATCTGAAGTACAAATACGCATCGACCTCCTTGTCCAATTCGTTGCATGATTAATTATTGTACACGAGTAAGCACGTTAGAAATGTGACTGGAAATCAAAATCTGCAATGCTATCCACTTCTCCAGGATCCTATCTTTAGCACTGATTTCTTTTTTGAAGCCTACACCGTCAATAGACACTGGCTATTTGAGACATTCTCGCGAGCAATACAAGCTGGGCTGCCTGATAGGTGGAATATTTGGAGGCATTTTGCGTGCAGGATTTCCAATGAGCTTCCCGTCCAAAATCCGAGCATTAAGCCGACTGTACAATTCGGTGACCAAATTCGTCTATCGGGTTACTTGGGTATCCTAGCAGTTGTCGGTTCGCTTTATTTATTGGGTGTACTTCAATGCATAATGGAAGCAAAGATGGAACTAATATTGACTAAATTTAAAAATCTCTTTGCAAGTTGTCGTCGATGCTTCTCAGTAACTGTTAATTTGATTTTATATGTAATTTTTAAATGGTTTTAGCTTGAATGGGTAGTCAATAAATTATCTCTCACTTAACGTAAGAAAAACTCTTAATTTCTGTTGCCCAGGTCATTTTGCACAAGCTAGTCATCCTAGCAAATGTAATGAAGCAGGAACAGTTTAGCGTATGTGTATCATTGGGAAAGTCACGATAAAAGTTTGTGAGATATGATTAATTTGTTACTCCTGGTGCTTGTCGAAATTCCTTGTTACTCCTTGTCGAAATTAGCTACATTAGAAGTATAGTTTGTGAAGTCCGAAATGACCATATTTTAATTTACATAGGCTAGCGAAAGATATACTCATACATACTCATAGGTATACTCAATCAACGTACTGACCAACTTTTTCCAACTGTAGTCCAGAGCATTTTGCAGTACATGTCTGCAAACCTATCAGGACCAATTGAAACGATGGCTGCCTTATATATTGCTTCTAACGATGAGCCAATCTTTCGTCTCCAATCACATTTTTCTACCAGTAAAAACTGTTCTTCCTTTCAGAGAAGAGAAGAACGATGTTTTGCAAGTTTGTTTGCACTTAATTTGTTTCCGTCTGACAGCGTTCTACCTGGGAATCGTCCACCATGACCAAGCAATAATACCAAACTAAATTCGAGCTTTCTCCACACTGACCTAACACGTCCATGAATCATGTCTGCTATTTGGTGTAACAAGGGTTTTCTGTCTTTCGTGACAACGGCCTTCACTTTAGCTACATGTCTCTCGTCGCACTTTGCACCTAAATATCGTCAAGGGATCGTCCCGTTTCCATACAATGACAATAACATCTGAACCGATTAGCTCACAGATTGTTTCGCGATTAGTTTCACACATGATGCGCACCAGATTTGTTTAGAGCGTTTTAAATTCATTTGTCAGAAGAAGAAAAATGAAAGTGTAGGTTCATCTTGGAAAAAATACTAATCTGGGAATATTCTGAAAATTGCCGAGCAGCCAAATTTGTGAAATCGCATTATTTTACGAATCATCTTTGTGATTGTATGAAATGCAATTATAGTTTCTTGGAATAAATATTGGAACAGGTTTTGGTTTCCGCATAGTACACCTTTAGTTCTGAACGAATCTCCAATATAATATTTCTTGTAAAGCTTTGAATGCTTATCTTTCTTATTGTGTCGTTTAACACAAAAGTGGGTACACAATATGCTCTGTTGATCTGTTGCCCTGGGAAGTGAAAACAAAACAGTATTTATACACCACTTCCCATGTCAGGTTGTGGTCGACAAAGTACCGAAAAATCTTCAATGCAACTCTGATTATCAACGCAAAATTTATAATCACAATTACGACAATTGCGCAAGTTACAGAAATGTGCATATAAAATGCTGATATTGTTAACTGTGGGTCACAAAACTAAATGTGGACCACTTCATGTTGAGAGACATACAAAGTTTAGACCATACAAATCTTTCTGCCCATCATTTTTCGCAATATTCAAACCAGTACGACAGAAACTCCCAGAATTATACCAATTACTTGTGGAAAATATCCTGTAAATACTGGCTTGAAATAAACCCGCAAACCCTTTCAGTTTGAAGTTGCATATGTAATGCACTTAAAACTACACACAACCAATTTTTGTGGCAACTCTGAGCCATAATTTACAATACTGTTGATACATTTCCATTATATATATGTATCTGTTCGTTATTCATGGTTCGTCAGAGCATTATTGTTGCAGAACGCTTAATAAACTAGTCAGGAAATATTCTCTAAATCATTATAGATAGTTTGATTGAGAATATTGACAAGATCTGTCGGTGGTTTTAATGGCAGAAATTTTTTCTTATTGACCAGACACCAACTAACTCATAGAATCCTGGGACGATATTTATATAAATTTACATGTTAAAGAAATTTAAATACACGTATGTCGCCTTCAATTTCTTCTTCCTTCAAAATTGTCCTAGATGTGTGAACTTCATATTGTAAAGTAGAAATATTGTAAAGTAGTGAACAGAACAAATGGCAAATTTGTTGAGTGTCTTTCTTCAAGGTGAAACAGATGTTACTAAATATGAGGTTACTTAATATCAGAATTCTGCTAATCGTAATTGTGTATTTTCTACCTATTGCCCCATCGACACAACCCATATCACACAAAATGTATTTTTATCGAGTTTCATGGGAAGATTTGTTTCTTGATATACTTTCCAATATTACAAAGTTGATATATTCAATACAATATTCAATATAATTTAAGCAAAGTGGAACTTGTATTTAGGGAAACCCAAAGGACGGTTAGCTGAAACCTCTGTTTTCGCGTCTTAGAGGGACGTAACGAAAATATGACGTCGAAAATATAATTGCTCAACGCTTGAAAGTAAATAACTACCACTCCTGGCCGCTTAGGACCTGATATCAAGATGATAATGTATTAGAGGTGGCGAGCGAACGAGCCGAGATTTTTAAACTCTGAGTTTATTTTTTCTCGAAGATTTTGTAACATCTTTCATTTACGAAGGGTCTGTCAAATTTTTTTTCCGACTTGCAAATTCCAGGGGGGGACAATGTACCCCCCTGCCCCCCCGGTTGTTGCGTCCATGTAACGTGACATGACTGAAATAAAAACCGATGGGAAGATTTTTAATATTTAGCTTCTAGTCAATCTTTCTTAAATAGTGACGCCTTAATGCACGACAGTATGATAAGATGCCTTTTACGGGGATTAAGAAAATTAATAATTCTTTAAATCCATATTTACCAACCAACCTTCAACTGATCTACACAAGAGACCACCATTGCATGGGGGCAATGTGATAATTTATCTTTTTAGGCCGAAAATGTAAAAAAAACTAAAAAAAGACCCACCTAGATAATTTATTTCGGCTCTTGAGGCAACAAGATTTTTGAAATATCTTTAAAAGCATTGGCGGGAGAGCCGGCACCGTTTGACAACTATTATAGATTGTGTTGACCCTCACCTCGTATAAAAACGTTGGGTCTGGTAATTTAGTCAGTTAGTTTATGCCAAGTTATGCTTATAAAATATACTAAGCACGGACCGATTGGATGAGTCCGTGATGGAGCGTTCCGGTTTTGCAAATACCTGCTCAAGTGGATTTAGTAAGCAAATAAATTGATTTTCAGTAAATTAATACTTTCTGTTAAAAGTTGATTTCATTAATATTAGAGTGCAATCCTCCGCTGCGCCCTGTCTTGAGCGACGGAGGACTACGGGCAGTTTCATATTTTCATTATTATTGATTACCATACTATGTTTTGTGCCTATATTACTTGAGGCATATGAATAAACGACAAAGAAACTACTTACGATAGGGTGCTTTTGTGTCTGAACTATTGTCTAAATCAAATTAATTAAATATATCTGTCTCAATATTTCATGCTATATGCATGACATTGATAGGATAATATCGTGTTTCATGAGAGATAAATACTATAAAATAAAATAGTTGTAACATTTTTAAATTACGCTACTGTGTATACATCGACGTCGGCACACAGAAATATTACCTATGACAACCATTTAAAGTGACAGGTGTTTCCCCGTTAGGGTGGTATATATTGTCGGTTAACTAAATCCGAGCCGGTGGTACCTTTTCCGCATTTTGTTTTTAAATTTCATTGAAAAATGTTCCCTTAAAAATGTTAAAACATTTAACACTCAACCAACCTTGCTAAGAAAGAAATGAAACGTTAGTTGATCATTTTCAACATATAGACTAAATAGATTAGGATCGTAGTGCTAAATTGCCAAAATTCATTTAAGTAGAAGAATTATTTTGCTAATGAAATGGAGTGGCATTAATTAAAAAATAATTTGCCTTAATGTTAAATTACAAAACTTGACTTGTTATAAATACGGCGACACAATACCATACATACTCTTGACCTATTAACTCAGATTTTGCTGGAGAACGGATGAAATGATAACCAATGAGGTCACGCTACTTCTTCTACTTAATCTCCGTTTTATATTATTTATCTGCGGAACTGAGAAAATTGACGCTTAAGTTGTAGAACTTTTGACGTTATCCAAACCCAATTGAAAGCACAATTTCCTTAAACACTGGACTGTTTGAATGGTCATATATATGTCTCTAATTTATATACACGCATGCCTGCTTTCTTTGGTTTTCCCCCTTGTAATGAAGTAACCATAGCCGCAACAACGGTTGAAAATCAGGGGGGACGTAACTCCGAAATGACTTTGACCTATGTATTTTTAATATTGTCATAACAGTCTGTTAATTGGCATTTCCTAAACCAGTACACTCCTGTGTTATTATGTGTGAAGATTCGATATAAAATGGACACTTGGTCAATTAAAATAGAAATAAAAAATGTGAGTGGAAACGGGCGAGCGAAGCGAGCTAACAAAAATTGACATTTTCACTCGTGACATTCGATTCTTTTATGTAATATCTAATAATTTACAAAAATTATAAATCTATCAGTGAGTTACCCTGGTCGGGGATACTGATGGATACATATAATACTAATACTAATACTAATTGTTAACTTGAGGCCCTGTGTCACCTAATATGCAATTACTTAGTAACATTGCAGTTGGAATAATGAATCCGCAAAAGTTTCCCGAAGGGTTTTAAAGATTTAAGTAACAAAAGGTTACTTCATGTATGCGCACGTTGGAATGACCGAAATTTCAGAAAATATTGGCCAAAATACCAAGTGTATATAATAGCAAAAAAACAGGAGCCTGTTTGCACTCAACTAAATCGCTTCTTTCTGACCGCGACTAACTGAAAATTGCTAATAATTCCTTCCGGTTTTAAAGAATAGAATTATTGTTTAATTTCTTATTCCGACTTCGGAAAATGAGTTCTACTGAATACTAAAATTCAAATCGCATTTTTGAAATGTATTGATGTTCCTGGATCAGATCGTGCATCAATATGTTCACATAAATCAACCATTATCCAGGTAGTATTTCCATTGTTACTCGCAGCCAAATATTCCCTGGGGTCAAACATTAGTACCATTGAGTTTCTACTTCATTGTGCTTCCATCCAACATACAGAGTGTGGAATTTCCAAAAAATTCTGATAACTTCCGGCTATGCAAATACCTGCAGAGTTAGCTTGAGTCACAACTTATTGCGTCACAAAGGCTCAGGAGATGCGATTTAGAATGAACCAATGTCCTGTAAAACTAGCAGATACAAGTGCATTCTGTAAAATTACTACTTTAAGTTCTCTAGAGTAGATGATGTTCTCTATGAGAGTAGATTTGTCTCGTGTTATGTACAATCACTAACGCAAATGTTGACGCTCCAACTTTTCCGTAGCATATAAAATGAAGGTTGCATTCACATAAAAAACACATGAACTTTTAGCATTACATTATTAGCGAAAGTTGTGATTGCTGACGAGGATTCTTTGTCACCTTGCCCGAATGTCATGTACTTTCCATATAAAAATGTCGAGTTTAATAGATAATTAGAGGATATTCATTGTTTTCGTACCCTTTCTATAACGCCGCAATGGGACGGTAGACTCATCTCAACTTTAAACCAATCGTGGTGCAAGAATTAACCAGTCGGCAGCTTGCTAATACACAAATCTGTTTTTAACAGTTCGCACAGAAGACTTTTCTATTTAGTCCACTCACTCTACTTCTTCTTCACACTTCTTCCAGCTACACACTGATTTATTCTTGAGTGGTTACAATTGATATGTAATTCAGAGACGACCAATTGCATAACTGGCATAAAATTGCATTTCAACTCAAAAAATCATGGTCGTCCAGGTAAATGGAAAGCTAAACAGAACTCTATTTCAAAAATTCGATTTCTGAAAATTACATTTGCATATTTTGCATACAATTGCATAATCCTGGCTTTATTGCATAATCCTGGCTTTATTGCATAATCCTGGCTTTATTGCATAAACTTGCATAATCGTGTATTTCATGAAAAAATGACAATTTGTATACAATTTTGGATTTATTGAACAAAAGTAGCATCGCACACGCCGTTAAGATAGATGTGTTCTCTCGATTTGCTTTGCTTAACAACTGCTTCGCATATACTTGTGTAGCAAGAAATATGGATTATTTATTTGCCACAAATATCATCCATCCAAAATCAAACGATGGTTTCAATCAAAAGTCGAACGAACGAAATCAAAAATCGTTTTCAAACTCTGTCTAATCGGCGATAAAGTGTTTTGAAACTTCGAAAGACTACGAAGACTACGCAAAATGTCGTATTTTGGCACCACGAAGGGTCGGCCTGCAGGTTCAAGAAACATTTCGGGCAAAAAGACGGCAAAGGATCGACTCTCCCAATTTTCTCATTTACCACAAAACGGGTTAATTATAAAAAATAATGCCCTGTTCTGTGTTCCATGTGGGCAGGTCATTAATCACGACCGGAAATCTACTGTAGCCACGACGACCTATACACGCGGAATCCGTACCGAAAATGATTCATGAAAACCGTACCGAATCTGTACCGAAAACGTACATATTATTTACGCATCCTCCGGCATGCATGAAGCACACACTCTGTAATGTTCCAATTAGATAACACAATTAAGTAAGGTTAATGATCAATTGTATGGAGTTATGCGAACTTAAATTTAAATACTATATAAAAGCTAATCATCAGACATCATTCATTTCATCAATTAAATATTGTATTTAGAAATATTAAAAAAGTGAATATCCAGAGTACCCAGAATATCTACCTCTATGTAGTTGATGAGGTACAACTAGCAAATGACATGTAGGTTTACTTGCATTTCCCGCTAATACCCAACACTAGAAATGAGTACAATTGCATTTTTCCTATTTTACTAATAATAGTACACAATTTTGTGCTTGGATTTGATAAAAATCATTAAAACATGGCCAATTGTGCTTAATTTGTTTGAGGGAGCTAATTAAATGTGTAAGCATCTTACACTACCGCCATGTATAATTCGTAGATATTTTTATTCACTGTTCCGATACACGTCAATACTTCCCTTCTCATTCCATTGAGTGAATATTTTGTGAATACAGTTATGTACAAAAACGATGCATAAAACTATTCCCATTTTAGCGTAATATCTTTCGGTGCATATTCGATATTGAATTTGTGAATCTATTTTATGTACCACAAAATATGTACTTTTTAAGTACACAACCTGTACGGAATTCATGATATCACATTTTCGGCACGATTTACTCACAAAATATCACTTCGGGATGCACGAAATATGCATTTGTGTTTGTTGGGTGTTGTGTTTCTGCTGGCGTTCCCCTTCATGTTTTCTCGAACAATGGCGTCCGAAGTTGGATACATAAGTACGTGAAGTTAGGATCAACAATGCCTTCTCTTACAAGTTTAAGACGTGATGTGAAGAAAATCACCGAGGGTGACATCAAACTGACAAAGGAAATTTGCAAGTATTGGGAACTTTTCATTAATATTCAAGATATTCCACTTAAAGCCTGTTGTCCTGAAATTAGAGCTGCCAGTATTCTTAATCGTTTTCATGGCTTTTTATTGCAGAAACCAAGATGTAGCCGTTATCGTGGACGAAGGAACTGACATTAAAAACCGGAAGGTAGTTAATGTGCTTCTGTCACCTGTCGAGCCAAATGCGAAGCCGCGTCTGGTGTACACCAAACTAGTGGAAACGTGTAATGGAGTGGCCATTTCAAACGCTGTTGTGAAGGCTATCGGAGACGTTGGTGTCTCGACCGAACAAGTTATCTGTTTAAAAACGGATAACGCTAAATACATGTACACAGTGTCCGCTACATTAAAAGGGCTCTGTCAGTGGTATGTTATGTGAAATAAGTACATGTATTCATTTTAAAATATAAATCGTTTTTTAACTTAAAGGTACTTTACTTTTAAATATTCAGATTGATCCATTCCACCTGTTGGAGCAATGTGTTACACCTACTGGCGGAACAAGTGCGTGTGCAAATGGCATTGACAGACCAATTTATCGCCAATTTCAAGGGCAGCTTGGTAAAGGCTCCTAGTAGAAGATCAGAACTGATGGAATGTTTGGAAAGGAACAAAATGCCGAAAAAGCTACCCCCGTTTCCGGTCATAACTCGGTGGTGTACATGGCTGGAATGTGCGGAATACATATACTACCACTTCCAAGCTATAGCTGAATATGTGAATGGAACAGAAGAAAATAGTGTGGCCGTGCGGAAGCTGAAGGACTTATTGGAGGACTCTGATAATTTGAAAGCAGAGCTGTCAATGATTAAGTACTTGAAAACGGGGATTTGCCCAACGCTAAGGACGATGGAAAGCAATCGTGTTGATGCAAACAATGTATGGTTGCTCTTAACAACAGTGTGCGAACTCTGCAAACGCACAGGACTACCGCTCTCTATTCTTCAACAATACATGGAGCAAAAACATCCTGCCAGGGAATTTTGGTATCAATGTCAATTCTTTGATCCGAGAAAGCTGAACCAATTCGAATCTCAATTGCCATCATCTTTAAAAAAGATTACTGACGTACCTTGTTCTGAAATAGTTGCATACGAAATTATTGCCCATGAACTGCGATACACCGATGCGTTTGAAGTCAATGGATTTTGCAACAGTTACCAGAATCAAATGCCTGTCCTGTCCAAACTGGCTAAAACATGCTTAGCGTTTCCTACCTCAACTTCGGACGTTGAGCGGCCTTTCTCGTGCCTCCGACGAATTCTAACTCATTTGCGTAATAAATTTACTGAGGAGAATTTGGGAATACATTTACGAATTGCATTTAATAAACTTGAAAATGACGAGAAAGAAACAGAAGTTTCTTGGGACGATGATGTATAATTTTCCTTATTTGATTTTGACGATTGATTAAAGAATTGTAATAATTAAAACTGTAATTTGTACAATTCATTAAATAATTGTAGTAAATAGAACTGTATATTTGCTATTAATATAAAATTGCATAAATGTGCATAATTGAGTTATTTTTATTGCATAAATGTGCATAATTGAGTTATTTTTATTGCATAAATGTGCATAATTGAGTTATTTTTATTGCTTAAATGTGCATAATTGAGTTATTTTTATTGCATAAATGTGCATAATTGAGTTACTTTTATTGCATAAATGTGCATAATTGAGTTATTTTTATTGCATAATTGTATGCATTAAATTTGCACAGATTGGTCTACCCTGCTACAGTAACTCTAGTTTTCTAGTTTATCAAAGTTTGGGATAATATAACGCCGCTTCAACCATGTGCTGCTAATTTTGTATTTTAATCTCGACCAGGTCGGTCATTCTACTTTGTCTGTTGGTTTCGTTTGAACTCAAAGGTTTGGGGAGATTGGTATTGGAAAGCAGATTATTCATTTTTAATGACAATTTATCATTGCCAGTTTGTATTGCTATTATTCTTGCTGATATATACATATTTGACACAAGTCTCTACGTCTCTCTAGGACAGCTACGTTACCTAAACTTACACTTCGATCGATACAATGTAACAACGCCGTAGTACGTATTCTCTTCACAAATTTTGTATTTAGCTTACGCAGGTTGGAGGTGCCTCCGCGGGAAGTATTTATTCAAGTGGTCCAGCCAATTCAATGTCGTTGGTTCTTTTAGTAGCAAGTATATTTTTATACGAATACAGATGAGTGATTCCATCATTCGCGTGGTGCGAAAGATGAAGGTAGCGTGCTCATTCCAGCTAAAAATTGTGCTGTGCTTTAAAGCAAAAGGAGAGAATGAGAATTAGTCATTATAAAAAACGAGTTGAAAACATGTTCAGCTTCGTGATATTTCCGCCTTTCATCTCTTGTATTATCTTGTCATCCACGTTGCATTGAACTTATTACATAAATTGTTAGTCTAGAAAAATAGTGAGGAAGGATTTTTTTAATATTCTTAATCTTGCTTGACAACTGCCATTTTATGATAATTGTGATTTCTGGGGACTCACGGTAACTATGTATAATACAATGTTGACTCTTTCAGATTTTAGTGCATGTACAATTTTTTAACTGTTGTGAGATATTCATAGGAATATTTGAGCAAATCGTTCCTGAAATCAAATTTCATATACTTTCAAACAGTGAATTATAAGTTAGTTATTAAGAGAATTAAAAAAGTAACCGTCACTCTCTCTATCGGTTAGAAGAAACGAATAGACTGGGAGGTAATACACTGGGGCTAGATATTATAAAAAACGCCCTTTTTATTTCTTGCTCACAAAACATTTTTGGATATATAACATGGCAAACAGGTTCTACAGTCTCTGGTGGGAGTTATTTTCAAAGGAAAATACAGACAACAGAATGAAGTTTTCGCTAAAAAATCACGGCTTTACTGCACTCATGCCATTATAATTTTGAAAAGCATCGTATGCTCTTTACTGTCGTACATTGACAGAAAAAACCTATTTTTATATAGTTTGGATACCGATCCTCAAACTTCTACCATACGTTCTCATGCACAGGAATACAATAGAACAACCCTACACTAAAAAATAGTCTATCGGAATGTTATATTTTTTGAGGTGTGGGTTTGTTTACTGTATTCCTGAGCATACCGAGCCAGCTATGCGCCAACCAGCCATTGTAGAGCTATAAGACCCAGAGAGGCCAGTGACTGCACGTTCCCTTAATCAACAAAAGCATTGATAAGCGTATAGACTTTGTGAACTGTCGAACATGGTCAGTGTAATTCTCTATACCAATTGTACCAAATATGAAATAAATAGACTTGTTGAAAAACCATTTGTTGTTCGTTGTGTTCAGCTGACAGTAAAGTACCTAATTATTAAGTAAGTGCGCAAAGCACGGATGTGAATTTTTTGACAACTTCAACGTCCTTAGTAATATCTCTGAGCACGCAGCAAACTCTCAGAACAACTAGGTGTGTATTTTTCAGCATTTTATTGATTTTCATTAAATAAAGAATAAAATGAAAGAAATATGCCAGAAAGAGTAGAGCTACAAAAAAATCGAAAGTGAAAAAAAAATCAAGAAAAAGATGGCAACAAGGTAAATTCAGCACTATTAACTCATTCGCTCCCACGTAGCGGACTATTTTAAGTACATATTGCAATTAAATTGCTGTTAAGAGAGATGCAATTTCGTGCGAAGACTCTGTCAAAGGTTGTTTCCAGCATTTGTACCTATAGCGAAGTGAACATCATTGAACACGTACTTTCACGTTCAGTCGAGACAAGTTTTACACGAGAATTTTCCCTTCACTTTCCAGTTGATTCTGTTGGTCCAAAACCAACAGCTGTTAACTCGGAAAGCAGTCACAAAGCATTTTGGCTACCAGGTTGCGGATATCGTATACCGTGTGTGTGCGGAATTTGGAGGGATTCTTCTTGAAGCAGAAATTGTTGAATTGTTAACATTTCAACAACTTTATAATGGTAGACAAACATTTTTGTTTCTCTGAAGAATGCAATATACTACCAGCAAAGTACTATAGCGTTTATGAAACGCCATTCCGTATTGTTGTTAGAAGTAGCGTTTAATTCTGATATCTTGCCATTGGGGAATACAATGCAAAACAATATTAAAATGAATTGTTTTGATGAGTTTATTTTGTGACCTGAAAGTAATAATTAAAATTTTGAATGCTATCCATCTTTTCTGTTCATGAACTTGGACAACCTGATATTTTTTGAATAATGTGGACACCCGTTTAGACAACATAGCGGTCCCACGAAACTAATGCAAATCATAGGTTCTTTGTCTGCTATAGCGGTAGATTTTCACCAAAACTATAATGAATTCATTCACGTCACGTCAAGGAACCATCGGCCGCAAATTTTTAATAAGCAATGAGTTAGTGCTAGCAATTTGGCAATCTCCTGGAGCTTTATAGTTGAGAACTAAAAGGATTTGCTACTCTTCCACGGGTCCAATGTGTAATGATGTACCCTCTTTCCAATATTTTGCAATTAAATTACTATGTACTATTAAGTACGTTTTCTGTCAAAACCTGTCAGTTTGCGCGGGTATGAATAAGGCAAATAATCAGATGACAATAAGGTTTAAATATAAAATTAATCCAATTCAGGAAAGGATATACGATTCGAAAAATCGAGACCCGCAGTTGGTAAGAATATAGGAAAAAATTGCATGATTTTAATACTCAACTTATTCTACAACCGAATAGGAGTACCTGTCCACCGATGATTTGGTATTTCGGATAACGCTGAGGTAAATCATTGCTAAAGTATTGCCTTGTCATGTAATTTAATTAATTAAATTGCCTAGTTTAATTGAGTAATTATTTGCTTTTTATGTCGAGAGCTTTGAATTCTTAAAAATGAATTACAGCATTAGCTTTGGATTACAGCAATCTCCTACTTGATTTATTTTTTAAATGGTACAAATCAATTTGTTGAATGATCTAAAAAGATATTACGCAATCAAAAAAATCAATGTGAGAATATTCAGGATTGTATAAACCAAAAATATAACGGGTGCACTTGTTGTAATACATGCTATTCTGCATGCTGTGTTGTGAATAGTTTTAAACTACAAGAAATTCTTATTATTGTTATTTATGAGCAATTGGTAATTTTCTATTAAGTCACAAGCAAAATTAACCCTGCAACAACACATATTTATACAATTTGTTAAATGATAATCTTAAACTAGTACCGGGCAAAGCCCGGTCCTAGCACCCGCTATGCGGGTGGTGGCGAGGATACAGTAATCGGAGCATTAATAAAATATGTTCCGACTAATTTTCTTCCCGTTTCATAACTCGCTCAACAATACTGTTAAACAGAGGTGTCAGTTAGCTAAAAAAAACTATCCGAGGAAGAGGACGTGGACCTCCTTCTGTGTACTTCCTCATGCGGGCCTTCGTTGGAAGGCTCTGGCGGTACGTGTGGGGAGCCAACGCTAGCTGAAAACAAAATTCTTTCGTTGAGACTTATATTTTCTTCGTAATGGAAAATTACAAACTTTCATCCGAGTCGTAAATCGACTCCTTTAATTTTAGATTTAAGTCGAAGCGTTTATTGATTTCGTCAACAGATTTGCATATTGATCGCCCCAATTCATCATCAACAATCATCTGTTCACAACTGGAGTCTGCTAAATCAACATACTCTGGTGTTTGGTTTAACGCACTTCTTTGACTATGGTCAATCACTCCATAGGTAAATTCAGGAACGGGCAGGGGGTTTTCTACTGATTTTTTTAAGAAGCGCTATAAAATGATTTCGGCATCCCTCCTCGTTGACTTGCACGAAAGCAATAAGAATGGGAGACTTCTCCGTACAGTCAGACAACGGCAAATATTTAATATTGGTTTTAAATGCCGATGAGAGGGGGCAAAACATACCATAAGAATATATTGGTCGCCGTAGCATAATAGCCATACAATGTGCTATAACAGAATCTCCCCACATGTTGTATGACAAAACCTTTAGCACGATGTCATTTATTGTGCGACCATATCTATTCACTATCTGTTCGTAACTGTCAGAATGCTGTGCTACATGGAAAGCTAAAGAAATTTTCATTGCATCAGATAACACATGGGTACCAGTGAGGTTACGGGACACCGAATGATAAAAGCACCTACCGTCAGCTTTGGTCACGACAGGAACAACATATTCAAGATAGCGCTCTGGAAAGTCAATAGCACGGTTGGCGACGCTGTTGCTTATATAAAACTGTGTCAAGGTTTGACACAAAGTCACTTATAAGCAACAATTGAGTGCTGTACCTTGAAATACATTCCCGAAAAACTTCAGCTAACATTAAAGAAAGAACGTTCCATTGATTTTCAAGCTTTTCAACGTCTCTGGATACATCCGCCGGGTCTATGACATTTGCAATATTGCCAGATTTATTAACTGACATAATCAATACACCACAAAATCGAGCACATGACCTAACCTTGCCCTCTAAGTTGCCTTTATTGTCCTTTGTTGTTGAGTTTTTTGACTTTGTGATTCTCCGAAATCATAGTCGCTTTCATCTGTCTCGCACTGGGTGAATTCATTACCTGTACTAAGCTTCAACCTTCGTCCTGCTGGAAATATATCGGAAGACCTGTATAGGTCAGGATAAACAAAATGCTCAAGCTCATTTCGGCGTAACAAATACTTTCCCAATCTGTTTTTGTAATAAATATCTTCACTTTCTAAATCGGATGGCAAATGATTGTTCCTTTTCATCACCTTTTGTGTTGGTGTGAAATCGCATGGTAGGAATACAGTTCTTCTTGAAGAACCGACATGATGTGTTTTTAGCAAATGCGCTATACATTCGAGTATTCCAACGACCCGAGATCGGAGAAATCGATCAGCATCAGATGTTGCATTTCTAACATCGATTGATTTTTCGGGCTTTGAAACATATTTACATAAATATGTTTCTAATCCATTTGGAGTTACCCGTTGAACGTTAATGTGCCCGTTCCAAAGTAGCAACACGGACATATTATACGGTGAGACATTTCTATCCTCTTCGGACCTACGAACGTATTTATAAAAAAGCTTAGAATCTGATATTTCCCCTGACTGCTGAATAGCAAACGGAAAGCCATAGCGACACTTTTGGACGCATTTACCATTTTTGTATTTTTGGCACCTATCGGATTTACATTCGTGAAGCTGGAAAGCTTTTACATACTCTCTACACATTAAAATTGTTTCCTTTTCAAAAATGTTAAAAACGATAAAATGATTAGCATATCAAAATCCAACTACGAATCGTCTTTCATGTCCATCTCATCTTCTTTCTGGATTCTTACAGTTCAAAAATGTCGCTTGTACAGGGAAGACTGAGTGAATGCGTAGACGATGTACAACTTAAAGCTTAAGCTCATTTATCATTAATTGTGGTATGCGGCCATAATATATTTTGGTTTAGCTAACTAACTTTCATTTGTACATCAATTAATACACATTATACATAGTTGGACCATCATTACTACATCGTTCACCCGCATCAAGCTCCGATTAGATTTTACGCGCAAATATTTTTTATTCTCTCAGTTTCAATACTGGTGCTATCAGTGGCATACTATTTAATTGCAAATACAACGACTAACTCCGGTTTCACAAACCATTGTGTTTGTTCGTGTGGCGAGAGTTCTCAAGATGGGTGGAAATGGTAGTAAACGTTACCAGCGTAATCATGGGGGAGATTCAACTTCTACTTAAAAGAAAGGGGTAAGTTAACATTTGAATTTTATTATTATACCTTTTTATGCCTTCTTTTTTGAGATACTGAACCACACTTCAATTATTTATTATCATTGCCACTTTCGTAATTTATTTGTGCCTGTGCGTGTTAAAATTAATAGTTAAAAAACAATATTTTAATACACAAACTAATGATTTTTTGATGTGCTTATTGCAGCGAACCGTGGAGATGTTCGTTTGCCCATTTTGCCCAAGGCCTGCCTACGCCGTTGCCAGTCTCCTAAATGTGAGAAGATCTTGTTCATCACTCGAAAATGTGGCAATTGTTACCTACCAAGAGAAAGTATGTTTCCTTTTAGCACATTAATGAATACGTATTGGTTTCTCTCAAAATAGTGTGTGCTTCTTTTTTGCCATGTATATGTATCAGTATCGTTTTCATTTTATATAAAAATGAAACTGTTTTCCGGTTTTCTATCAACACGTGAATTTAACTGAGTATAATTTTGCAATTTTTCGTTCACAGGACAGGAGCACCAATTCTGCCGGTTTTGTGGCTTAAACTACGATGACGTAGGTCTTGTGGAGCCGATCAAAACAGGTGAACCTATAATTGCATCCGTCCGATAACCCGTGGTGGGAGAAACTATGCCACCTCAGAAGGTAATTTACATGATAATCTGCAGTTTTAATTGAACGGGCAAATTCCTTTTATGACAGTAGTAAACTGAATCAACATGTGTACTGAACTCTTTTTATTTGGTTTTGTTGGTTTCAGTAACGACAGTTCACAATGCCCCGTAAAACTGGTCTTTAACTTCATTCATTTGTGTCCGTGTGAAGTGGTAAATAAACATACTGTGTTCACTGATGAATTACTGTGAAATTGGTGTTGAATTTTTGTAGTTTTATTACGAAATTACATATCGTTCGTGGACAAAATTGCCATTTATATTTTATTTTAGAATTTTTAAGTTCGAGGGAACGGAGGTTAGGAATTTCGGTTTCAGTCATTTTCACATCAATTCGTGTTGTCATTATAATCTGCTCATTTTCCTAATAGGGTACAATATATACATATTGCTTTATCTATTTATATATGCGAGTTTTACAGTTTGGAAGTCATAGAGAAGCAAATTCTCGAACATGCATCTCGTGTCTGAACATGTGACAAATTAGGTATTGAAGTGCAACTGTTTATCCAAGTCGAACATATTAAATATAACACCGAAGTTGCTATAATCTTTTTTAGTCTGACAAATTAAATACATTTGCAGAGCAAATATATAATTTTTAGATATTTAAAGTTCAGTTTGACGGAATCTAACCAGCCCACGGGGTCACCTACCCAGTACACGGGACCACCTACCCAGTACACGGGGTCACCTACCCAGTACACGGGGTCACCTTCCCAGTACACGGGGTCACCTTCCCAGTACACGGGGTCACCTTCCCAGTACCCGGGGTCACGTATCGAGTACACGGGGTCACGTATCGAGTACACGGGGTCACCTACCAAGTACACGGGGTCACCTACATAGTACACGGGGTCACCTACCCCGTACAGGGGGTCACCTACCCAGTACACGGGACCACCTACCCAGTACACGGGACCACCTACCCAGTTCACGGGACAACCTACCCAGTACACGGGACAACCTACCCAGTACACGGGGCACCTACCCAGTACGCGGGGCACCTACCCAGTACACGGGGCACCTACCCAGTACACGGGGGCACCTACACAGTACACGGTGGTGCATACAAGGACCGCCAATTCGCATTTGCCACCCCGCCGAAGGCGGGGTGGCGAACGACCACAGCTGGATTATGACAGAAGCTCACACAAAAGTTTGATGATGCGAAATTTCGTACACATGCGGGTGTTTTGAGTGGTTATAGCAGATGTTGAATTAACACTTAGCTGTTGTGCGAAATATCTTTGAAAGGCCATACCGTCCAATCGCGTCAGAGTTGACATGTGGTTCTTTTACAAAATTTACTCAATTTTTGATTCTCTATCTGATTCCACCATAATTTTTTTAACATTTCCCCATCCTCGTCCTGGTTTTTCGACCGTAGCTCCGCCGGATGAGGGGTGGTCCGCACTTTTTATTGCGGATTCGGAATCTACGCATCAAGTTACCCCTGTATACTTAATTTCAGCAAATTCCACCGTAAGATTTTTCGGCGTCAAAATTATAATATGTATTCATAATTAAATTATGAAGTACATGAAAGGTACCAATTAAATTAATCGTTAAAGTGTCGGTTTTGGCGTCCACGCCACTATTTAATAAGTAGCAGATTGATTGTGCAGTCAATGGAACATTCTTGTATATTTGGCGGCGTCGTGTTTTCAAAATAGTTTCCCGCGAAAAATTGAACCTTGAGTCGAGAGCAAGACCTCAAATGTTTCCCTAAAAACATTTTGTCGCCTCGTGCATACACCTTTGCACCATGTTTTGCGATATTTGCAATGTCTGCTGTCTGCGGAAGTAAATTATTTTGAAATACGGCTTCCCTGATGCTAATTGAGGTCGAGTGCACCTTTGCGGCATATCCGATGACCAAGAAATTAATCAATACGACGTCGATAAGGACAAGTAAAAAGAAGAGGGCCAGAATTAAAGATCCATCTTGGCCGATGAACTGGATGAATAGGTACAGACAGGCTATACTCATAAATGATGTGTACAGAACGACGAAATTCGTCATTGACCTGGCCTGGAATGAGTTCAAATATGTTGTAAATATTTGTACTCTTCTGTATCCACAGCAATATTCGAGTAGCTCAGATCTGCAAAAATTGCAAAAAAAACGCTAAAAGTTAAAGTGTGGAAATTCTTACGGGTCCCGGTGTCAGATAACCCCGGATTTTAATGCTGTTACATTCTTACCTAGAAAGCAAGTCGTTGAGGGAGTCTCTAAGAAAAGTAAAGGCAAAAACATGTTCGCGATAATCATAACGTGGGTAACCGGGAAAAAGAAATTTTGGCCAGTCCAGATAACAAAGAACTGGATCAGTCGATATAGTAACAGGAAAATTGAACTTTTATCTAAATCGCACTCTAATAAGTCGTCAATTGCTTCAAATGGGTTATATCCGGATTTGGGTGCTATAACGGCTATTATTATTATTTCAAGCTGTTAAAAAAGCTATGTGATCGTGGTTTACCACCTTCAGTGATTCAACTGCTGCTGTCCTGGTTTCGTACTCAGACTTTTGTCGTTCGATGGAGAGGGCAGCTTTCACCCGCTTTCCCTGTAAGGAACTCAGTAAGGCAAGGAGGATTGCTTTCTCCAACTTTCTACGCAATCTACACCGACCAACTTTCCCTTTCTCTGACTCAATCTGGTTTAGGGTGCAGAGTTGGGGATCTTGTCGTTAATCACTGTGCCTTCGCAGATGATGTGTCCTTACTGACTACCAGTATAGCAGCGCTGAAAAAGTTGCTTCTTATATGTGAACAGTTTGCGCTGAGTCATGACCTAACTTTTAATCCAAATAAGACAGTATGTATGTGTTTCAGTGATTATACTTATGATTACACACGACCACTTATTCGGTTTTGTGGGAAAAGTATTGCGTGGGTGGATACGGTGAAATAGTTTGGTTTTGAGATCTCTTGCAGAGATCGAGATATGCAAGAACTGTCTAGAAGGCGTAGGGAAATATATAGTAGGACCAATTTACTAAATAGTAGGTTTGGTGGCTGTAGTGTGGAAGTGAAAAAGTATCTTTTCAGGACATATTTCTCATCCATTTACTGTTGTAGTATGTGGGTCCCAATAAAAAACATTGTATTGGAGAAAGTGAAAGTGGCATATAATGATGCATTTCGTATGCTGTTTCGCTACAGTAGGCGAAGTAGTGCATCGGCAATGTTCTGTGAAAATCATTTTAATGATTTCACGGCCGTGCGGCGAGTGGCAGCTTTCTCTCTTCTGGATCGATTGGCAAATAGCTCCAATCCAATTATAAAAGCTATTGTAAATTCTGAATTTTTACCACGTCTTCAATTACATTAGAATGGAAGAAATTACTGTTCAATATGTAAAAAAACATGGATGTTTGTAATGTTAAACCTATGACATGTTAAGTAGATTCCTATAGATTACCCTTTATTTGTCTCTTCGAGTCTTGTGACACTATGGACTTTGATCAGACATTTATCATGTATTGATGCTTATGTCTGCTACAAAGATTAATAAATAAAAATAAAAATAAATTAAGTTTGGAGCGGTGCGGTGGTTAAATAATTTGTATTTTGTTTGAGCCGACTTAAAGGATTAAACGGGATGCGCGATGATGATAATCAATCAGTACAGAAAAAAATATGTGCAATGAATGAATGCGGAATATGGCCCGAGAGAAAATATATAAAAATGCTCTGATAAAACAAATACAAACGTAATGCAAAAATAAAACGATGGGAATTACTGGTACGGAAACATCATTGATGTTTAAATACGGCTTTTATTGATTTATTTAATTTTTAGCTTTATTTTGCGCGTCATTATATATTTTTATAGAGATAGTTGATTAGGTATGTGTGTTTATTTAATTAAGTAATGCTTATTATTATTAAAATAAATGTTAGTCATTGATAACCGAAAAACATTTATCTTAAACTTCCACTGATACCGTTACTTCTATGCAGAAACTCTATTTCCCGTACTACCAATATAAAGCACTTTAAAGTGAGTTTTGAGCAAATTAGTGCCGGGTAATATTTGTCTAATTTGCAGTAATAAGAGGAAGAAATTGTTAAGCAGCAACTATAAATATACGACGAGAAATAGCAAGAGGTGAAAGCTTAACAGGATTCGTGTGCAAGTACAGACTATCTTGGGATTTATAAAGCTCAATTACTCTTTTTATTTATTCTCGCAGCGGCATCGTGTGAGAATGGATACACCGAAAGGCTACAATGACGAGTTCTGTCTAAACTCATTCAGCAGGTACTCAACAATAAGATAGATTCAATAAATTAAAAATAAGTCGGTTGATTGAAAGGTCAACCAAGATCAATGATACACAACACTACTACTATAAGCATTCATTCCCTGTGCATGTTCAAATTTAGCTTGGACTTTTGACTGTACTCTGACCGACTACTTGAGTATGAATACATATTTGTGCTAACTAGCAACAGTTGGCACCATAAGTAAATTATATTGTAAGGAAATTTGACTGTCGGAGGACAATGACGATAATTAACTACCTACTTACGATAACGGAGCTACATTTGAGCCAAAATGCGTAAACCAGGTTTGTGGTTGAAACCGATTATTAACTCATGTCACTGATTGATTTGATTAATGGCAGAATAACTGAGAAAAGGTATCTGACTGCATGTCGTCCAAACTGATTGATTATTCTTTATTTTTACATTGATCAATACTTTTCATGATATTAGTCTAATCGGTTCTGAGAAGCTTGAGTCGAGTTATCCACCGCATTTCCAACATCAAGATAGTATGAGTTCGAAGATACACGTCAACTCCACGTGTGAATTTATGACTATGGAAAAGGTTGGCATACATTGAACGGACAAATATAAAGTTAACAGCAATATCTTTCAATGGATAAAGCATTTTGCTTGAAAATTGCCTAGGTGTGTTAGAATGAATATATTTAAGTCGTCAACCATTGCACATAATGCTATCTCTAAACACTTGAATTCTTCACATCATAAAGAATGTGTGCATAACTTTATCTGACTGATACTTATAGTTGTATAATTTGTTTTTACATACGTATATATTTACATATGCTTTAAGCACTTTCCCAGCATCCAATTTAAGTCATTGGCCACTTCCGCTTTAGTATAAAAGCTACTTAAATTTTTATTTCTCTGTCAGAACGGGTTTTCGCTACAAATAGTCATTTTCTCATTTGAATCAACATGAAATTTTTATACCTAAACTTGTTCTTTATTTTCGCATTTTCTGCCAGCACAGGTAATTTAATTCATTATTAATAAATAATTAATCATTGCGTAAAAGACAAGCAAATAAAAAAGGGTTAAAGAAGCTGACACTAATGCTATGCCAGTTCAAAAGAAGTTGTCAGCTCAAATGTGATTTACAACCCTACATTCTATATAGCACCACCCAGCATCCCTCATTATTCCTCAGTGACTACGGTGGTGTGATGATGATGATACATGCTATTAAATTAAAATTGTGCTTGTTTCATTGCATTGCTGGCTGCATATTTCATACAGCAACAGTATTATCTCCTCTTCTGCTTCTGAATTGTATGCATTTTAAAAGAGAGTAAGAGTTTCTCCTCAATTCAAAGCATAGCGAAAAAGTCAACAGTTGAAAAAAATATATTTATTTCATACCGTCAACATATCAAAAACCAAGAAAATGAAGAAGCTAAAAGACGATAAAATCCTATTAAAAATGCACCAATGACAGTAAACTTCCTGATATGTATAATGATGCTGAATGAATCTTCAAAGCTCAACCCTGAATGTTATGATGGCAATGAAGAGACACAATTACCTACCAACTTAAAATGATACGTGAAGGTTAATTTGGAAGGTAAATTATCCAGGTAAAGAAGGATGTATCAGATCGAATATAAGATCATTCTCAAAGTGAAGTCAAGTCAGTGTGTTGCTTTCAAAGTCGTCTCTTGTTAACCAAAAAAACGAACATTTAAAGGAGTGCGTAACGCACTCCTTTATCCACAGACTCCTCCTGTATCCTCCTTTATCCTCCTTTAGCCATATAGCAGACTTTATGTTAGCTATATAGGGAAAAGCAAAACAGAAAATTAATTAAAATCCCATTTTCAAAATAACAGTATTCCAAGGAAAATCCACTCTACGGATATGAATACTTTCTCCAACAGCCAAAAGCAGGAAGAGGATGGTTAAGGAAAATAAATATTAAGAAAAAACAAAAAAATATATTTGAAAATCTAGAATCGTTAAAGATAGGTCTATTTACGTCCACTTATAACGACGGAATTACATTTTTAATAGACTTATACAAAGTATTTTAAAAAATTAAGTATTTTCAAATGCCCAGCACATTCTCTCCGGATATGGACAAAGAGATATTGTTATTAATAGCAGTTCTAAATAGCTTATTACCTGCAAATGAAGCATTCAAATGAAAATTGAATCATTTAGATCTGATTAATTTCGCAAATAATCCTGCTCATCATAGGGAAACATATTTGACACTGGGAGATATTATTTCAGAATGCAGCAGAAGAGGCATAAAAGTGCTGCATGTCCAGTGTAATTCTATCGGTCTCATATGGCCACACACTGACCTTAGAAGTATAGAGTCAATTCAGAACATCACAAATGCATAGACATAAACCGATTTCATCAGGTACAAAAATTAACACTGTTCCTTTCACATTGTTCTTATAATTCCAAGATGATTATCCACTTACAGCAACTACAAAATGTCCATACAATAGACATTAGTATTAATTATTCTGTGCTCGCTAATGGTGTACCCTCTTGTCAATTGGTCTCATTGATATTTGATTGTATATACTGGAGTAGACTACAACAGTTAGCTATTAGATTCCCAGTAAACTCACAATTATATTATGAACTTCCAATTCCCAATATACATATATGCCATACAATTGAACTGTGGTACCATTAGTGTCCAGGAACTACAAAATTGGAGCGGGACTAACCGGGATCTGGCCTTACCCTGGAATAATCTGCCAAATTTGACCCTACTTTCCATAAGGGACCCAAATGGTTTGTCAAATGAAGCTTTCATCGGACAATATTTTCACTATCCCGCGTTTCTTAGACTTATAAGTAAGTACAGATAAATGTTTCTTATAAGAAATAAAGTGTTATTACATGAGCCGAGTTGTATTGTGTTTAAATTTAAGCATAATAATGATTACTATTTTTGCAGGGCTCCAACAGCTAACCATTTCTGAACTTCAGGTCTCCCAACTCACCGACCAAATCTTCTTGTCCATATTTAAACATATGAAGATTCGTGAGTTTAAACTCAATATCAGGGGACCCACACCAACCGTTAGTTATTTATTTTTATGTTATTATGATTTTAGTACCAATTAGCTATAAAACATTTCAATGTGTTCACTTGCAGATAACAACAGCAGGAATTGCTTCTTTACTTCATGGAGATTTTGCAAATTTTGCAAAGCGGTTTTCATTTTCAACGCTTATTCTGGAGAATGCTTCAAAAAAAGAAATCTTGGAATTAGGTGCAAGGTTCCAGGAAAGGGGAATACTTAATATTTGAGGTTATTATATTTATTGTTACTGTAAAATAATTATATCACATCTCTGTCATTTTAAACTATTCTAAACTACTACTACCTATCACTCTAAACTAAAATTATTTCAAGTTCAATGGAAAACGTAATTCACCATTTCTACATTATTTTATGAAATAACAAATGTGTGTTCCTTAGTATTAATAATAATTAGTAATGCTCCATATATTATAGGTATATTGTAATAGGTTCTATATATGTAAGATAAAATAACGCAAGAATTGAATATTGTTTAGAATTGTGTTTACTATTAAAGTATATAATAATATTATGTGGATCGTAAATAACTTAAAATTCAGTGTAGTGTAATACCATAACTATTATTCGTACTGAACAGTTTGATACAAAAATATACAAAAACATTATAACATATTATGTAAACTTAATTTTTACAATACCAGATATTTCAATGAAAAGCAAAATGAAATTGCAAGGTCAAAAATATGAAATGGTTAACATTCATGATATTTACGTTTTCTTTGGATAGTAAGAAAAATTAAAGTGAATTTGTAGAACTACCATTAATTACTAAAGTAAATAAACTTGAAGTGTATTTAGTTTATACACTCCCTCTATACCTTCTTCTTTCGTACCCTGTCATTTTCAACTAATCCCAAAACAACAGATAAAACTTTCTCCTTTTAGTTCGTACATCTGAAAACTCCAAAACAAAAACAAAATCACAGCATCTATGCTCTAAAGATCTTCCCCTTCCTCCAGTTGAAATTCCTGTATAAAATCCGATTGAATATTATTATTATGATTTATGTAGCTTAGTTTAGAAACTTTATGTAGCCCCTAGAATTAATGAAAAACTGCAAAAATATGTTTCTCTCGTCCATTGAATGCCGAAGTGAAACATTATTTGAAAGATTAAATAACAACAAAAATGAGCGGAACAAAATACTGCATGGGCCAAAAGTAAGTGAGTGACCAGAAAGTAATAATCCATACGCGTGCATACGTATCTAAAAAGGCTTTTCTCTAGATAAATCTGAACATTACATGTTCATTAAATAAACACAATTACGCGTGTGCCCACACAACCCCTCACTATATATTTTGGGTATCCATTATAATGAGAAACGAATGAATGGTAAGAAAAAGGCAACAAAAAACGAAAAGGGAGGTCCATATATGTTTTGAGAACATGCGTGTCTGTGTTATTTAAGAAAAAAATATTAGGTAAAAATAAAAATAAGTGACAAAAGGTATCAGCATATTTCATCTGCTGTTGACTTAATAATAATAATAATTATACTGCATTATCTATCAGAACTTTCAATATTAAACCAGGATTTGAAAAATACAGAAAGATGACTTTCCAAGTAGACAGAGATTCATATGCATAGGAGAAGAAGAAGAAGAGAGAGCGAAAAAGATCAAAGATCAAAAAAGAGCATTTAGTGGATTTAGAGATATTAGTGGATCGTATATCAAAAGGAACAGAGCATCATTATTTTTAGTTGATTGCTTTTTTGCCCCGTGTTGTGCTGCACAATATTTCATACACGACAGATCATCATCATCCAAATGCATGTACCTACCACAAAGGAAGAAGCAGTCCTCTCTCCCGTAAAGATATGATGATATAGTGCTGATGATGATGCCATATGAGCGGCGCGCGCGGGTAAAATTTGTCAGCGCTTAACTTTACTAAGTAACAAGTCACCATCAAGGTCATTCAAATCCGTCAAACGGAGAGAGACAAAAAAATATTACCTAAATCACCGCTTTCTCAAGAACGTGTAAATGCATCTGAAGCAACTGCCAAGCCCTCCGAGATACTGTTCACATTACCTATTGATGAGGAACGAGTTCAAATGGACGTTGCAATTCCACAGACAGCGTCCAACTGGTTAGTCCTGCTCACTACCTCTAATACCATACCAGAATTAATACCACAGTCTCTTAGCTCAAGAAACAGCAACAATAACTTAAAGCAAAAATATTAAGTGGAAAACTGAAAGAGAATATATTACCTACTTCAGTTTTTTTGCAAAAAATAAACCTAAAGAAGAATTCAATTCACACGCTATTTTTTTCTTTTTCTAAAATAAAAGTGAAAAGTCGTCAGCGGTTCACCAGTTGCAATTTAACATTTAATTTGATTCGTGAAAACATCAGTCATTTAAAGAATCATTTTCTTTTTGGATCAACCAAGGCAATAATGAAGGTAAGATGAACAATTTCAACGTTTTTAAAGTATAGTTGTAGTTTTTACATTATTTTGCATAGTATATAACATAGCTTTAGATATACAAAAATATTATATTTCGACATGTAGGCTTATTAAGGTCAGCTATTTATAAATTATTTTTCTTATAGGAATTAAAAAAGTTCTTCGTAGATTAGATAACATTACATTTTCAGTTGTCAGCAGATTTTTACGTGCAAGGGAACAGAAGATAGAGCATAATTGCAGTCATTGTAGTTCGTCATCATTATCATGAAAAAAGGACGTCGTTTTCATTCGAATCAGGCGGTGCAACTTGAGAAAGAAAGATAAAAACATAAAATGGACAATGTTCAGGCTATCATCAAATGGAATACACTCGGAGAAATGTTTTTTTCTTCGCCGCTTCCTCTCATCTATCTCAAGACACATTTTTTCTCGTCATATATAGTGCGTACTATTTTATTACCACTTCCTCACAATCACAATCCTTTTCACTCTTTTCATATGATGCCACTTCAGGAAATCTTTTCCCCTCAATTACTAAAAGCTGTTCATAGAAAGTAATATACACACACATGTGCCTATAATTCTCTTGCCCATTAAAATGATTCATGTATTTCTTCAGTTCTCATCTTACAGCCAGCCGGTCATCTCTCTATATTATCTCGCAATACATCACAAGTATACAGGATGTTTTAGTTTCTTCTTGCAATCAAAAAAATACATCAAAATAGTACCTGATACGCCTCATCAACTGGATAAGTTTTATTTCTGTCTAGTTGAGAAGAGTTTTATATTTCCACTATATATTTATTCGTCTGTCATATTGGAATTATTACATCATCAGTCTACTCAGAACAATCCTATTGAACAAGCACTTGCCAGTTACTAAACAATATGCAGAAAACAAATTTTACCCTGATATGGATTTACACAAAGAATTCTCATCTCATTCGTATGTGCAATTTCTCAGTCATCCATTTTCTCAAAAAGTCCATTTATGTGAGACAGAGATGCTCTTCGTATAATATATTGTGGCATTAGGTTAACTACCGGACGTAGTCGCGTCAATTTAACCCATATGTGCAGCCTTTGTATCTTATCTCGTATAACCATACATGAACCACAGTTTTTATGCCATACACGTATTATTATTACTGCAATTTTGCTGAATTGAGTTCATGTAATACCGCTAATACCACAACAGCGACGACAGGGGTCGTATACGGGCTCAAGTATATAAAAATATCAAGCGAACCGTTTGATGTACTAGTAAACTGTTTTATAACTTGGTATAACTTCAGGATACATATATTTTCGTATATCTCTGTATATTTGCTTATGATAAGCATTTATCATTTGTGATCAACCTATTTATAATTCACCAATATCATCTTTCCTGGTGTTTGTTTTGTACTGTCAAGTTGATGTGATTTTTTTGGCTGAATTTGAATGTAGGACAGATGTAGCATAAAACTAGCTCCATTATATGAAGTAGCATTATACTTCAATTGTGCCCAAATAATATCACAGAAAATCATCACAGAAATTGTTTGCTGGGTTTTTATGGTAGTGCTTCATGGTATCAAAGTCATATGCTTAAGGGAATACTTCATTCATTCCGTCTAGAAAGTATTTAATGACGTCTCCGTAAATTCTTTGAAATGGCTTTATTTATTGTGTTTACTTAATGTTAATGGTTAACATATTTTTGTATGGTACATATTCTATCATATCCACCCGTCCAATGTTCCCATCACCGTCGTTTTCTAAGGAACTGCTTGACCGGTTAAAAATTCTAACCACTCAATCATCTTGAAACATAACTAGTTTTTTTCTTCAAAAAGGTTCTTCCAGAGGCCAGAGTATCTTATCTTACACCAATGCATATTATGCGAATATTGGCTGATATAACCGCAAGACCGCAACCGTTCACCATCCACTCTTCCTCAATGAACTCTTTGTGGTGTCAAAAAATTCAAACCTCATTATTGTAAAGCCTTTTGAGGTATGTATTTCCTTCAAAGATAATGAGAGACTTGGGATGCAATCAATAGTGTAAGTAAATGAAGCATGTAAATTAGTCTAATCGATCAATCAAATGTCAATTTGGTGAGGTAAAATCGACAGTTCTTGCTGCATTACACTCAAATAAATACAACGTGTCAATATGTTGTATATTTTTCTCAAATTCATAAGTAAAGTTTCAGAAATCAGAAAGTAAAGTATATCTGTAGTATAGGGGCTCAGCTTGCCGCTATGCCGAATATCAGTCCTATGAGATTATATATACGTTGATATTCAGAATATTATATTCTTATATTACTTTAATTTGCTTTGCTCGTTTAATAGACTTTCATGTATGTATGCATATCAAGCACGTCATGGTCCTAACAGAATAATCGCTGCTTGAACATGACATAGAGGACATAAATGACCGACGCTAGGTCAATTAGAACTGCTAAAGCTCGTGGCAATATCAGATTTGATATATGATTCATCAATCACTCGATCAATATCAATCGTGCAATGTGGTCCTGTTCAAGACGGAACTGTAGCTTATTGCCCCAGTGTTGATGGGGTGCTTCATTCAGATTGCCGCTAATTGCTTTTCCGACGAAAGACAATATGTTAGCATTTCATACACCTTATTTTTGCATGTAATCTGACATTTAAAAATCCATATACATTTAGCATTCTACAACTCTTTTTTTTAGTGTCGCTGTATTTACATAAGTAAAAGGAGAAAGCTGGTCATACAAAGGGTTGATCTAGATTATAAAAGCGATTTCGCGCTCTCCTTACGCGCGCTGCACTTGACATATCGCTATGAAATTTTCAGAGCATATTTACTATCATATAGTCTACGATCGTGCCAAGTTGCAAGTTTCTATCTTTAAAAATGCCCCGTAAATTACAACTGGAAGTGGAAATGTTGTTAAAACACTTTTCCGAACCCCCTTGTTCGGAAATGGCTGTATTTAAACAGCTAAAAAGTAAAGGTCGCGTAGTCTCGATGTCCGGAATTCATAATGTGATCAATTGCGAAGGTAAATGACGACATGCCAAGACTCAGGGACTTACAACAACCTAAATATACTCACCCTCGCACAAAATGCACTACATAGGTCATCAGGAAGGTTCGGAATCTGGTCACCAAAGAGAATCCCCCATCGCAAAATCAAATGGCGAAACGACTTGGAACATCAAGGCCGACTGTTTAACGTGCTTTGAGTGAAGATTTGGGATTTAAAAAACGTAAGAAAAGTAAATTGCACTGTTTCCCAGTAAATTTTAAGCCCTCCCACATCCAAAACCGGAAGACTAATGCTCGAAGGCTCTACGAACATCGACTGGTTGGTGATAAACGGGAGTACGTGGCCACGCTTGATGAAGCACTCTTCAGAGTTCATTACTACAAGGGGAAAAAGAAGATTTGTTACGTTAAAAGTGGAGAGCAGATACATTCAAGGTGGGTATGGGACGTGCTTTGGAAAATTCTAAATGTGGAGGGGGATAAGATTCCGACCGTTCTCGTTGGCAGGGTGTTTGAATCATGGAAGCGACGATGCAGAGCTGTGGTTAAGGAGCAGGACTACCACATAGAACGAACAAATCATTCAAAAAAAATTGTCTTCGAAAATTTCGTTAAAACTAAATCGCTTTTATTATCTAGAACAACTTTGTATTAATGCGCTCAATCTCATAATTACAAACAGCGCCACGGCACAATAAATTAAATATTGACATCATCCTACTAAATAAAATATTCTTGCAATACACAAGTAATCTGTGGTTGGTACTAATGTCCACCAACGTCTGCTACAGAAAATTGGAAGTTTCATATGCTAATAAAAATGACTTAAAATAACTTTTGTCCAATTATATGCACAATACAAAACAGTGAAAAATTTCACATAAAATCATATTCGCATTTTTAGTTTTTATTGGTAATCGTTACTTGAATTACATTGAAAAGATACGGGTCGACAAGCAATTATTTTACCAATCTCATGGTAATATATATATCGCGGCAGTTGCTACATGAGTAATCCTTAGGTTAATAGTTCAACAAGTGTATTCTTGCGACACATTAGTCAGTCAATATGCAGTTAACCTGCTACTCCGACCAATTACAGAGTAGCTGTGAGAGTTGTGTGATATCTGGTTGTATATACCTACCACCTCCACTTGGGCCAGAGGCTGGCATTTCTGCTTGCATAGATTCCCAGGATCACTATTACGATCAAGGCTGGGCAAAAATAGTAAAGCCCTTCAACGTTTCGGACTGTGAGAACTGGGTTCCTCAAACTGCACCTGAAATCCTTCCCTCTGCACTCGTCTGGCTCTACGGTAAAAAATTACACAAAGTTAGCAAAGCAACAGTAAATGGCATTCAAGTCAGACTAAATGTAAATTAAATCGTTGAATTCACAGTTGTCCTTGGGGTGCTAGCGGTTCTTCTAGTTGTTGCTGTCGTAGCGTGGAGTGTAAGAAGGAGGAGGAGGCGGTGCTGCCGGTACGTGATAGGAGAAACTAGCGAGTTGATTCCTCTGAGATACAAGGAACTCCACAACGATTGAAGGTAACTATACAGCTATAAAGCGTAGGTATATCTATAGTATGAAATGTATGTACCCAAGTCGCAGTGGAGCGACAAAATTTTGCATCGTTCTACTGTGGGAGAGTAGGGAAAGCTCCAAATATTGATTTTACAAGATGCGTATTCGCTGATTCAGCTTCTAGCTTCTACGGCGGAGAGTACTTGTCCTTGTCTTTTCAAGCACTTTCTCTGCATCAAAAATCGATATCTCATGGGCACCAGAATTCCAGCAAAACTATATTAACATGACTCTGGAAACAGATATAAAAATTTCAACACAGGAACACCGTCCGCAATACGTTTGATTGTAGATTTCACAGCTTGGATACTAAACTGCTGTGTTTCAAAATCAGGTGAAAGTCCATAGCATTATTTAGCATTCCTTTACATTTCATTTAACAATTTTGACTCTGTAATGTGTGTTTAATAGATTTTCTCAGATCCCCTGTGTATTGTTTCTGTAAAGACTATATGGAGCTTTACCACCACAACACCGTCATCTCACAGGTGAAATCTAACTTTCTCTTGTAAATAATTTTTATCACCACTTTCTCTGTTGCATGTATTTATTTGTTGTACGTGTATCCGAACATCTTACAGACTGGAACTAGAGCACAATAATTCAGGATCAGGGCCGGTGTTAATAAAGTATCAATACAGGATGAGTGCAACAATTCAAGTTACGTCAAGGTCAAAGAAATGGTAGGTACCTCAAATATTATTCTATGTAATAATGGATTCAATTTTAAACAAGCAAATTTTTTCAGGTTGTTACTTATGATGTATCTTTTATTTGATACCTAATGTGTTCAGCCAGAGTTCAAGTGTGCCGTCCTCCGGGATTCCATTCAACTTTCCCGGAACAAGGTAAATACTACTATCATTGTGGTTATATAAATGGGTTATTTAAAATGACATATTTTGTATGGGGTTTGGGTGCCGGCAGTACGTACATTGTTTTAGGAGAGTTCTGTAGCTCGGATGTATTGAGATCATTGAAACCTTAATTAATATTACAGATACTGCATGTCGTGCATTCCGATGACCGACCTTCTCACCACAAATCCTCTCAGCCAAGAAGATATATAAGCAGCATGTTGGAAGCGAAAGAACATCCGATACGCTTGATGAACACATTTCTTGAGGATATGGCAAATTTGCACAGCAACGACACGTGGGTGTTTTTCTCTTCACTTAATGCACGCTTATTATATGAGCGTATCTTCCGTGAGGAATACACATTTCGTGTACTTGTGGATCCCGCATCTAATCGCAGTGAAAGTTGTATACATGCTTATATTGACGGACAAGGATTTATAGACAGACAGAACGTAACCAACTTTACCCAAATTGAACAAAAAATGTTTCAAGACGGGCTAAACTATGCGATTATGTATGTGGACGCCGTTGTGGACCTGTGGACAGTGCAGTATTGCAATGAAACTCTTAATACACAATTTGTAAGTTTTTTTAAACAGAAACAAAAAGAAGGGCTTTGCAAGCAACATATGGCAGTATAACAATTCCACTGATTTGTTTTCAGGTGCAACAGGCACAACGGAATTTGATTCAATCCCAGAACATATCTTCAAAATGGAACGTGCGAAGAGTTTTTAGCCCCCAGCGGCCACGGTATCCGTCATATACTAATATAAGCCTACCATATTGCGGTCAGAAAGAAGTGGCTCCACTACCCCCATCTCCTCCAGGAAGTCCTGGTGACCCATGTGAAGATGTGTACTGTGAAATTGAAGCCAAGAAACCAAGGATTACCCCGACGATAAAACCAGCCGAAATAGTAACTGTTCCTAATTTTCTACAGCACCTTTTGGAAACGCTTTGACCTCTCAACCCCTTACCTGATGATAAGAGGTCGCGAAACCTTACCAGTAAGTCAGTCTTGCCGAGTACTATTATAACAAAGCAACAGGATTCTCAGTCCTGAAGTATTTGACAAAACCTTTCGGAATTCAAAAGAGTTGCTGAGGAGAAAGCTGTTGTATGTCACATAATCTTGTAATTTGCCAAGACACGCTTCTTCCGAAAGCCGGCGTTATGTAACCTGCAAGTCTCACTTGGAACGTGCTGTGCATTGTTCGTTCTAACCGGCGTCGTAGTGTCGGAGGAACGTCATTGAGATTACTTATTAGAAGCATCTTGAAATAGCAAAAAACCTGATGACAAATCCTTTATGCAGATAAATTTTACAAGAGGGCATGCCGTATAATTACTTCCTATTAAATATGATTTTTGCGGACATGTATCTGTTTGCGTTCGCCGTTGCAATTTCTTGAGTGTTGAAATATTCATGGCAATAGATCAATAGAAAGTTGAATGGCAGGAACTTCATGGATAGTAAATTGTGAATATTTTCAAGTAAATTATTCAAGGTACCCGTATCAAATGTTGCACGATAGAAACGACGAAATTCCATGCTAGTAAAAAGAAGGAGGATTAAGAAGGCAACATAAGAAGGATTTCGAAAATCTTAATAATTGAACTTTAGGCAATTACATCTATTTCCATCTGCTTTTCGAAGCTATCTAAATATCTCGATTCCAGTTAACTTACTTGGTTGGCACACGTGAAAATTGTGTTGATTACCAACCATATATCATAAGGACTTAGAATTTGATTTTTCATGATTCTCAATTATGATCTGATTTCGATACATATTTGTTTGAAGACGTTGATTACAATTAACAAATAATTATAATTTATTTACCCCCAATTGCAGTCTATTACAGCTTACTAAATCAATTATCGATACCATATTTACCATCAAATTAGATGCTGCCAAACAAAATTAAAAAGAGTTGGAAATGAACTGAATTTAAAACTTATATACATGATACATATACACACATACAATTTTTCAACATGTTTATTTACACCGTCGGTTAGTAACAAAAATAGTTCTAATCTGAAACATAATAATGAGAAATAAAATGACATTGTATTTATGCCTCACTGAACTAGGATTGCTATGCACGAACGCTCTCCAAGTGTATGCAGCCTCGCCAATCGATTTTAATCTCTTATTTACATGAAAACACTTTGATTAGTTTGCTTGCGCAATGTCGATTTGGAGTTAAATAAGAATTCCTTCACCTGTGACATTATTTTACACACATGAAAGAGGGATAGCTAGTGTAACGACAAAAAACAAATTAACTCTAAAGGCAGTGGAGCAAGGTGTATAACAACTTTTGTCTACCTATGATGGTGACGAAAGTGTGAGCACGTTGGGCAACGCCACTTCCAACTGAATAAGTGTGATTATGTCGTGGCTCAAAACACTTGAAGTTTTCAGGGCTGACATGATTAAATCTCAATAAAATGTCTGTTTTAGTGATAAATGCAAACACATAACTCAGTCACTATGTCACTGATGCAATGGTTTAGTAAACACACGGCTCTTTGATTTGCGAAGTCTTGTTTAGTATCTATCGCTCCAATTACTCACCGAGTCGCACGAATGTAAAAATTGTGCTGCTGATGGTCGCGGACTAAGCGATTCCAAGCATACCTTCAAACATCCAAATCGAAGCATTCAACTGATATCTAATTCCAAGAAAATTCGCGTTTGCATAGTATCAACTTTAACTGCAAATTCTAAATTGAAAATTCCAGAAGTTCGACGAGACGAGTTGTTATATTGATGTCTCACAGTATAGCCAGCCGATTTCTAAAACTTTAAACTGATTTACATATTCATTCACGTAATATTATATTCTGACAGAGTAAATGAATCAGTGTAAAAGCCAATTCTACGTTATTACTATAAAAACTAATCGTTATCTATAAGAAATAATACAATTTGTACTCAGGATTCAATAATATAATGGTAAGCGCAATGTACGAATTTCCTTATAAATTGATTACACTGATGATTATCGCTTTGGTGATTAGGGAAGGTTTCGCGTACGAAATGTATATAAAACATTTTATCGTCAGACGTGGCCTACAGATGTATTTCGCAAAATTAGATACTTTGTTCGAACAATTTGAAATTTCCTTTCATTGGGTGGATGGGGATGATCTGTATTTAGTACCTGGCAGAATTCGTATGATGACATTCAGGAACTGCAAACTGAAAATACAGAGAGTGTTTTCCTACAAATACACCCAACCCAATCATGTGGTACTGCACGCGTTTAATGGAAATATAACTAGACTGGGAGACGAAGCATGGACATTTTCGGATCTGTGCATGCACGTAACAACACAGCTCCTCACCATATTCTACACTCGGCTACCTGCAGTATATTCTGAAACGGAGAATAGAGTCATGCATGGCTATATTTACTTTCCTGTGCTTAAACTAATGATTTGCCCAATTGCCGGCAGACTGTATTACCACAATGTGTGTCCATTTGGTTGCAGGCTAAAGGATCCTGGAGGGTGGTTTGACATTCGGTTTATAAGGCAATTAGTTAATCCTGTGGTGATACACAAAAGACATCTGGCAAACTTTAACTGAGGAGGTTAAAAACCAATAACTTTAATTGAATTAACGGTGGAGAACTGCCAACTTTAGTGTCCCTTCCCTTTGTTGAAATGAATTTGAGTTATTACAAGACGTACTACTCCGCTTGCATTGGGCTCTGGTTAACTTCTCCGGATTTCAAATATTGCAAACGTGAAATATTGCACACAATATTTCTTTCTAAAGTCCATAACATTTCGTTGAAATTGGTAAATAAATTGAATTCGAACGATGTATTATCTTTTGATAAATGGTACACCGGACAGTATATTGACAGCGAAATAACGTATTTCAATTTTGATAAAATTGACTTTGGGCAGGGTTACAGAGTATTCACCATCCTTTATTATTTAGGAAGCAAAAATAAGTCGTGATTTATTGCACAGATAGTTTCGAACTGGGACGCAAGAGCGTTGATTTCGTAGTGTGGACGGAATCGTTCGGTACCGAAATATGGCTAGCACTGGTTGGTGCAATGCTGACAATGACAGCTCTAATTAAATGGCTTACGATTTGTCGGCGACTTTCAGATGTAGCAAAGCTGTTGGATTTGTTCGGAGTGATAATTGGATGCTACACACCCATCTATTGGAATAGAATGAAGGTTTTGGCCGTGTTTCAGATTGTTGGTTACTTTATCTGTGAATTTTATTCAAGCGGAATTGTAAGTGTCCTGACAGTATTCCAGCCAATAACTCCATTTAGTTCGCTGAGAGGGCTGCTTGCCGCTGGATACAAAATTATGTTTCGTAACGGTTCCGTATACTCTCCGTGGAATGTATATCAAGCCAACTTTGAAAAATACAATTTGAGCCATGTTCTTAACGAAAGCTTTTACTACATTGGCGTTAATGATGAAACAATTAGTTTAATTTCAAACCATCTGAAGTACAAATACGCATCGACCTCCTTATCCAATTCGTTGCATGATTAATTATTGTACACGAGTAAGCACGTTAGAAATGTGACACCGTCAATAGACACTGGCTATTTGAGACATTCTCGCGAGCAATACAAGCTGGGCTGCCTGATAGGTGGAATATTTGGAGGCATTTTGCGTACAGGATTTCCAATGAGCTTCCCGTCCAAAATCCGAGCATTAAGCCGACTGTACAATTCGGTGACCAAATTCGTCTATCGGGTTACTTGGGTATCCTAGCAGTTGTCGGTTTGCTTTATTTATTGGGTGTACTTCAATGCATAATGGAAGCAAAGATGGAACTAATATTGACTAAATTTAAACATATCTTTGCAAGTTGTCGTCGATGTTTCTCAGTAACTGTTAATTTGATTTTATATGTAATTTTTAAATGGTTTTAGCTTGAATGGGTAGTCAATAAATTATCTCTCACTTAACGTAAGAAAAACTCTTAATTTCTGTTGCCCAGGTCATTTTGCACAAGCTAGTCATCCTAGCAAATGTAATGAAGCAGGAACACTTTAGCGTATGTGTATCATTGGGAAAGTCACGATAAAAGTTTGTGAGATATGATTAATTTGTTACTCCTGGTGCAACTGCTTTTCGTAAAGCACATAAATGCGACGAAAGCAATCAACTACACGAAAGGAATTGTTTCTAAAATATTCTGCATTTGGTCAAAATTTTGCCCGTTGTTATTATGAATATTACAGTGGTTACAGCAAAAAGAGGCACAAAAGGAGGGAAAATTAAATTATTTTTTAAATCAATAGTACGAGTACGAACACAACAGTTAAGGTTACGAGACGAGATACCGTGTATATATATGAATTCTCACAACCAAAAATGCGTGGTCGTAAATTAAGGGGACATCAGAAGGCAATATTTTCCATAAACTCATACTAATCCATTATACATGCAACCACGAGTAGCGTAAACCCGTTTCAGCAGAATTCTCCATTTTCTCTTTACCCCTTCCGTTGTTCAGTCACCCACAAACCCGTTTTAACCTTAGCGATGGCTGCACATTCCGTCCATTGTTTTGCGCACAGAATCCATGTCCACTGGAAAGTGGATAGTGGACAGTGGACACTGTCCAGTTTGTCCATCATTTCCGGACGGTGGACAGTGGACAAGGTGGACAGCAAAAAATACATAACTGTGTATTATAATTTTAATACATGAAATAATTGCGGGGCATTATGATAATAATCCGCTATCTTTAATCTTAGTCATTTTTTACAGCTGCCAATATCTGCGTTTACACCACATCATTTTGTGCTGTAAATTGATGAACGTTTTAAAGTATGTATATAATAGATCATGAATTTAAACTGCTACAGTCACTATCTATTACGGATAATATGGTAATATCATGAATCATCATCATAATATGTACATACCACGTAGGTACACTTTAAATGGAATATTTTATATTTTATGTACATAGACATCAGAGTTGTTGTCTGCATTTTTAGAACATTATCCAGTATTCATTTGCTTTTACGCAATTAGCAGTTTAGGGTCCACGATAATTGATATTATAGCAAAATTATAATCTTGTAGCAAGAGAAATTAAAAAAAATGATCAAGCAACAATGAACTAACTTTGGCTCCACTTGTGCTCCTCCCGCTCACAAGTGCGCCAAAAGCCAGTCCTTAGTCGTTATAAAAATACCTGTACAGTGTATAATACACTGTGTATTGTCCACTGTCCATTGTCCACTGTCCGTCCACTGTCCACCAAAATGGGGGGTGGACATGGAAATTTGGATTCTCTGGTTTTGCGTGAAACTGTGAATGCGATTCAGTATAAATTTGTAAGAAGATGTTACACGGCTGCATATACATTTTCGCAAGGGAATGCATACCTGCTGCAATAAGTTTCAAGCTCTCTCAATATTTATCGTGTATTTTTATAAAGACTGCACGGTGAAATGGTTTCCTAAAATATCTCTATTATTTTAAAAAACTGGAAAAGGCTCGTCAAACAAGTTGTATAGACAACAGCAAATGGAACAAAATAACATTTCTAAAATCGTGTTTCAGTTGTTATCGAAAGCTGTGTAGTTTTACAAACACTTGATCGGCCATTATCATTTTAATTCTCCACGAATATATTCACTCACAAAAATTAAATACTTCTGTTTTGCAAAGTTTTGATGAAGGTGCAGAAGTTGCTGTTCGTCATGAAACTACTACACGCTGCCGTTTTCCAAATTACAATGTACGTAGTACAACAATCGGCTTGCGCAGCACCCGAAGGCTCAACTTGTCGTAAGAAAGCGTGTTTTAAAATTCTAAACGTACAAACATTAATAAGTGCTCTTAAGATTACCTGAACCAATTTTGTATGCTTAGCATTTCACGACACTCTGAACCAAGCCGAGTCTATTCCCATCGACTTTAATCTGGACCCCATGTTTCGACTAGATCGTGGAAGTAAAATAAGCTATGTTGAATTAGAGGGACTCTCCACCAACTGCTATAAAATTGAGATAAACATTATTCTTCTCACGCTCGCATTTGAATTTTCTCTCGAGAAATTCTTGGCAAGCTTTAGCTACACCGTCACCGGCCACATTGATCTCAGTCCTCTCAGGATAAAGACCTTTCCACGTGGTGATATTGAGGGATCTGGTATTGGAAAAATTGAAGCCAAGAACATTAATGTCAGGGGTCGTTCAAGCCTCCACGTCCATCAAACTTCACACAAGGTGAATCTTAGAAATCTTTACTTGGACAGCTTCGAGTTTAAATCCCTTTCCATTTACCTTGCAACTAACATTACCATCGGAGGTAAAACACAGGACTGGGCCAGAATCAATACCAATCTCAAGGAAAATTTTGATCATGACATTTCTCAGCACAAAGACAAACTGACGGAAAAGATCCGTAAAACTGCTAACGAAGTCATTGATGTGAGTGCATATATATTTAATGTGCTAAGTATTATATAATCAACTGAACTATTGCAATTTCTTATTAGCTGCTCTAAAATATTTTAAGAATAGGTCACCTATTTTGTTTTATTTTAGAAATACACGCTTGCAGAGTTTGTGGATCAAGTTAACGGCATTATGGCAGCTGGTAGTGATGATTAAATGCACGTATCTTCCATTCACATGAAAATGTCATGAAATTATCATGTTAGTATATAATTTAAAAAAATTAAAATTTATAATTAGCAATAACGTTTGGGGATAAAATTATTATAATTTCTGCTCAAACTTATTTCCTCGTTTTCCCGCCTGCTGAGAAAGCGTATTAGTACATTCAATGTTAACAAATACTTGATCATAAAAATCTTGTTGTAACTATCTACCTGTATTCTCACGACACTTATCCCTTTCAGTTAACGAATTCATAAAATCACGTAGCAACCGCAAAATACAGAAACCGATCTTTGATTCCTGATAAACGGGAAAAGGGCGGCAACAACTGCCGTATTACGGCTAAGTCCACAATGCGAACTTACTGCTCCATTTGAGTTTATAGTTGATCCAGTAGCAAACATGCCATGAACATTTTGCATACTTATTTATAATAAGTAACTGCTAATTAGTAGCGTAAGAGTACTTCTAATTTGTAGCTATTAACGAGAAATTTTGTATTCCGTTCCAATTAATCATTTTCTTGTTCGATGTGTACCAAAATGACACTAATCAATCAATTGAATGTCATTCCGTTGCAATCGAATTTGTTTAAAATACGAATACACGGACACAAATCATGCGGCTGGGTACGTATGAATTATGTCTATGTGCAAAATTGATTTATTTAAAACCTTTCCAATCTTCACATTTCTGAAGCATAAAACTCTCATTGCATTAACAATAATTGTCCCGCCATATGACATGAACCTATTGGAAATGCAAACAAATTAGCTACGTGCTACCGCAATTGCAAGGGATAGCGACAAATACATACCGTGCTAAAGTAGAATTAAAATAAGAAGTGATAGAATTGTGACAAATGTTTGCAAAACCAGTGCGGGTACAGTTACATTATCGTGTTTTATGATTTAGGGCATTTATTGTGCAATATAGTTTAACCCTTTAACAGAATTTTTGTTTATCATCAATGCCAGTTTATCATGGAATAATAATTTGCTTCGACTGATAGTGATACCTGCCGGATAATATTTCTGAATCCATTCAGAGTAATTCAATCAATGAATTTCGCTTCCTTTTCTTTTAAGTTTCCATCAAATATTGTTGCTTATGGCAATTCATGTTCATGAGTAATCTTAATATCCACTCAGCAATAAGACAACTCTGTTCAAATTGTTGACCACTTGTGCGTTGGAAAAAGAATCCCTTTTTACAGATAATTTACTCTTGACCTGAGAAAATGGTTAAATTGATTTTTATAATATCTTTCGTTGCTTGTCAATATTTACGAGCTATGAAAAAGTTTTGGGTTGGACTTGACACATCATATTTACCATATCTTTTTTTAATTTTCCACGGCCGGACCACAAGCCGCTACGGCAGTTCCTCGTAGTCTAGTGACCGATAACATCTACCGCAGTAGGTATTTTTATTAGTTAGCAAGCAAGAAGCCATTCAGAGTCAGCTAAGCACTCCACGAGAAAACAGAAAGCGGTTAAAGTTAGTCCAACTGCTAATACAACAAAAATTGTAGAAATGTTTCCAGCCATTGAGCCCTTATTCAACTTATTTGTTTCGTCGCGTCCTTGAAACTTATTCACATGCTTTTCTCTTATTCGCTCTTGCCACCATTCCACTATTCCGGAGCATTTAATTTGCCACCATCTTGTCCAGATAACGGGAGGTGCCCCACGCTCAAATTGAAACGTCTTGAAAATATTATAATACGTTTCTCTTCCAATATGCATTGTAATTTCTTGGCTACTATTTGCTTTGTATTCTTGCAGACTTTTCGCATTCTCTCCATATTTATCGTTTTTAATCAACCAAGCAACTCTAGTGCAATTGGTCAGATCCTGCAACATCAAGCGTTTCTATTCCACGAAAAATATTTGGAGGTGTCGATCTTTGACATGATCTTCAATCCATCCACTTCGTGGATTTTCAGGGTCTGTAAGCAAATTTTTAACGAAGTTTCGAAACACTCCAAGCACACCATTATGTAAACCGGATTTCTTATGTATCAAAACATCTGAGGTTAGGAATTTCTTCTCGCGTGTAAATTTAACGGTTACAAAAGAAAGTACCTCCGATATAGCTGTAAAGCGTGACGCGGATTCAAATATTTCATGCCCATCTTCTCGGTACAAAGTTGTGAACGAAGAGTTAGTAGTAATCCATTCTTCTCAAACCATTGACATATGACCAACAGTCCCTCGAGTGTAAACAGAAAAGTTGTTTTCGAGTAATTCCTTAAAACTGTCGTAAACGACAGGCGGTCTCGGCTGAATCATTCTGTAAACATTATCGTTTTTGTAAGCGTTTGTAAATACCACAGCCGCAAGCATTGTCCAACCAGAGACAATTCTAACCTTAAAACTCTGTGAAATTGACAGATCCAAATAAGTGTCGCCCTGCTCCAAAAACATGCCGAACTGGTTAACTATTTCAAAAAAGGTGGATGGAGCGTGATTTGAGTTTCCACGCAGCTGTTTAAAAAGTATCGGCAGTATTAATAGTAAGAATAGAAAGCAAATCCAAACATGTATATCGTATACTGCATAGAATTCTTGGAACCCGAGAGCAAGCCTTTCCACCTTCGAGCAAGCTAAGAACCGAAAACTTTTTGCAGAGCTCTCGGCGTATATAAACTGTGTAAATGGGATATCCCCCATATACAGCAATGGCAGGAATTTTATGCCAACGTAATCGTGAGGTCTGTCGTTCAAGTCTATAATAGTTAATGCAGCTAATTTACCGTTGATGCATTTCTTTTGGTTAAGAAGGTACGTGTAGTTTTTCATGACAGACCCCCACAAGTGGCTTAGAGCATTGCTTAGTTTTTTACTTGGATCTTTGTCAAAAGTTGTGATCCATTTGTTACCAAGTTTCAAAATAAGGTCTTCGCAGCGTTCCATTTCTGGGATAAACGTAGAATCAGAGTCACTCCTTGGTCTCAATTCAAACTGTTGCAGATCCCAAATCAGCATTTCGTTAGACTTTGGAAAAGCTTTCCGACGAATACCGGTTACGTCAATGTCAGCTTGGAATTGGACTTTACTCATTCTTACAGGAGAACAGATACAGCAGCATATTCCAATGGAAAACAATAACAACGATTTACTAAACCTGTGGGAAACGTCAACGGTGGTTATCACGACAGTTATGTCGCCTGTATTCAAATAATCTTTGCGTCGCAGGTAACGATGACAATGTTCAAAGCCGCTGAAAGAGACGGAACTTTTCTCAATGACGTACTTTGTTATTTCGTTAGAACGGTGTGTAAATATGCCAGGAAATGTGAGATTTACGTTTCTATATTTGTTCACGAGAAACACCCATTCCTTTCTTATTAGCTCCGGAATAAATAGAGAGAAGTGAACAACACAGTTACAGGGTTTAGCTCGAATGACATATTGACTCATATTCATATTCAGACACAACCCATCGTAGTTTCTATTTATCACTCCTGTCAGGTATTTTGAAATGGAACAGTGAATGGTTTTTCCCGATGAATTTACTTGGTTTGCAACAATCCACTTCACTTGAATCAATTTTTTGTTTGAATAAAAATTCAACGCATTTACTACACCTGGCTGAAGCTTTCGAGATATCAGTGGGAAGTTTTCAGTTCCAAGTGTATTAACTCCAAAATAGTTGTCAAGGAATATGAGACAATGTTGACTGGAATAAAGTTGAACTAATGGGTCCAAATTTATTTCTGCATTAAGACTCCAGCCGTCGTATTCAGATTTGAGTCGCTCAAGGAATTGATGGACGCTCTTGTCTGGAAAGATGAAGTCCCTAGCGTGGAGATATTTGAATATTGATTGCCCAATGTACTTATGACTTGCTGATAAAATAGAGATTCGACATGCGAATGCGATCAAATATCGAGTCCAACGCATTTTGCAGAATATCGCAAATATTAGTTATTTCGTATTACATCCAAGACACACAATGGCATGTCATGACCGAGCAAGGTAATTCAGACTGTTGGAATTGTGCTCAAACGTGAATTCACGAATGGTTTACTGCTAAAGCTGAAGCATAAGTATGGGGTCCGATGTTTGAATTTTCAATACGAGAAAACAGGTAATTAACAGACCTTGGCCTTTCCGTATTTTTAGGAGATATGTATAGTTGACCATGAATGTTTCGCTGAAAATGCATGTATTGTTGTCCTGACCAATTATAATCTCGCGCATTGACAAAACGTATCTTATGTTCCTTGTAAATTTGCTTTAATAGCTAGCAAGAGGTATTGGAATGAGCCACGCCAAATACTTATCTCTCACGAAATCAGAACCGCATAACAGTTTCAATGTCCTTTCTGTAAATAAATAGCACTGATAAATTATTCTTTGCCATAACCTATTAATTTGTTTTCATACAAATTTAACTAAAGCACATGTCGTATGTTATATCCCGTCCGAATGGGCTGCGGAAATTCTTGTATAGATAAATACGTGTTTGCAATCTTCCGATATAAATGCTTGAAAATAAAAGTTTGTCAATTTTATTTGACAAAACAAAATATGCTTTGATGGGTTAAAAGACTTCATTGTTCCGATTTAATAATGAAAGCTGTTGGTGATAACATTGCATCAATATTGTGTGCATAATAAAAAGGTTGTTGTCGGTGGAAGGGATAATCGGAAAGAAAATATTGTATTAATTTATCAATATAATATGCCGAACAATGCTGCTTGTGGCTAGCAAAAATTATAAAACTTAACTTTCCTGATCATACACTTTTATAAGAAGCAAATTATGGCAATTTCCCATCACTTTATTTTGTCGCTATTATCAATAGCTAACAATAGGTTGTTAAAATGTTTAGCTACAGACATACGTCACCTGAACGACAAATACTTCACTTTATTCGATACGAAGATATTGCCTCTCACAAATGTTATGTTGGAAGTGTGCTTGCAGTTAACACTGTTTTCATCTGTCGACAGCATTGCTTAGAAATTGGTTTAGTTATGGCATTTTACATTTCGGTGACAATTATTGTGATTCAAGTCGCATTGTTATGTTTAGCAGGCGAAAAGCCAGCGACGAAATGCAGGAAGCAAGAGAGATGGCAGAAGACGGTTGGTTCAGGGTATGAGTATATAAATAAAAAAGTGTGCTTGGATATATATATTGGATGGTTGAACTAACCTGAGAAATTTTGCAGCAAGTGCGACTTAAATGAAGCCGAGCACGCCAAGTACAGGGACGCCGAATACCTTAAGGCTACGGATTTTATGGGATGCGCCTATATGCACAAAGGGCGTTTTCTAAAATACAGTGACCAAGTCACAAAACGCTGCTGTGTGCAACACAATGTCCAGTGCGTTCAGGTAAGCATTGTTGGTATTATTTCAATTGATTGTAAAATGTGACAAACTAAACATAAATCATACTTGCATATTCCCCTTTGCCAGTACACTGATAGTCAGTATGAAGATGTCAACATGCCAGATAAATCAGTTAAATACTTCTACTGCGCAATAATGAACAAGGATGACGTGCCCAAAATCGATCAATGCTGCAGCACTGCACAGGATAGGGGAAAGTCTAAATCCAGGAAAATAAATACAAGGGACTCAGAACAGTATTTGAGAATGGAACCATGTCCGTAATGCCACCGGTGAAATAAAACGGTTTGTGTCACTCGTGATTGCTTTCTGAATTACGGAGTTTGTTACTCATCCGGAAATTTAAATATCACACAAATTCACACCTTCAACCTAATAGTGAGCTTTCGCTAGTTCAATCTTGCTCTTCTCATTGCACCGCCCTTATAGTATACCTAACCATTTAAATAATATGTTGCTGCTGCCCTAGTTATAAAACATTCATCGCTTACTCGTGATGAAGGAAACGAAAGGGTCATGAATTAGGTTTGATTATTTGGTTGGAAAGTATGGAGAGAAAACTGAGCAGTTAGGGAAGGCTGTATGAAGAAAAGCGAGGCGGATTCTACCCACTAATTCCCGGTTTCTTTCTCCCGGTCAAGCGGTGCAATCTTAAAATTTTGTTCCTGTATAACATTTTTTTTCACAGTGCACTTCCTGATTACAATAATAAAATGCCGGCCTTGCTTTCATGAAAACCTCACTTTTAAAATGTTTGGAAGTGATATGATGGCAAAATGGCAGACACTCATATGACACTTTGCACTTATGCTTTCAGTAACACATGTGTATTTGACGTGTGCCATTCCTTATATTTTCCTAATTTTATTTATAAGTCACTCAAAACAATCTGGAGCGAAAGCGTTATCACCAATTGGAATTAAATAAGTTGCACTAGATAGCCCACAAGATCCTGCAGAGAGTCCCCTCTCAGATTTTTGATTTTCCTATTTTAGCCAAAGCTGTGCGCATTCAAACATTTTGGGGGCCATGTTAGAAAAAGCTGTATTTGACAACGTCCTGCTACCATACGTTAACGTTATAGGTACAGTTATTTGGAGGAGTTAGTAGTCCGGGTTCCCGGCTTTCCAACGCGCATAACACCGTTTTAGTCCAGCAAGGTTCGAATGAGAAACAGATTTTAATTGCAAACATTTGGAAAACTGTCGCTGCTCGGATATACTTTTATCGATTTCTCGACCACACGTCAACCAATTTTAAATCGGTTTTGTGAAGTGGATAGAGCACCGCAAACTGTATCTGGTAACTGCCATTAGAGCTTACGACAGCATTGGTATATCTGTGAAAAACAACGTCGATTATAAAGCGAGCTTTCGGAAAATGAAAAAAAATCGTTTTCCGTTTAGGGAAATATGCCATTGGTAACCTAATGACACGCAAATAGTTAAATATGCTGTCCTCTTATGTTGTGTTGACGATAAGTTGCTTTCCATAAATCATTTTTAAAAATATAATTTTTGGGGTGGGGCCCGCCTAAAATATGCTCACCCCCAGGACCATAGCCACCACACGAGCACGGAGGCGCTGAGGATAGGTATGTAGTAGTTTTAGTGATAACCTACTATAATCAATTCATATATAGTGATTTCACAGACGGAGTGACAAGGCATTTCCTTCCAAAAATTGGAACTATTGAAACCATTGTGATGGTGCGGTGATTCCATGATTATTAGAAACATGTAGTATGTACTGCCTAGAGTGCAAACAGAAGTTCTGGAACTGATCGATAGATAATCTGCTGTATTTTCGGCATTGAGTTCCATTAATTTGTAATCGATATAGGTTTTCCACAGCAGCTTTTGAAACAAGTGTTTCGATTAGAAGAGCTATTAATTTATGTCAATTTTTTGGATGATTTTTATGCTTTTGGTTTGAAGACAATTAGTTCCAGTTTTGAATTACGCAGGATTCTAAGAATGAAACAAATTAAAATTCCCTGGATTTAGTAAGATACAATAATATATGAATAATATGCACACTGAATTCTGCAATTTTATGATGCAAGCTAAATTACTTAAATTCAAGGTTAGTCTTGGCCCATTGATGATTTACTAATTTAATTGAGATTTACTGAATTTAAACTTAATGACAAATGTTGGAAAACTAACGACTTTGACAATTATTTGGCATCGAATTTATAATTTTGCAGTCTAATCCCGGCCGAACAATTTCCATATGATCGTGACCTTAGCAGTTAATTAACACAGGAATTCGATCAAAGAGCACAACCTGAACCCCACTTAAAAACTTACGGACCAAACTCGGTACTCAACTATCAACTCAACTTTAGTAGAAACTCCAAATAGTCATATCTTATCAATACTTAATTAAGTATTGATGACTTGAATGAATGGTAAGGGAGCAAACGGATTATTTCAAAGTCGACCTGGTTTAGTAATTCCATTGTCCTTCAGCTCAATTTGTTACCCTGTCTCCAAACCACTACGTTTGACGACGGACAATGCTGCATTTTGAGTAATGATTTTGATTTTGGTTAGTGGTCTGAAAATTTGTGTACTTTACCCCATTTCCACAAAATTTGTTCCTATTTAAAACTTAACTGGTCTGAAATTGGTGAAATTATTGGCTACATACCAAGCATGTATTGTACTTCGTTCAAAAAAAAACATTGTGGAAAGAGTTTGGTCCTCGCCAGTGTTTCCTTGTCGTCACCTCAATAATTTTTTTTCCAGACCAAATTAGATTTTGTTTGTTAGCAGGGAACAAATTGCTGTTACTGGTTTTTAATAAACTCGATATTTTTTAAAGGATGTTCAACAAAATTGGCCCATCTACACCTTTTTATATTTCCACCCCACCAACACTTCGTATCATTATCCATTATCATACTGCCATTCTACTCCATAATATCAATTGGGTGCGTATGTTTGTGGATAGCACAAAAAATTCTGTAATTTTGTGTTGCAATAGATTTTAGGCCGGAAACGTTTGTTGATTGACGATAGACATATAGGAACAATATGACGTAGCGGATACAACACAATTTGGACAAAGTTCTCATTCCCCATTCTCCACTACTTTTATCACCGTGAATGCGGGAAGGGAAAATAATCGAATTTTTGGTGACATTCATTATTTCCCAAAATTTAACATCTTTGGGTGGGAATTGGGGAGCCTTTTCCGGTATTGCTGCGGTGTTTAAAATAGTTTGGTTTTGGGTGTTTTTAATGGGACACCAATATCTGTGCATGTTCCAGATAGAAACGAGCTATAATTTTCGCATGCCCTAAATCATTGCCAATAATAAATTTAATCTTCACTGCGGCACGGAAGAAACATCAAACAGGCCATTTCACAATATCATTAAATCCGAATGCCGTAATTGTGCCAAATGAACCTGAATTATAAATATTGTTGTATGACACAAATGACCCATTGATGACGCAAACCATACCAAAGATATATGATTGTCGCATTCCATTAAAATCATTATATTTATGATTAGTGCTGAAATTACAGTCGAATTTTAACGACTATCTTATGAAGCAGGAATCGTACGGTTAGTTCAATATCCTACACAATTAAAAATGGTTTGCAGTATTCTCCCCGTTTTCATAGAGTAATGCATCGACATTCATTTGCACAAATGGCTGTTTATTTCTGTCAGGTTTAATAATTAAAGCAGTTCGTTTCAAAAATGATAAAAGAGCAAGACTGCGCATATAATAACGCAATTAATAGAAAATGTGGCTAATTTGTTTTTTTCCACTGAAAATAAGATGCAGACATCCATACTTTTCAGCAGCCAATTTGATCAGCTGAAATCTCCGGAAGGGCAAATTCCTCACATGATGCAATCAATAACTCAAATGTAGATGCTCCAACCTTTCAGTGATACGCATTATCTTACATTATCAAGCGAAAACAGCGAGTGCTGACGAAGATTCCGTGTCACCATCCCACAATGTTGGATACTTCACATATTCTACTATGACGCCTTAAATCATTTTGAATATATTCATAGTTTTTGAACCCACTCCATAACAACACCGTGAGAGCTAGAGACCTTAGTCAATTCTCCGCAAGATTTTTGATTTGGCCCATTCAATCTACTACGCTTCTTCCACAAACACACTGATTATTTAGTGGAGACCCTTGATATACGATAAGTCCGTTCACATCGTATCCATTTATTTATTTTTCGTTTTATGCCCACCTTTGTTGATGTTGTTGTCGATCGTGGCTTACGGATTTTCTTTCCATCCTCAACTGCAGCGAAACATGGGCACTACTGCTTTTATGGTTTTCACATCAAGCACACCCCCGATGTTGAAATTATTTAAACAAGCAATGTTAAGTTTGAAGGTACAAACCATTTAGCTTTTTCCTCCCCGCTGAGCTAAGCAACTATTACAAGTGTATCTTTAAAAAATGATCCTAGGAGAATGCAAGGAAGGGTGACCTGGGAAACAAAATATAGTTTAATCGACTTTCGACCAAGCAAAAATTCAGGAACTGTCTTCTCGCCCTGATATCCACTCGTCCAGAATAGTTTCCGATGATTACAACTGCTTGTAGAACTTATTATTTAGCTTTTAACTTATCTTAACAAATTTGGATTATGCTTTTTATAATTATATACCGTGCTGCCTCGCTTCGCACTATATCTACTTGGCTTATAAGTACGCTGGCGAGTAAAATGCAAATTGTGTCGTATATATTTATAAAATTTGAAAGAAACTCAACTCAATTTTACGTCTTTTTGTTATATTTTCAAGAGTGCATATTAACGTTAATGCTTCAGTGGTATTTTTAACGCGATCAAAGCGTATATTATCATAGTAGATAAGCAGTAGTAATGGGAACAAAAATTAATAATTGTACATTATTACGAGTAAGCGGAAACAATTTTTAATATCGAGATTACATCTTTGTTGATTAGTTTCTCAGCTCAAATCTGTGAAGTTTGCAAAAACGAAAGGGAGAACAAGAATTTGAAATTGTAAAAAAACTATTGTTTAAGACATGGATATCTCATGAGACATAAGATAATTAAGCATTGAGTTCCCTAAGGAATGCGGAAGGGAAGAAAACGAAACATTTATGAGTAAAATTATACCTTGTATCTTGGTAATATTTTGCTACAGGTAAATATCGTCTTTTGATGCACCAAACAATTGTGAGAATGAAGTTATGGAATTCATAAATCGAGAAAGGACAATAATGACACCGGTTTCAACATATAGTGGGCATGGCAGAATTTTTATACGGAGCAGGTGATTTGCAGAATCAGAATCGCATCTGTTGTAAACGTGGGGATAAATGATGATTGTTTAATAGACTTAACAGTTTTGGATACTTAGTCGCTATTCAAACAAGTTTGGAACTTTCCCGTGTAACCACAACCTGCAAATATTACAGTTAAAATAAAAAATCCACATATCTGTAAAATATATTAAATTTTGGAAGTTAACCTTGTCTTTGTCAGGTAAGTTTGATTTTGACAAAAAAATGTTTCAGTGGTTCACTTTAACTCAGGCTCACTAGTTTCAGCCAAAATCGACATACGCAAACAACTACTCTAATGTTCCTTTCATTTCTTCCTTAAACCAATTTGTAAAGGAGCTAAACATTTATCGCCCTACCTTATCATTCTTATCATATTCAAAGAAGCGTGAAATAAGCGGCATCGTAATGATGAATATGCACTATTGGGAACGTTTTTAGTAAATGCTTGTGGAAAATAGTCAGGACCAAAACGACTTTACGCGACAGCCAAAAGAATATTCACCGCTAGGAACTACCGATTTGAATTTCCTTACAGTCGTTACAATTCAATGTATTATGTCCCTTGCAGCCCAACGTCGTTTATGAATAATAGCCTCTGCTGAGGAAAACAGTGCCGTCACATGTACCGTATTCCCCCTTTTTCAGGCTTTTGTCGTCTAATTTTATTAAGTAGGTTGGGGTTGCGTTAAACCGGGATGATGAGTTTGAAGAATTCAGGTAACAAATATATACTAAAGTAAATATATTGCCCAAATATATTGCCGTTTTACCCATTCACAACGACTTACCCTGGAGTATTTCAGTAAGAAAAAAACTGTTTTCCAGTTGTTTCCAATTACCTAATAGATACTATTAGTTCCCAACTAATTTCATTTCGTGATCGAACTAAATTTCATTGAAATAGGAATAGTGCCAAAACGATTTACCCTTGAGGGATTCACGTACTTCGGATCACCGACATTCTTTTTTCTCTTCAGCATGTTGACCAGTAAGACTAACAAACTCCCATTATTTTATTACGTAGTGCAACGTCGCGTTCAAATAATGTTCTCCAAAGGACAATTTTTATGTCGCGGATGGGTGATGTATTTTATTGGAGTGGTGACACTTGATACGCGATAAGTCCGATAACGTCGTTTAATTCAAATGCGTAACTTGTTCAGTAATGCCCTGACTATAATCATGACCTTAATAATTGTTTTAATTGCGCAGGTTACAACAATAACTGAACGGCGGTCTAGACAACACTTGAGTTGCACATTCGTAGAATACATACATGTACCAAACGTGCAATTGGATTTAATTGCTGGACAGATAAAGCTTCATTGCATATGATGACGCCGGTCAATACAAATATTACACACTTCAAGTTTTATTGAAGTATAGGTTAAAAATAGAGACTATTCATGTAGTAATTTAACTGGTGTAAGTTGAACTTCTCCATTCGTGCAACGACTGCCTTGTATTTTTCAAAATATTCACTTGGATCCAGGTAAACAAAAGTTGAGTTTCATCAAAATTAGGCCTACTTCCTTCTGACTTTAATTACTCTACGTACTGACTTACTTTTATTTTTCTTGAACCTCCATAAATTTTAGGATCCCACCGGTTTTCATGTTCCCTACTTTTCATGGCACAAGAAAGGCCCACGTACCGTGTATTACTGTCCATGTAGCAATTTTAATTTTCTCCGCCCCTATGACTACATGTAAATGATGACTATTTATTGTGCTGGTAACCTCTATATTTTGTGGGTACTTGCAAATTACAGAATGGTTTGCTTGTCGAGATGGCTCATCTTACCTTTACTTTAATCCAGCAAACTGGAATGGACAGCACACCGGTGAAAAGTGAAAACTCGGATTTTTTATTCTGTCCTCGATTGACTCATCCATATCAACCTGGAATGATCAGTAGCACGTATCTAAAACTCCAGGTTTCCTCAAATTACAAGGTAAACAATGACAAGGCGTTTAAGTTTGTACAGGTACCTGTACCGTTAAATGCATTACCAGATCAGAATCAGGCAAATACGTTGAGATTTCATTAATAACCAATTTCTCAATACGGTAATTTTTAAACGGCGATATTGTAACTCTCGCCTTTACCAATATTTTCATAATACTAGATTTAGGTGTACTCCACTGTGGTTAATGTGCAAGTTTTGAAATTCAAATAAAGCACCGAAATTTTATTTAATGATCAGTCCCAAGTAATTTGTAGAGCAACAAATTAAAGCTATTCCACTTGACATCAATTTCGTCTTGTTGGTGACACTGTACCACATTGCACATACATGATTTCCCAGCAAATTATACCTCCTGGCTGCCACAATCCCGGTAAATCATGCTTTTTTTAACGGAAACTAGCAATAGCAAAATATAAAAATTATTGAATATCACCAATACATACGCTTAGTTACTATTCCCACATACGCACCACGAAAGATTTGTGAGAGGGAGAATTTTGCCTAAGTTGTGCGGTAACCGTTGCGCTCTGTTGTATTTCTTTGAAAACTGCTGCACACAGTCCCGTTGTATTCAGCAAACTTTCCGAGGACAAAAACAGGACATAGGGCTATTTACTTCCATTGTGAAAATAAATAAACACTAAGTTTCTAGTTTGCACTATCTGGGTGATTTATGATTTGTACAAATAGTTTATTGAGCTTTTAAGAAAGAAATGAGGAATAGGACCGAACTCCTTCACGAATGCCTTAGTTTCATTGGACGAAATACATATTCGATACGCCACAAACGAATAATTTCAGACACTAAACATAGCTCAAATGAGAATACCATTTTGTTCTTGTTAGACTGGGATAGGGTACACATGTCAATAGAGTATAAACCCCAATATTTGGCATGCCAGATAATGCGATACAAGTTGTGACACGGATCTATCGTCTATCTCAAGGATATAAGGTCACTTTTTAAATTCCCGTCGGTCCCATTCATCACAGGATTTGACAACTTCTCAAGATTTAAATGACTTTTTGGAGCTGCGCGTGTGTGGCAATTGTCTTAAGCAATCGTAAATTTTGACTGCAGCGTGCAAAATCTTAGTGCATCAGTGTCGACAAAAATATTTTACCAGATACACCGGAGTACATTTTTACGGAACGAGCATTGTCATCATCACGGCTGTTTTATGGTTGTTATGATTATGGTCAGCTTACTATCTGGTTTGACGTTCCATTACAAATAGCTAATTATCACTGGACAATCGTTATGGAATTATGGACTATTCTGACAAATGGAAATAGAGAGACTGGACCGACTTGTAGTGGCATCCACAATGAAACACTTTGATATATTAGGAAAATACTGATAACAGACGAGATTCCACTTTAAAAAATCACCAAAGGAGTAGGAGTAGGAAGGACGAAACTGTAGGAATTATATTTTAAGTGTTTAGAGGAATACTTTTCTTGAATAAATCACATGTTGTTCCATAAGGAGCAAACGGATAATTTTAACATTCAGCATTTCTTCTACAAGCTGCAAAATTTTTGTCGAAAACACATCCCAGAGATAGTTGAAAGGAAAGAGGTAAAGCTGAAATAGTATTGAATATTTGTGAACGTGACTCAAACTGAAATATTAAGTGTAAATACTGCACTTAAAATACCAACAATTTGATTACAATCTTATGCGGCTTGATGCTTAATTTGTCGATTTGAAAGGTAGAACGCCAGATTTCATAATCCCAACATGATGCGCTATGCAAGCATGTCCAGGTAGAGCAATAGGAAGTAGTAAGAAAATCCTGACTGCGAGGATGCGATACGAAAACAAAGTATGTACAAGTAGTTATCTAATCCGTATTTATGGAGTGGCGAATATCTTTTTCCCCTAAGTGGTATCATATTTTAAGATGCGAATCGCTGCGATCGTCCGGTTCATCTGGTGCTACAACAACTACAATTCACTAATAGTCCATAGTCAACAGTCATCATTTACCCACACACCAGCCGCTGCTGTGCTTTAAATAGAGCAACGTTGAACGTAAATAGCACTGGCGTACTGTGCCATTACGAACAACGCATTGCAGTGTGTGTTATGGCAAAGCAAACAACCACAGGCGTGAATTCCGGGTTCCTACATACCTAACCAACTCGGGTTCAGGGTAAAATTTCATCAACCGGGTTAAAATCCCCGGTAACTGAAAAAGTTACAGTCAAAGTTACTTTAACTTTTCGTCCATCAACCCGGCCAAGCGTGGATCACATCTTAAGAAAGTCGTACCAGTTTTTAAGCAATAGAAATAACCTAACGACGTCCAGATGTATCCCAGTGGCTGACAATATAGATTGTTAGTCATCAGTTTTTCATGGCATGTCATCAACTGAATGTATCCAGATCATTGTTCCCGAAGCTTTTTTAAATGGGCGCATGCATAAATGTATTTTTATGAATGGTGTAACACGGAAACTCCCTTCAAGTTGACTGGGGACATTTTAATTCTACCGTAATTTGCAACGCGCTTGATATACCAGTACGCAATAAAAAGTATGCATCTGCATTCAGCGATCAACTTCACAATGCAGGAAACTACATCGCGTTCAGTGTGTTTATTTGATTGAATTGTAATCGTTAATGTACACATTTAATATTGAAGGACCATTGGGGAGAATGTCGCTCAGTCTTTATTCCTAAACAAATAGTTAACAAGGGATTATACTGGAAGCAAAAATTTATTAAAAGCAAAGCCTTCGATAAAGAAACCTATTCTCTCTTCAGTCTTGAGTAGATAAATACATTACGTAAATGCCAATAAAAATCGATCATTATGGATTCAGTTCAAAAGAATATGGAAAACCGATGAATTAAAAAAACTTTGCTATAGTGTAAATAATAGATCATTCATAAATATTCATTATTCTCCTCGGTGCTACTACTTGCCAACTCTGCACGCTTCGTCTGAAGTTTCTGGAAATTGGACAATTTATGTGTGAATACTTATCAAACGCCAGTATAAAATGAATGCTAAGACATTTAGACATGAAATTACAATTAAATAGGACTTTTAAAAATTTCAAACGATATCTCTAAAAATTCACCTCAAAGTTTGTCAAAAATTCACATCCTGACTTGAATTTCCATCATTCAAAATTATATTGTGGATTGAATTCTTCATGTGTAATTATGGCGTCTCATCAAATAAAGCTAACAGCTTTACAACATTTATTAATTCAGATATTAGCGTGGCCTTACCTTGGTGTTATTGAAAAGTTAAGGAATAAGCACGAACCAAAATGTTTCGCTGTAAAATAGTTATTCCAGTATGTGACTTGTTGATTTTTTTATTTGATCTTTTACAACACCAGCATGGGGTTCATGAACAATTTTTTTCCCATGAAAACATCAGTTATTTTTTTCAGATAATTAGATTTCTCACCGTCTTAGCAATTTATATGCACTATAAATTCTTTTATAAAAGATTTCCACAGATTTCGGTTTTCATAAAACTGTTTAGGTGCATGCTGTCCAATATATCACAACGTGTGACCCTTGTGTTCATATCTGTTTAGTTTCCAGTGTGCATATCATGTGACGCTATCCATAGTGAACTAATCAATGAATTTTACAAGTAAAAATTAAATGTGCTATTAAATGCGTAGCATATCAATGTGGACAAATGCATGAATAAAATAAAACTTCTATGCTAAATATATCGAGACGGTTTGCTGCGCAAAATATGCTGATGAGGAAGCTTTGTCAAGAGTATGCTAATGCAGCTGCCATTCTTTCATTTTTACATTATTATCATATTTAATTTGAGTAGGCAACAGTTTCATATTATAATTTTACCTATTGACATGATCTTTAAACATCACTTTTGGAAAGTTGAGTGTTTCACCGCAGCAAATTAGATCAAATGCTTAGAAAATAAACTTGTCTCGACTGAACTTACCAGCGAGAAAATCAACGAGCCTCCTTCCCAAATTTCAACCGAGTCCGTCAAAACATGTCGAAAAAGTGGCTTCCTTTAAATAGCCCCAATAACGCTGAAGAGGTTTTATTTTAATTTCCGGAAGCTACCCCAATTGACTCACGTTTCAAAAACCAATTCATTGGTTAAAATAACTCTACTTTAATGGAGAATCTGAATATGGTAACCCTATTTTTTCTTCCAAAGGGTCGATTCAGGGTCTCTCATATATTGCTGGTAATGCCAATGATATGTGGATCCCATTTTTAGAATGATTACAGATAATGCATCTCGTGCTAACAAGCCAAATCCCCCGCTTTATATATGTTAATGGATTTATATTTTGTACATCATAAGGGAAATATCCATCACATGGCATTTATTATCTACCTTCAGATTCAGAAAGCATTTGAAGTTTGTTAAGTTATGGGTTCGATTTTGACGTGTTGGCGATGCCTGGCAGTGAGCAGCTACATGCCGTGCATAAACTGCAATTCTTTTTGTAGCATAATACGTAAACTTGTTAACGACAGAATTGGACATGATATATCTTCATCTTTTTAAAACAGAACAAGTATACTTTACAGTTTGATTTTGTACAATTAACAGTGTTCTGTGAGTTCTTGACAACTGCGTCAGTAAAAGTAAATTAGGACCAGATTTCATTTCATACATTTTGCAAATAGTATCGTAGTTTTCAATTAAACAAGAAAAGGGCTTTAATTTTATTAGTTTTTATATACTTACTATTTTTCTTGCGGAATACTTCTCCGGATGGCAGCCTGTGCAACATTAGTAGCACCTATTCTCATTGCATATACAAATGTATAATATTTGGCAATTATAAGTTAGACCAAGTTGTTAGTCAAATAAAATCCTAGAAATATGTCGTAAAAATCAATCCTAAATATGCTTTCTGTGAATGAAATTCTTGTAAATATACATACGTGTTTAATGTAGAATATCAAAAGCATCCGATCGGATGTTATAAAACCTTGCCAATGCTTTCAATTCTCAAATTATGACAATTTTGATTTTCTTCTAAAAACCTTTTCTGTTACCTTTCTTTGAATCTTGTGCCATGACGCCTATTATCATAAACTGTACTCAACACGTTTTTTGTTATAATGCAGGTTTAACGCTAGTGTCTTTACTTCTGTCGCCATAAAAAATTCGGGGGACTCAACGTGAGAAATTGTCGAGGCAAAACTGGGAGTGCCAATGATATTTTCAGGTTAGTAATGATATAAGTGAAGCATGAGTGGTTAAGTTTACCAATTTGCTGACAAGATCAACATGAGCTTTATAGCAGACACAATCCATTCGGAATTGTTTCTGTCGACACTATTTTATTGCGGAAAGATACAAAATGGTCATGTTGGTATAGGTAGACCAGTACAAGTACATTCGCTGTCTGGTGCAAGGTTGTGGGTCGTTATGATTTGCTTGGAATAATCCTGAATAACTATAAGCGAGATAGAAATAGGCTTTATGGTAAACATGATTGATCGACTTGCATTGCATAATTTTCTGAAATTACATGCAGCATAATAAGTAATGATATCACTGTGTTGGATTCGTCCTATTTGCAATGCACACACAGCCTATAATTATAGTTTCCCCAGAGCGTATCTGACGACAAACAGGAGAGCAAAATGACAGCAAAACATGACAGCATGTCAATTGTCAACATGACAGCCAAACATAAAAACTGTCAAACCAAGTAGCACGGATGCACCGATAACCAGCATACTCTTCATTGTCACAATTGTATTCTCTAAGCATATTTAATATATTAGGAGCGCCTGTTTATTATTACATTATTTTATAATAATTTAACTTTAGCTTGACTTCCATGAACAAACCTCTCCTCCGTCTATTCTAATTGCCTGGTATTTTTATATAGAGCCGTTCAAAAGATTATATGTTCCTGATCGCATCTTAATTACCAATGCATAATATTGTTGTTAATCTTTGCATTATTTATAAATCACTCCCACTAATACAATTTATGTACCTACAGGTCTATAAATATCGCACACCATGCTTAAAGATGTTGTGTGACGGCGAGCATTGTAAAATAAAAGAAAGAGTTGTGATCCCATAAAACCAGTTCATAAGAATTATTTTTATTACTTCGCGGGGGACTAACCCGTTCATTCTGATACACTGCTTTTCGATTGTTTCAATGAGGTTTCGTGCATTGGATAGGCGAATTTCTGGGACGCAGATGGGTAATATTTTGCTGCTACCACACTTCATTATCGCGTAAAGTATGGTTCTACTATTTAAGTCAAGAGAGAACAAATCCCTTTTCACGCCCTAAAGAGCACACCAAGTAGCACTTAGAGACTGTAAATACGTCAGTTATTCTTTCATGACCCTCCACCAATATAACCCCAAACACAAAGAATGTCTCAGTGTCGAGGTTATTGGTCATCACTACCAAAAATGCTTGTTCAAAAAGTTCTCCCGAATGCCAAGTTTTAAGGTTACGTTCATTGCTGGCTCGCGTCGATGTTGAGTCTAGTTAAGTTTTAAATTTCGGCATTCTTTATGTATCTTCGGTTCGGCCACAACGGAAAGTACCAATATTTAATAAATCTGGGTTAAAGTTCCATAATAGTTGAATGAAACAATTATCGTTCATCATTTCTATCACAATAGGGAGAAACAGGCTCAATAACCTGTTTACACAATAATTTGACTTAACCCACTAATGTAAAAATCGGTGTCATCATTATTCATATAAATTTCTTTATTCCACTGAATGTATGAATTCTTAGCTCTCCTTGTTTACACAATATCTAGCAATTAAAAACAGAACTAGTTGTTGGCAATAATAGCCAGCAAAACTGTCCCAAAAGCATGTTCTTGGCATTGTGCTAACCGATTTCAATGTCGAAATTTCTAAAATACGTTGACGTTGATTCATACAACATTTGCCCTATACGTTTCGAACGATACGTAGATCGTCTGGATGCTTTCGCGTGAATAGTTGGTGTGTCATAGCAGACTATATTTGTCGTACATTTTAGGAGCAGGTTTTTCCAAATTCTCATCTTGTAATTAGTATCTAAGGTAAAATGTATTATTTAAAGGAAGTTTGTATTTCATCTATCCATTCAAGCAAAACCATTCATTTGGTCGGCAATAAGTGATGAACGTAAAGGTTGAGTGAAGGACCAACTTCCTAATAGGGAAAGCATAAATCCTCACATTGCCCCTATCAAGATCCTTGCCAATAATCCGGTTTCCCGCCAAAACTTTTCAAAATTAAACTATTTAAAAAAACAAAAAATCTCATATTTTGTATTGTAATTTTGTACTCTGGTGCAAAATTTAATACCTTTAGCTCAAAAACTGTGTTCGCCAGAGCGCACAAACTTTTATGAGTTTTTACTGACAAAAATGCTAATAATTCAAAATATATACAAGTTACCGACCCGTAATTTTGGGATTACCTGTTTAATATCCCTCCGAATAAGTACACAAAATTGTAGCAAATTCTAAAGATGAGTTTGCAGAATCTTATGTTTTGGGATAGTGTAGGACAATGCAGTGGAGATATAGGGTGAAACGCATTTCTATTCTGGAGATGCAGATAGAAGTGAAATGAATGGAAGTGATCAGCATAAGTATATAATATGAGCTACAAAATTTCATTTTGGAAGATGCTGTATTTCTCATGTTGACTAAAATAAAGTTCAGAATTTCAAATTCATATATGCTTCAAAAGTTAATTAAAATTTTGCTACTACTTACACTACGCGACGTTACCCTTATGCTCTATACCTTCTGCCGCTAACTACAACGCCGCGGATAGCTAAATATTAATTTATTACCTGCAGAAAACAAAATATAGGTCCTCCATGTCAGGTGCTATAACTGTACTATCAAGTTGTATGTGATCGTCGTCAGTTGACGTTGACATTCACATGATATTGGACAAAAAGTCAGAAAAGTGGTGATTAGGGCGACATTTCTTGACTTAATCTTTCGCTTTACAGTATTGGGTATGTTGAACGGTTAAATGGACTAACCACATCGGAAACGGAAGAGTAGCTTCAAAGCAACAATCCCTATTGCGCGTGTCCATATCGAATCTTAAACTGGAATTAACACGAATTTTCAGTTTTGTAGATGGACATTCGAATAAAATGGAATGATAAGCGAATAAACGAAAGACGCGTCACAAACAAAAACCGAAACTGTCAGATAAATTAAAATTTATGGAATTTGAAATGTATTCTGAGAAATTCTCATTCTAATGACATCAAAAACACCATGACAACATTCAGGTTCAAATGGTCCTCAGCCAAGACAATTAGTTGCAGACTTGGATCGGAGCAGAAGACCTGATATTGCATAAAAATTAGTAAACGTTGATATTCAGCTAGTTGGAAACCTAATCTGTCAGCGTTTTATTGGAATTCGTAAACGTATAGTGATGATGATCAATTGAATACCGTAATGATTTTCCAAAACATTTCATTTTATAAACTACATAAAGTGTAGTCACCTGTCCTTCGTTTTTTCAATTAATCCGTTAATATTTTGATCCCATGAGCTTTAATTTGAGGCATGAAGCGTTTAATGTGATACAGTCTATGCATCCTCAAAGAAAATCATAAACATAATAAACTCTTGACCAGTGATATCAGTACTATTGCAAGCAGTAAATTTTATTTCGTGCTACATGGCCCTAACAGAAATCAACTTGCCGTCAGATTTTATTTGCGTCTTCTAATTGCAAGTTGGAAAGAGAATTTACCTGGCTTTTGCGGCCGTCGAATTTTTGCTTTGAATCTGAACCAAAAACCATGGAGTTTACGGTTTTTTATTTGCCGTTCTTTTCAGGACATCAGAAACCATAAGGCAAAGTATATGCCAGTTAATGGACATATTTTTTTCGTCATCTATGAAACTCAATATGCAGTACTCGTACACATTTACGGATTTATTTGGTAAGCATCGTTACTTTTTATATTAATCCTGTAAAGGTTTGGTAAATCCATTTTATAATTTCCGCTAAAAACTTCGCAATTCCAGAATTATCTACTCATGAATAACGAATGCATTCGGCATGTGCGTAATGATCTGCGTCGTGATATGCTACTCGCCTTTTCAAATTAATGATTGAATGTATATGTTTGTCATCGATACCCAAAACATTTATATCTTAAACATCTTGTGGAACTTTACCTGTGTCTACTCTGTTGAGGAGACTCTACTTCCCATCATTTCATAGGAAAACACTTTAAAATAGAGTTTTTGGCGAAGGAGTGCGAGAAATATTGTCCGTCTAGTCTGTAGTTGTAAGATGAAGTAATTATTAAGCTCGAGAATAAAAAGTACGAAAAGCTCGAGGAAAGAAGGCGAAAGCTGAACAAGTTTCGTGTGCGAGTAAATACTGCCTTCCATTTTAGAAAGCTCAACTTTTTATACTTTCCTATAACTTTGAAAACGAGGAACAGGAAATATTAAAATCAGCTTCCAACGTTCCCTCTCCGTATTTCATTTACAGTCGCTTCAACCATCATCATGCTCACCCTCGACACTGCTCTTTACCAATTAAATAAACAAATTATTTTTCAACAAAACATATTAATTTCCACTTAATCAACTTACTTCCTTCCTTACTCCACTTGAGTGGATGTACAAACGCGACCTGCTTCATCCTATAAAATCGAAATTGGCAAAAATTGCGCATTTCGGCGTCACCATTTTCCATTATTATTGTGTGTCCAAGCAGCTCTGAGTAAAAGTGTAAGAATTGATGTATTAATGGGAGAAAATCATTTGTGACAAATTTAGGCCTTGTTGATGGGGTGGCTTGAAGCCACTGACTTCTATTACGGTGTAGTTAGGATAAGAAAATGGTTACACTAATTCTTTTCAGTTATAAATATTTTTATTACTGATTACTGACCATTAATTATGCCCCATGACACTGACAAAAGGGTTCGAATTGCCCCTTAATATTATATACTAATGTTTCCGTCAAGGCAGTTATCTGTAATTTGCGCTAAATAACAGAGCCTGCAATAATAAGTGTACGGCGGTCCAGTCAGCACAAGAATTTCTAGTAGGACATGAATAGTACACAAGTTCTGAAACGAGCTATGGATAATAAACATCATATTAGAAAGTCTGCAGTTGTATAAAATAACAATTTTTCTTAAATGTATATACAACATGTGAAGGTCTTTGAATGGCCGCATCCAAAAATAAACATTCTCCTGAGTTACATATGTAGTAGTTGCATTTTTATGCATTTTGTTCAAAGAGGAACTTGAAGAAATATATTTCTATTGATCTGAATGTCTTGAAAGCTTTTGTACCGGGTATAAAACATCTTCAGCAACGAAGGAAATGGCCATATGGTTCAACGGAAATCTTGGGGAAAAAATCGGTGCAATGAACTGTTTGCTTTCGAAAGGGACAATCAAGCAAATTGAGTCATAGACCAATAGTTTATTGATAAGTGGCAGGGCGACTGCGGCTTGCAACTACAGCAATAATTGGGAATGTCAATGTAAAAGTTTATATTACAAATCGAAAGAAAATGTCGGCGTATTAAGATGCAAATTCTTAGGCCGTATATTTAACTGAATTGGTATTGTGAATGGAAGTCCATTCGGTCACTACATAATTATATTGCTACATATACGTACTTGTTAGAAGTGTCTGCGGTCTGCTTGCAGCGAATTTATTATTAACATACACTGCACACAATTTGCACGAAAGTGCTACCAGCTCTTCTGAAGATCTTTTAGTGGATTATCCAGCCACTACAGTACATGCACATCAAATGGCGTTGGGCTTTCATTACTAATGAGTACGAAATTCGTACTACGAATGAAAAAACTTAGATGCTTTAAAGTGATTGGGAATGTATTGTTTGAGTACACAAATTTGCAAAAGACACCAGAACTTCCACGTATTCGTGTCAAATAATTGGGCCATGAAATTGGCCTGGTTGGGCATTTGGAGTATGCCATATACGCCTAAAAAAATATGATATGCAAACCGATGCCCAGAAGACATACAAGGAGATTCTCTTCTATTCGTAATGCCGACTTTCAAATCCGTTTCCTGTGAATTTTGCAGTAGCCGGTTGTCCCAAGCTTATACAGAATTGAATACCGGACAAATAATTGGCACCTTTGAGGATAAGACAGAGTAGTCGTAGTAATTACGTTGGAGGAAAATGAGAAAGTCGGCAGCATGAATTCTGCAAAGACACATTATCATTTCTCTCGCAAGTTGAAAAATTACGATTAAAAGAGTGAAAACTCGATGAATTCATATGAATGAGTTTGTTAAAAATATTTTTTTCGTATACAGAAACGTTCTAATAAGCTTCATTTTTAGTTCGAATTGCATCTTTACGTGTGCACTCAAGCCTAACCGCCGTCCGCTCTATCGTGTAGCCCCAAGTGTACAATTTGAAGCCAGATACCATAGGTATGTCCATTGGTCACATTTTCTAATGAATTTTCCATATCACAAAACCGTATTTCCATGCATGCGATTCACGATGAACACAAAACAATGAGCAGCGTTCAGATCGAAACCAGTTTTTCTCACAGACATACTTTTAAAGCATGAAATGAATACATCCGCTCGGTTTTCCCTTCAACATCCTTCCATTGCACTGTCCGCAGCCATAGTAATGAAAAGCATCTTCTTTCTAACAAACTCTTAAACAAACTGCTAAAACGTTTGATCATTAATCAAAGGATTTAGTTGGATAATGCTGTGCGCGTGATTGTTGTCTACATTGTTAAACGAAACAGAACGATGATATGAAAGCGTGTGGAAAATAGAACTTGCAATTTCAATTGTCGACTTTGCCGTCATTCTGTTGTTCTTGTAGCCTGATCAATTCTTTTAACAATCAGATTCCTCCGATTTGACTGATACATTACTGTAATTAGACAATGTATGTACATAATTGTGAAGGTGGGGATGTGTATTGACTGCAAATTGAGATCTCAACTCAGTATTACCCATAAATTTGTCACCGCGAGATACGTGTTCCGACAAGGCCAATGAAGATAACGCGGGGTCAAACATAACAAGTCAGGTGGCGTACATGTAAACAAGCTGTGACATGCATGGTGGTGGGGTCGTTCGCAAAGATGTCAATGTTTGCCTTTGCGTAATTTCTTGCACAGGCAGTCAATAATTAATAGAATACTAGAAAATCCCGTCCTTAATAAGGACGCTGAAACTCAACAATTATATTTTTTGTTCAAAATACCGATATGGAAATCATTTCAATAAATCAGTGTCATTCACCGCAGAATACACGTTTCACAGTTACATTGGAACGAAACGTTTGTTAAATGGTTGTGTCCGTTTGTAGTAATAGGTGAAATGCATGACCTTTACCCTAATTACCAGGTCAGAGGCATTTAATATTAGTATTCAACTTCTAAACTGCGTTTAGTTATCATGGTGCAACAACGGAGCAATGCAATACCATCGTACTCTTTGATTTTCACTCAATTTTCAAACTTGACCTTTGACCTCAAATACCAGACATATTTCAAAGTTTGACATCTCCGATATTTGCTGGCATAATAACAGTATAGAAATCATATTTAAATTTATAACTTTGACGCATAAACAGTAAACATTTAAGTTGTTGACATTTGACCTCAATTATTTATTTAGCTCTTGTGTATTTCACAATGCCAACCCCTCAATTCACTCCGCCATTCAATTTGGAGTCGAATGACATATTGATCACCCGTGTGCGTTGAAAAATAAAAAAGTTTTTAGCTGGACAAACGAATTCCAATTTGTGTATTAATAATATAGATAGATAGATAGATAGATAGATATCACAACAGTTGTTTAAATGCAGTATTATTATTATTGTCGAACATTTAGATTTTTACTTACACTTCAGATGGACGACGCCAGCAAAACCAGGGATTCTCGACAAAGTGAAGGATAGTGCTAAACGAGACCGTAATACTTTTTGCAATATATCTCCAACATAATACGTGGCCTCGACACGGACTTACCATCCAACAATTGTAACCTTAGTAACTGTGAATGGGAAAAATGGCGGTGGAAACCCGTTGGTGACCGGAAAGCAAGACATGAAATAATTAGTACTAAACAAGATTAAATGCCTTTATTGTATAATAGATGTAAAGATAGTATAACTATGCGCACAATTTGCTCACGAGAGAATTAAATTTATGACAAATGGAAGACAATAAATGTCCAAATTCGTAGGGATATTCGTAAGCCAAAAGTAGTACGAATTGCTGTCTTCTCATTTACTTTGCAATTCATATGACTTATAATTAAGTCGGAGAAATGGATTCGCATGATCTTATAAAAAATATTGCACTGACACTTGTTATTCAAGTTTCATTATAACAACTCTGATGAAAATATCCTGACGTAACATTTGAAAATTCTTATTGACAACCTACGTCAGACGACGTCAAAATGCACAGGAAAACTGGCAAATTCAAATGTTGCTGTTCTCGCTATTATTTGTGAAGCAAGAATTTAAAAAATAGTTTTCTCTACCATTTACCATAACAGGTGGAATTGACGAACGTTTGCAAACTAATCTTTATGCCCGTGTGAAAAACAAATTAAATGGTCGTTATCTACCTAATGAACATTTGTTGTAATACTTATGGATCCCAGCATTAAGCATGAACTTACAATTAGCCGCAGTGGTAAAAAATATCAAGTCATTAAAACCATTTTTACTTGAATGTCGGTCACCCAATAATACTTGGTAATGCGTCACAATACACGTATTGTAGCTGTTAGCATGCACGCACCATCTGCAACAAAATGTAACGAATAAATACTAACGAGTTTGTGTTCAGTTGCAACATTTCATCTTTCACCCAGTCGATTGTATTTAACTGATTAAGAGGCTACATCTGATTGTAAACATATTACACGATAACCTTTGTTGAAGTTTTAACAATATTGTCAGTAATGCAGTATTGTACACTAAGCTTGCGCAATAGCGTTCGTATAATAACATCGCTTAGTCGCTCCGTATCAAAAAAAGTAAAAATAAAAGTAATTCAAGCCACTATCCACTTATATTATTGCAATTACCGTGATTTTAAACTGCAACACACCAAGTTAAGCCTTACGTAGACACACATGAACATTTCTGGCCAGAATTTCACGTTCCAATAATTTAGCGTTACTACGCAGAAACTCAGGCCTAGAGGTGTATGCTCGGCAGATAAAATCGTATCACAAATATTCAACATGAGCACATTACTATATACTATGTAGAATTATCTACATGATATGAACGTTATCAGATACTTGTGTTAAAACGTAGTTGATGGAGAAAAATACGAAGCATTCACTACCTAACTACAGCCGCACTCATCTACACCACTGATTTTCTACACTTTCATTTTACAATAGCTTGATTACAGCCGTAACGAAACGAGTTTATGATTACCAAACAGAATTGGCAATACGAATACAAATGCACAACAATGGAGGAGTGGCAGAAGCAGCACATAGAAAATAACTTATTGGAGCTTATTAAACTAACAATTTGTAGCGCAACACTTCTTACAAAATTGGCGTCAGAAAACGCACTAAGTCGTGCCGATATTGAGAGCTTGGTAAGTAAATTGCTTTCAGAATTTTACGTTTAGTGTGAATGTATGTATTACTATGACATATATGATTGTCCTTGCTAGGAACTTGCTCACTTAACATCCCTTGAAAAGTCCAAGAGACTGTATGAGATCCTACAGACTCGTGTCGGCTCATACGAGATTCTAATCGCCGCGATGGAGGAGACAAAGCAGAGTGGAGCAGTGGAGATATTGAAGGAATCCAATCCCGTATTTTGTGACTACGGAAAAATACGATACAACCGTAGCCACATTCTAGGGAGTGGATGCTCTGGTAGCAAGGTGTTCAAAGGAACATTTGGTGGGAGGGATGTTGCCGTCAAAGTTATCAACTCGGATCTCATTTCGAAAGAAGTAGCAGTGAAGGAGGTTGCGTTTCTGAAAGCGGTGGACAACCACGAAAACATTATCCGCTACTACACAGCGGAATCACACAGAAACTTCATTTACCTAGCTTTGGAATTATTTGTCATCAGCCTGCAGGATGAAATTATTGTCAAGTTGCTGAAACTGAAACCATTGGACATCCTGCAAAAGTGCACCAGTGGTCTGGTACACCTCCACAGCAAGAATATCGTGCATAGGGACACGAAGCCAGCCAATGTGCTACTCAATTACGAAGCGCAAGTAAAGCTCTCGGACTTCGGGTTATCCAAGCAAATTCCAGTCGGCAAGACAAGTGTCAACGTGCACACAGGAATGCGAATGGTAGGAACTGCAGACTGGATGGCACCTGAAATCCTCAAACTCCAAAGCCAATCAAATGTAGTCCCTGGAGAAACACGAGTGGTAAGTGATGCGAGTTGTGAATATGGTGTGAGTAAAAAAATCCGGTAATTATTATAATTAATCAAGATATGGCGTCCTCTCAGGCCCCCTCTTCGGACATCTTTTCGCTTGGCTGCATTTTCTATTTTGTACTGTCGAATGGATCACATCCATTTGGGGACATTTCTTTTGAGAGGCAGTTCTATATTGCAAGGGGCACACCAAATATTGACGCCTCAAGGATTGAACCCGAGTTGTTTCAGTTGATACAAAATATGATATCATATGAATATAGTAAACGACCTGCCGGTACAGACGTGTTGGCTTCTCTGATGTCATGGCCTAGTGAAAATCAAAACAAAATGGCAACGGTAACTGCCGTAACCGGGAATGAGCATCCGGAACAAGGTATTTATTTGTGGCTGGATCAACGGAATAACGTTGTAAACAGCACAGATTAAAGGTGTCAAAAAATTTAAATGTAGCGGTAGTAGACTATTCATTTTAAATTGATTAAATCCTAATGCAGGTCCGAAATTGTGTACACCACCGACAGTCCTAAAGGATGCTCAATATGGCGAACGAATGTCTAAGAGCAAATTCCTAGCTAGAAATAAACAGGTGAAGCGCGACTTTGATAATTTTGAAGCATTCCTTCGGGAATACCAGGGCGACATGAACAAGTTTGTGGACAATGAAGGCAACAACGTAATATTCCGTGCAGTCGAATTGGGATTCTCTATACCAGAGCTTGAAACTATTGTGCAGATGGGTGGTGACTGGAGTACAGTAAACCACAGATTTTGGATATTGCAATAAAATCCACAAACATGGATGCGTTGAAGTATTTTGTTGCATTAGGCGCAAAGATAAACGAGATTACAAAAATCGCTGCTTCGTACCTATTTACATTTTGCGTCGCCAATGATGATGGTATGGACTTGTTAAAGTTTCTGGTAGAAAATGGACTTGACATCAACAAATCCGACGACCGTGGGGATAGTATCCTTTTCCATGCTGCTGAGAACACAAATGTAAGCCATGGGACCCTAGTTGCCATTCTTATATTTGGAGGTGACCTGAACATGAAGGGAAGATGTGGCGATACCGTACTTCATCGTTTAGCCAAGAAAGGAAACTTGAAGGTATTTAAGATGCTTGCATCTCTTGGTGCTGACATCAATGCGGTGAATAGTCGGGGGATGACCCCATTTCACTATGGCTGGCTTTGGAAATCCAGCTTCAGAGAAACACTGGCATTTGCATTGGCATGCAAATTTGACATCAACGCAGTGAACAATGATGGGAACAATATGATCTTTTGTGCTACTGAATGGGGCTTTGGAAGTGACGAACTTGAAGACCTTGTCATGGGAGGAGGAGAATGGAAAGGAGTCAACAAGAGAGGTGAGTCAGTTTTACATGTTTCGTCAATGTTTGGAAATTTGGATGCCTTGGAATATTTTATTTCTCTTCACGCTGACGTTAACCGTAAAGACGAGAGAGGGGAAACGCCTCTTGATAAAATCAATAATTTTTCGAAGCATTTTGTTGCTATGGTTAACCTCTTACAAGGGAACGTTGTCAAGTGAAGGAAGCGTAGAGAGAAACGAGAATATGCACCAGAATCAGCCTTTTCTGCTGATTCAGAATATATAAACATTAGTCTGCGGAAATGAATTTCAGTGGGTTTTGTGAAGCGATTTATTTTGATAGAATTTGTAAATCCACTGTGGGAAGTAGCATATGATTTCCAGAATCGAATACAAACGACAATGCCTGTTAACTTTACAAAATTGAAAAAAAGTGTTTAAAATTAAAAATTTCGAATCGTAAACAGAATCACATCTTGGTGTGACAAATTATTAGCTTTGGGGTGGCAACTTTTTACACAATCATTCCAGTCTCCCACATATATTTCTGCAGAAGATATGCTCACACATTTTAATCATTTCCTTCGTTGGTTAAAGCCATCTACTTGCAGAAATCCAAATCAATGTGGTTATGATATAGAAAGTTGTGGTCCTTTGGTGCATACAATGGGGAATAGTAACGTCCATAAAAAGTACATTATGTGACGCTATTTTTAGCGTCCATACTCGCCTTAATCAGTCTCTTGTTAAGTTCGCATAGTCTACTATTAGCACCAGTTTTATCCGCATAGTATGGTCAATCAATTATGGTAGGTTATGTATCTTGAAAAAGGTAATGGAATACCTTAGCTGAACTGTAAATATTTTGAACTTGTTTGCAGTTAATAGCCTTCTGATGTGGTAACTCCAGATGACTCTTTGTTTGTTAGAGTTGAAATGTACGAGTATACTATTGTTAGCGTCATTAGTTATCGACTATTATAAATGTTCTGTATAGCCTAACCTAACCGTATACCTAAAAGGTTAAAGTCCAAGTTAAGGAGTGGGAGTTGTCGCTTAAATTCGATTGTCGAAATCTTTTGCTGCTTCCTACAGTGGTTTTACAAATTCTATCAACATAAACCGCCTCACGAAACCCACTGAAATTCATTTCCGCAGACTAATGTTTACATATTCAGAATCAGCAGAAAAAGCTGATTCTGGTACATATACTCGCTTTTCTCTACGCTTCCTTCACCTGACAACGTTCCCTTGTTAGTGAAAAATGGAGCCCATCATAATCCAGCAAATAAAACTTGCGGCAAATAGTACTGCAGATATATGATATAGGATGACAATTTTGTGCCACTAATATTGGGTCTCATACTAATTGTAAGTATTTTAATAATTGTAACTATGTGTATATAATGCATGTTTGAATTTTTCAGATAATATGTGAATGTTAATTGAATGTGTGTTACACATGGAATTTGGAATATTTTTAACAGAAATAAAGTGATGAAGTATATGACTGTTTCACATGTAAACTTGACAAATGGAAAGATTTTGATACTTTGTACAAAGCTGAACAATAGACGCAATACTATACGTCATCATTGAATACGAATCATACGAATATGCATGTCATGTAAATGGGGATTTTTGAAAACTGATTCTGCTGTTTATTAGGCACAAGATACATGCAATAAAATCTCGTATGTATGTATTAGTGCAGGATTCATACCTATTCTAAATGTTCGCCAAAAACCAGTAGGCTTGAGTAGAGCCTCTGCCGTCAAATATTATTCATTACATTATTCATTAGAGTATACGGAATTCAATTCAATTCCACGCTGATGTGAATAACCTCCACCAAGTAACTAATCTAGCTTCAGCCTGTAATGTCAATACCGCTGACGTAATTAGCATCATTTTTTGTCCGTGATACCCTTTTTTGGTTTCGGTGGCCGATGTTGGTGAAACTAGTATATGTGGGTAGGGACTATCGAAAAACTACCACATGCACAGTTTCATTGACCTACTTGGAGAACACCCCTAGTGGGAGGCCAAAACCAAAATACCACGGATCCAAATATTTGAGTAGAACTCCTGCACACACAGCTTGGAGTAAATTTCTGAAACTTGGCAAGTACAATGGTGAGGGTTAGTATTATCAGAAATACTCTGTTGTGGAACATTCGATCAACAGTGGTGGACGCTGATACGCATTTTGTTAATTTTCGGACTTATCTAGTCATACTATTGGATGCACATGAAGGTGATTTTTCACATTTTCAAAAAAGTGGCCGATGTACCAAGTAGATTTTTAGGAGCTCTATTCATTGAAGAAGACCTCATTCAAAAATATTCATTTGTTTACGAGATATTTAGCAATATATATTCTGAGGACCTTATGTCAGACGTTCATTCGTAATTAAAACCCTTATATATACCTTGGTATTTTATATTTGCTTGGGATCAATATCAAATTTCGAAGAACATAAGTTGGGCTATCGGTTCATATTAACGTTCTTTGATTCTGCAGATATGGATACAGGTGGGGGTCAAGCACGTTAAAAGTTTGATTCCTGTCTAAATCGCCCCCAAAATTTTCCAGCCTCCATAACTTTTGTTGAAAGCGGAAACTAAACAATCTGAGGGAGCACTATTTGCGCTATTTCAACAGCTATCGATTACATTTTAAATTTTGTTGATACATCAACTACCGTAAAAGTTACAATAACTTAAATACATGGACATTACATTCGGTGACGTAGCAACTAGAATGTTTCTCACGCGCTCCCAGCCACCTAGATTATCCAAGCGGCTAACATTTCGAATTTAGAACTTATTAAAGTTGTACTCTTTAGAAATGCATCATACGACGAATTTTCACGAGGTCAAAATTTTACGGCCCACCGCTGGCTCTATTTGCACGTGATGACGTTATGCTTTGGTTGTAATCTTAATTATAATTTTTCAGAAACCACAAACGAGGATTTACTTACTTCTGGTTCATTTTACTATTCAATCAGTCTTCTTTCTGTACGGCCATCCAACATAAGCTTCCATACATATTTCTAGAATTGAACAATGAAAATTGGAGAATTTCAGAAGGTGTGAAAATGCATCAGAAGAGTTAATCAAACGGATTACAACATTGTAAAAAACACGTCCCTGTTGTATAGAAAACTTCAGTTACATTTCAACATTTGCCAATGTTGAACAGAATCGCAACATGTAGTTGTTTAGTACAATGTTGATAATATTCGATTGAATAAAATAACTGATTAGCTTTAATCGTTGAGGCAGGTGAAGCCAATTTAAGCAGGCTTAATTTAATGTAGGTTAAGATAGAAGGTAATGAAAAAATAAAATTTAGAATTGATTAAACCATTTCTAAAAAAGAAAAGTAACGTAAGTCGTGTGTGTGACCCTGTCTTCTTTCATAGCCCTTCAATTGATACATAGATGTTTACATTTATTCACTCGATTATCAAAATTTTCTGTGAATTACGGTTCAGGGATTGCTACTAGCAATTAATATCTTTTACCACAATCATAGTAAATATTCGGGCTGTACTAATTTTGGGGTACTGAATACTGATATGATAACCGAACTCGGAAGACTTGTTTGGAGTGAGGTGTAGCTGCCCTCTGATATCTCATCAGAAATACCACCAGCTTAATGTATCAAACTGTATGGATCAAATTTCAAAACGGGAAAATATAAGCAACATTTTTGGTGATTTCAATTTGCTTCCATTGCAGATAAATGTAAGATTCAGCATGATGGAATCGGAGTCAGCCCAATGCAATAGCTTGACGTCAATTATACGAACCAGCCACGTAATTGTTTTTTAAGTGCCAAGTCAGATATGCCATGCGCACTATTTCGGTTCAACATAAAACGTAGTTTCATTTTCAGTTGATTAAAGTCCTGATTAAAGTTTTATTCATAAAACGCACGTTCAGACTACTTTAACCATTTCCCTTGGAAAGTCCGTAATTCGCTTTAATTTTAAATATACGGAAAATCAAGTTGGGGAGTTTTGCCGCGATACGGCGATGTTTCAAACGAAGGATTACAAATTTAGTAATCACTGAAGGGCTAATGTAAGTGCTACAAAACTATTTACAGTTAGTTATTCTACGTTCTTGACCCTAAGAAAAATCGCGTCATTTCTATTTCGTTTCGATAATATCCGCATTCTCGTCCAGCCTGCATGCACACGACTTCCAGCGCAATGTCTTACATTGGGGAGAATTTCACGTGGCCCAAATTCCATTAGGAATGTGATACAACTCAAGGCAATAAAAACTCCTAATTTTCAAATTCAAGTACTCTGAGAGAAGACACCTTCATCAAGATCACCAAGGATAACAACAAGAAAATATAAACTATCTTTACATTTTAGAAACTTCAAGTAGGCATATATAATATTGTTCACAATAGTTGTACGTCATTGCTTTCTCGTTATTCCGCTTTTGTCCTGAAGATGACACACTGATTTTTGTCGAAACGTTGACAAATAAACTGAATTTTTAAAATCAAAGCCATGTCCTCCAACATCGTTCAATCTCCAAATAATGATAATAACCAGACAGGATGGAAAAATCTCTTTAAATCTATAAAATGCCAACACGATGAGGCGTTTATCCACCGTATTAGAGAACTTGAACCTGAAGTCGGCCCAACGTGAAAACAATGTGAATTTTCTTGGAAAATGCAAGAAAACCAAAATTATTCCTACATAAAGACTTCGTAAAAAGGTTGAAATGATGTACCTCAAAGAAGAAATTATATCCAATTACCAACAATTAGATATACTCAACCAGAAAATCAAAGAAACACGCAACAACATTCACCCCTTAATCCCAGAATTTTGGCCATGGATAGCATCCCTCCTGAACAAAAGCTACAATCTAAAAAAGGAATCCATCAAAAAAGCCCAACAACAGAAATTTGAATCTCTTTTGAACAAGAAAGTAGACAATTCACTCCCATCATATTCAGCAAATTTAGACAGCCAAAGTAGCAAACCAACAACAGTAATAAACCTCTGCAATCCCCCACGTTTGTCGGATAATGAAAAACGACTACTAAACCTAGGCTTAAATTATGCACTACCAGTACAAGATGTCACTGATCAAATGATTAAAACTATGCTGTCCGTTGAAACAAAAATGGCAGAAATGGAAACGCCTGAACCCACAAGAGAATACATACGAACTGGTACTATGAAAATAATCGATCAACAATGGAAACCAACAAATGCAAAGGAAAAATGGGAACCTTGGATTGTTGAAGCGATCAAACACATCAAAAACAGAAACGACATAAAAATTGATAAAGCCGACAAAAACAACTGTGTTGTTGTAATGGACCGGAAGGAGTATGAAACAAAGATTACCGCTATGATAGGAAATGGCCCATATACAATTCAACATGTGGACCCAACCAGAGAGGACCTTACAAAAGATAACCACAATCTTAGCAGTACTAGTACAAGCTGGCAGAATGCAAAAAAAATGATGCAGACAGACTGATTCCCAAAAAGCCGAGATGTCCACCGATTTACGGCTGTCCGAAGACACACAAACCGGGAATCCCATTATGGCCAATTGTAGATTTTCGTTCATCCCCTACATACAGACTAGCATCATACCTTTCTGGAATATTAAAATCAGTTACTACATCCCATAAATATTCTGTGAAGAATTCTGCCGACTTTGTGGAAAACGTCAAGTCAGAAAATCTAAAACGCGGCCACAAAAAGTTATCATTTGACGTTGTCTCACTATTTACCAATGTTCCAATTCGAGCCGGAATTGATTTTGTGAAACAACGTCTAGAAAAAGAAAAGTCATGGAGAACACGAACTTCCCTTAACCTTATGGATTTGACAAAACTGCTGGAAATATGCGTCACCTGCACCAGTTTCACTTACAATGGAACAATCTACTATCAAAATAATGGAACCGCAAGGGGGTCTCCAATTTCACCTGTATTTGCAGAATTAGTTTTACAACACATGGAAATCACCTTAGTTGAAAACATCCCTCATATAAGCTTTTACCGAAGATAGGTACTAAATATGATGAACAGTTTCCATACATCTTTAAAATTCACAATGGAAGAAGAAAAGGATGGAACTGAAATGGGAGAATTGCCTTTCCTTGATGTTATGACATACACACGAGTAGATAGGAGCGTTGGTCACTACGTTTATCGAAAACCAACTTTTGAAAATGCATATCTGCAGTACTCATCTTATCATCCTCAAGCACACAAATTAGGCGTGATTGATACTCTCCTCACTAGAACACTACGAGTATGTGACCCCAAATATGTTGACCAAGAAATCAAAGAGGTACAGAACATGTTAATACAACGCGGCTATCCTTCAAAATTGCTACATGAACGGACAGAACTGGTGAAAACTAAAGAAGATATTCGTAGCAGAATGACTCTAGAAGAAATACAGGAGCAAATGGAAGAAAACGATAAGAAATCCCGAATCATCCTCCCATTTTTTGATAAAACAACCAACAAAATTGCCCGTTTCCTCCGTTTTGCACTAGATGTTGAAATTGGCTATTTTCCTGGAATCAAGCTTGGAGCCATAGTGTCAAATTTCAAAGATAAGCCTAAAAAGTCTATTGTGGGCGTTTATGAACTATTCTTTGAACCGAACCACCACGGACATGATGTTTATATAGGAGAAACTGGTATTGGATTAGAAGAACGGTTTATTCAACACAAAACGGATGTAGCTAAAAACAATCAAAATTCGGCCGTCGCACAACATATGAGTAAAACAGGGCACACCATTGGATGAATCAATTTACTGGAATACGAACCTAGAGAGTGCATAAGAAAAATAAAAAAACCACTTTACATACGTGCTGTTCAAAACACCATGAACAACAATTACGGATACCGTGTACAGTCTATATGGTCCTCAGGACTGGTAAAGTATTTCAAATTCAAGTACTCTGAGAGAAGACACCTTCATCAAGATCACCAAGGATAACAACAAGAAAATATAAACTATCTTTACATTTTAGAAAATTCAAGTAGGCATATATAATATTGTTCACAATAGTTGTACATCATTGCTTTCTCGTTATTCCGCTTTTGTCCTGAAGATGACACACTGATTGGTGTCGAAACGTTGACAAATAAACTGACTTTTTAAAATCAAAGCCATGCCCTCCAACATCGTTCAATCTCCAAATAATAATAAAAACTCCTGTAAATATTAACATGCCGAGGAAGCTTGAGATGTCGATTTGATTGCCGAGGCCCAGAATAGGTTTATGGACGGGATCTTGCAGGTCCAACCTGCGGTTCTATCTGTGAGCTACACTTCTCCATGCTTCCCACCTCTCAGCTAGTCCTCCTTCAAGAATTCGGGAATATGACTTTAGCAACCAATGCCTGTTAACGGTATACGATCGTAAATAAAGCCAACTAGTTTGCAAGTCCTGAGATAGCACAAAGCATTGTGCTCTCGTATTGCCCAATTTCCTCAAAATATGTTGCTTCAAACTCAATAAATTGTCGTATATCGGAGCCGTTGGACTTGCATAAGCCATACGTTTTGCAAAGTATGAGGCAACTTCCACGATCGATACATTTTGATTTGTTCTGTGAAAGCTATTTTCGGTCAGACTGCTGACTCTTGCAAACAGGCTGGGATAATATATTTTAGGCGATTTAATCTGTTGAAATGGAAATAGGATTTTGTATCCTGCGTACAAAAAACTTTCTATTGTTGTAAATGGTTCGGGCGGAATTACAACAGTTAGTGTGCTTACAATTCCTTCCGCATAGAAGCTGCAGAATAATGATCTCAACAGCTGGATAAAAATTAGTATTTTCTGATCTTTCAAATATGGCGGCGTATAGCTTCCAATGAATGCCCCAAATAAATCCACTGCCTTCCTCAAACACGACACAACTTTTCCCTTGATTTTGCTCGCAACCAGTTTTAGAAGGACGAGATAGGTAGTCATAATCATGAGCCACAGAGGTACAGAAAAGGAGTCTCTCCACGCCAAGAAATCGGCACCAGTACCGTTATTTGTTGTTCTTTTAGTGTTGCAGTAAATCAAGCGATGTGTTGATTGGCTTGAATGCACGAGTCCACTGCTTATGTAATAATTATTTAAAGAATTGTGTTTTGCAAAATCAAGACCTCTTTCCTCTAAATGGATAAACTGTCCATCTATGCTTGTGTCGTATTCGTCGTATAACGAAATGGTATTCGTCTTGTGCTCGTATTCTGAGTAAAATGTTGTGAACTATTGACAGTAAAAGCGCTGCCATAATTTTCCTACCGCAAAATCGAAATTCTTGGGATACTGGAGAGATTCGTAGGCATGCCGTGCGATTGTTTCCGTAGTGACCGGGTTCAATGTATTTCCGAAATTGAAGATGCACCAGAGCATCAATTTCTCTACCGTTGGCAGATCTGAACAAATTTTTATGAAGCGACTGTGGAGCAAGTAACAACTTAAGAAAACCGGTACTGAATGTTCCGAAACTTTTGTCTTGGCTGCAGTAACCGTGACACATGATATGATATTTTGTGCATCCAGCATGAGCATTATATTGAACAACTAATTTTAGCGATGGCATATTCAGAAATGATATTGGAAACGCCTTTTTCAAAATAAGGCACATTGTATTGAAGCATTGTTTTTGATCTAGCTATGAAGACAAACACGGTATTTGGGTGCATTGCGTATTGCCAGAATATCCGCTGGACATCAGTTTCCCAGTGAATGAACTCAAAAGACACGATTATGAAATGTTTCGGTTGTGTGTATTTGAATGGAAACGACATTTCCACCTCTTTGCTGTAATTTTTAACTACCATGGAACGGACACGATGAGACTCAATTTCCAAATCATTGGTGTTAAGCGAATAGAAAAACATTTCGTTGTCTTCAAAATTTTTACCAAGCAGACCGAGAAATACGCTTAGGCCTGTTTCTGATGAATTCATTCCGACTGGCTGCCATCCGTGGGCTTGTACAAATATGCATAGCACTATTGACGTAAATAATGAGGGTGAATACAATTGCTTCATTTTATACGTAACGCAATAGGATATAAAGTGATGCACAGATTTCTTACAGCAAATACGTTTCCCGACACCAATTTAATCGGTGCAATACTTTGCAAAATGTTACCCGTTACTAGGCTTCAATTTTATACGGTCTCAGGAGAGCTTTTAAAGGGTACGTTTGGAAGTCTGGGTTACAGAGACAGCCACGTTGAGTTAGCTACTACGCTTGCGTTGTTCCTTTGTATTATTAGACGGAAATTTAAATTTAACACTTCATTTTCTAACACTAGGACTACAGTTATTTTTAAACAGAAGGTAGGATTTCTGACGAGGAGATACCAAATTTCATAACGCCATAACATGACAGCGACAGTAAGAGTAGCTCATATAATTCGTTTTTTTGTTCACGATTTCAAATTGCTAGACCAAAAATAAAAATTCATTAAAAAGGAAACGTATTAATTCACTGGACGAGCCAACTATAGCCCTCATTCCTCTATGTTACAAAAAATGCATATGCAAACTGAGCGTCTCAAATACAGATATACTAGCCAGCGATAATTATAGCTAAATAGACAAAATCAAAAACAAGCAAGTCAATAATCTAAGTCCAAAAATTTTCTCACATTGTCCCATAAACAAGTTCATTACACCCAAATAAGTCGACGACGGGAGGGGCAATATGAGAAAATCGATATTAAAGACGCGACTTTGAATTTTTTGAAAATGTAAAGAAAGTTCTACTTGCGTAATCCTCTTCTGAATAATATACAAAAAAGATTTTGCATTTATCTTTAATCCTGTCAGCTGAAGGACGGATTCATCGAAGACACCTTTTATGACGTTTGGACCTCTGACCCAAATATGGAAGCACATAGGGTCATCAAAATTTACCAGTGAGTCTACCTTTATACGTATTCGTAGTAATCAGCTTTTGAGTCGAGGAAGTCGCGGCAATGACAATCCGGTTTCCCAAATAGTTGCTGCATTTAAATACGGAAAACGGACTCGAATCATTTCGTCAAATTTAATGGCTTTCAAATGGTATCTGGCGCCACAGGTCACATCCTGTGAATCTGTGGAATAACTGAATTATTGACTTCAAAGTTTCATGGATTTAATAAATTAAAAAATTGTAATACACAATTCTAGTGTGCGGCTTACTAGACTGTTGATTACATTTGTTGTGGACAATGTAGTAGGTTATTGACAAACTAAATCACTCTTTTCATTCGTCCCCAAAATCTCTTAAGAATGATTTTGCTGCTGACGTTGTAATAAATTTGCATAATTTAGTAATGGGATCCCAGTTAAAGGCTTCCACATCAATTTCTGATGTTCAGTTTGATGACACTCGCTTATTATATGTATTTCTTTTAACAAAATCTCAAGTTGCCCCTGTATACTTAATTTCAGCCAATTCTACCGTAAGATTTTTCGGCGTCTAAATTATAATATGTATTTATAAAAAACAATTTTTACACGTGAATGTAAACACGTATTTTTGTAGATGCTTTTTTTGGAAGAAAACTTATCAAAGTCGAAACATGCTCCTTCTGCAATAGCAAAGCTATTCCAAATTCATGGAGGGAGTCCCGCTTCGGACATAAATCGTATATTTTTTGCGTTATCAATTATTCATGTCACTAATGTTGCTCGACATGTAAAATATGGTCTAATCTAAAATCTGGTCATCAAAACTCTCAGAACTTCATGTTCGAATGTGTTAACCTGTTGGTTAGTAAACAATTCCGTCGTCCCAAATTAAGATTTGCGGTGTCTATGTAAACAAGTTTATCCTTTAAAAAATGTTCTCCGTCTTTTCCTGCGACAACAAATAAGTAAGGAAAATTATGTCTAACTTATGTCAGCTCTTACAAGGAGATGACTCACCAGGAGGCCGTCATCACAAACAAGTAAATGCGTTATATAATGTCATATGATTATATCTACAAAAGATTCTTCTTTTAGGTAAAGTCGAAAGTTCTTGATGTAAAAACAAATTTGTAACAAGCACTAATTCGTAACCTTTTAACGACATGAGTAAGATATATACCAGCACGGGTACCTTTGCCTTAGTAAAAACAAATGGAACTAGATATCAATGATGTGCCATCCACACAAACAGCTTGCGTTTTAAATGATACATACGCGTGCTATGTTGGTGACAAGTACATATCATTTGGACAGAAGAATATCCAGTAATGGGCCACCAATTGACAAATCCCGTATAATTCAACAAAGATTATATATTTCTAAAAAATTCAGTATGGTTTTACTCTTTATGCACAAGCAAAATGGACATAATTTCTCTACGACAAAATGAAAAGGAGAGCTAATGTAATAATCGGACAATGATAACGATTTCTTCATTAGCATGTGAGTGCTATTTTCTGAATACTTAACATTTTAATCCTGCTTCTCTCAATTATGCTTACCTTTCAATAAATTTTGCAATCAATGGAATTGATTCCGATACTAATACCTACTAGCGGGAAGCTAGAAGACGGAGCATCGTGCTGTGTGCTCTCAAATAATATTTTAAAAATATTATTTTAAACGATAGTGCAGTGCCAAATTCGCCATAAATAGGACAAATCTTTCCCAACATCACACTGGTCAGGCACAGCACTACAACGACAAAAAAGGATGGAGGAAATGAATATAGACAATACTGATACCACCACTCTCGGGGATGATGGACTCCTCGGAGCTCTCTCCCCTGAGAGTGGTGAGGATGACATGACGATGACGATGGGGAGTGCGGACGTGGAGAAGTTCCTGGGGGAACTTCTGGGGGAGGACGATGCGCTTATGCCGCCGCCTCCGTACCCACCAAGGCCAGCAAAGACTCTCCCACCACTCTCTGGACAAAGCGCACCCATGGGGGACACGGTCGAACAAGTGAGGAGGGTGAGGCTGTTCCCTGACCCCCCAATGGAAGATGAAGCGCAAAAGAAGAAAAGGACTAGGAGAAGGAGGAACAGGGGCACGAAAGTCCCCACAGGAATGGCCACCGAACCCGTGGGTGGAAAAAGAGGTGCGTCCACCTCCCCACAGGGACAACAGGATGCCAAAAGGATGGCGGAGGACCGAAGGTCAGCCACTCCAGGGGGGAAATGTGGGTCCTGACAAAGTGACCTACGCGAACAAGGCTAAGAGCATGGTGGCGTGGATAGCCTATAAGGATAAGGTTGGTGAGGCTATCACCGCAGAGGATCAAGGTCAGTTCGTGGGTGCTCTGGAGGAGGAAATCGAGAAGGAGCTGATGAATGAAGGATGTCCAGAGCATCTACAAATCGAACGGACGGGGGATAAGGATGGGCGCATAGCAGTTTACTGCACAAATGACCCAACCAGGGACTGGGTGATCAAGGTCACCGGGGACATAATGGGGGGGAAGCATATGGGGTGGAAGGCGGAGGATTTCCCCGATAAATTTCGAAGGAAATCCTACTTCTCCTTCATTAGTGGAAAACCACCTGGCAGTGGAGAAGATCTTCTTCGGGTGTTGAGGACCCAAAACGACACGTCCCTTCATGTGGACCAGTGGCAAGTGGAGGAGATCAAACTGGGGGACATGGGGCCGAAGAAGGGGTTTTGGGTATACTTCAGTATACCCAATTGGTGTGTGACCCCGGACAACTTGAGGAAGGGCATCAAGCCCTTTTATCTGACCCGTCAGTGCGACAGCATCCGCTTGACAACCAGAGGAAGGAGGGGACCTATTCGGACCTTAGAGGGGACGAAGGAGGCAGCAGCAACAACAACCGCTACTACAACAACATAAACTTTAATATAACTTTAAATATTTATTAATATTTACATCATATTCAATTTACTTGTTTGTTTCTTTCTTTTTTTTTCTTTTTTTCGGGAGAGCGCAATAATTACTAAAAAATGTGATTGAGCGCCTGTGAACTTTTGTGATATGAAATGTTTACTCCGAATAAATACATACATACATTCCGATACTATGGAGCTATAACATCTTTTGTGACATTTCTGATTCAAATGGACAGTATTCTTAACTGTGGGCGTTTGAATAATTCACTACAGTCCTGTGACTTTTGAATTGCCTTGTACGATTTTATTCCGGTTTTCCAGATGACGGAAATCGAAATAAGCGAGGAAGCTAACATATATAATTTAATATATAGCATTTGACAAGTCATTGGCTTGCAAGTGAATGAAAATATGTTACACATAATACAATTTCTATCTAGTCAAGATTGTCATTTGAACTGAGTTTGAATTCCCCGTACGTTATTCTTGTCGATATGCAATTTCTGTTCTCTCTGGTACACTGTTTCCAATAAAAATTGAGCAAAGAATTCACATGGTATAACATAAAACCTACAGTGAAATATAGGAAGGCGACTCTAACAAAATTTTCAACTTTCTCCCAAGTCGTAATAAGTTCAACATTTAAATTTCGTCAATTATAATTCCTGGTACTCAGGTTTTTGTTTGTCGAATTGGCGATCTTTAATAGAAAACTCCACAATAGCGATGGAATAAGATTGGAATTATAGAGAATTTCAGCTGCGAATTATGTTACCTTAGAGGTAAACAGACACATTGAACCCCTTCAGCTATTTGTCAACTCGGTACGCTTAGTCGCAACATTTTGAGAAAGCAGAGATAGTTTTCATTTAAAAAATTTCACTAGAAAATTGGAGAAATTTCTCTCCCATAAGCAACCATTACATATTCCAAATTTCGAAGCAACACAACAACCTATTTATTACGGATACGACAAAACGACGTTGGATATACAAGACGTCGTTAAATTGCTTACCGCTCACAACGCCGCAAGTACGGAATGCCGACGTTCACTAGGCCGCAAATTCATAACGCCGCGAATTACTATGCCGAGACGTTTACTATGCCGCTGCTCTGTACGCCGTTCAGTAAATTAAAACAATGGCGAAGTCAAAAAGTAATAAAAAAATTAATGCCGCAATTCACTACGCCGCATTAACATTACCAAGATATCCAATAAATGCACTTAGAGGATATTCCTAAATCATTTACACAGTATTGGCATTTACTGTAAGTCCGCTTGGGGAAAATTAAAATGGACTCAGCATGGGGAACATTACTATGGACTCAGCATTGCAGTTTTACTATGGACTCAGCATTATTTCATATTTACCTTTGACACACCGTGCGTGTGTTGCTCAACATGTACATTTATTACACGGCAAGGATGGTGAATTTCACGGTATTGCACCTTTCGGCATAACGAACTTACGGTGTACCATATTCCGGCGTAAGTATTTACGGCATTCTTTCACTGCGGCGTTACGTACAAGGCGGTCTATTAAGCCGATTACGATTAAGTTGGGCTTTTAATTTACTCATAATTAAGATAATAATTAAAAAGTTTATTATAAAGTTGCCAAATTATTTTCAATGTTTTTGATGTGCATTTGCATATCAACGCTTCACTGCATTTGACGACACCGGTCAACACAATTATTGCCTAATTCAAGTTTTGTTTAATCTAAAGGTTTGGGTAATTACGTAATATTTGTGGTAGTGTTATGAGTGAGTAGATCATTTTTGGTTGATCGTGGATTGGCAATTCAGAAATATATAGTCATTTCTGAATACTCAATGCATGAATACGATTACTAGTAGGACTATTTCACTTCAATTTGAATAAATCCAGCATTAGTTTTCAGAGTATGGAACCTCTGGAAGGATTGTTCGATTACACCGCATTTTATATACCGTTCTTTCAAGACACGAGCAACCACAACATTCCCGATCGGTTCCGCACAGTTGGCGTATTTAAATTGAAGGTAAAAACCTATTGATTTCTTAATTTTTTATTCTCTTTATAGTTGCAAAATGTCACAAACAATACCTATGCATCATTAAGGAACAGCAGAATGCATAATTGGTGGTATCAATAAGGCACTGGTAGGCTTTGGTTCCCTCAAACTGAGCATGTACGTTTCCTGGAAATCTTTGTGCATGCAGGTTCCCAGGACGAATCATTTGGTTGTACTCTAGACATTTCGGCAAAGCGAAGAAGCGAAGAAGAAGAAGAATATAAATATGATTAATGTGATGGTGATTATGAAATTAACAATACGAATAATTCCCGCATTCCATAAATCTCAATTTACGTGACATTCTTGGAATTGACGATGACGTGCATTGTAATTCCAATATGTGTTAAATCAATCCGAGCTGTTAGGGTATAACCGTCGCTCACTTGTCATTTTACTATTCAATAATAAACACAAGGATAAACAAAGTGTATGATTTCATGCGGGAAATGCAGGCTTCCAATATTTCAAACGAGAGAGAGGGGAAGGGGAATTGGCTTGAAACGTAAATTCTAATAATTTAAATATAAACCCAAATTTATAATTTTTACTTAAAGTTGACCCGAATTATAGCTGAAGGAGTGTAGCTTTCTTATTCGCAGCCAATTTCGTGTTGACAGTTTCCCATGGCATTTCCAATCAAAATTACAAAGATGTGTACAGTTTTGTATACTGCTCTGCTGCGACACTAAGAACACAGATTCCGTGGACCACTCTACTATGTATATTGTTCTTTAGGTCGAGTTTTGCACGTGTCCACTTTCGGGAAAAGCTAATGAATAATGGAACGTCCCCCAGGACACCAACTCTCCAGACTCTCAAAATTCTTTTACGCTCACGATTCAACATCTGGGTCGCGACAACAGCGAATATTTTACCGGCATGGTAGACCGGAAAATGTATTCACTAGCCACGTTTTGAGAGAAATATTTTTTTTTTGTTTTCCTCTACTTGGGTACTCATAACGATATAACGCGATATGCCTTCATGAAAACACATGGGAAGATTTTTAGCATTAAGTTTTCAGTATTGTTATCTCAAAATGTGACGCCGTAATGCACATCGTCTGCCAATTGGGATGTTTTAAATGTAATAAGATCGGACCAATGTATGTTCACTGGGTAATGGAAATTGAGTTGGTTCCATTACATTGGCTTAGACGAGTAAGTGAAATTTATATTAAAAATCGGTCAATGTTGAGGAAGGCTATAGTGTTTACATACTCACAGATTGACAAACATTTCAATGGCAATATCCACTTTATAAGGATTTCATGCTTCACGTAGCTACTAATTGTTACAAGGAAAGTTTCTAGAAGGTAGGCTAAAGATATTTGCTAGACTCTGTTAACACCTGTTGAAGCTGGTGATACTATTAATTAATGCGGTTTTGTGACACCGTTTAGCAGATCAAGTCCCGATTTAGGCTTATAAAACACAATGTATCATGTTCTTTAGCTGTGTGTTGAATGGTATCTCAATTAAAACATTCATTGAGCATTGTGACGAGTTTATGATTCACATTTACTAAAATCGAAGAAAATTTATGGATCCTATCCTCGTTTTGAACGATCGATGCGGCTGGATATTTTTATATAATTACATTGCACATGATGTGGCTCACAGCCCATGCAATATGCTACATATGCAAGTGCAAGCAACAAAGTCACCCATCATTGTAAAAATACCCACTTTTTACAATGCCAATAAATATTGTTGGAGAATGGCTATAATATGAACTCTGTGTATTCTTCTCTTGACTAGAAACATTTCCAAGGTACGGAAATTACGTAACAGCTTTGGCTTCTCGTTCGAACTTTTCGCATTCTACTCAATTTTAATTTTAAATGCAATTCAAATGTTCTTCACTCTTGTTTTAGTTTGGTAATACGACGGAAGTGTTTATGCGCAGCCCAATAGGATTTACTTACAGAAGGTTTTGCTGGTCTTCAAACTTTAGGTATTTGTTCAGAAACGTATATAATTGTAGTAACATGCGAAAACAGGATTCGATCGCATACAAGTCCTCAGAAAGTGAAAATGGCAGACAATTGAAACCAATAAAACTTAGTATTCATCTGGCTTGTAATATTTGAAAGGTGAACGTGCAGTTTTAATATAGACATGCTGATGGCTGGAGGCTTTTGTTGGTTCTTACAAAATTTGTTGTCAATAAGACTAAAATTAAAACATTCCTAATCTTTACCATGAATATCCTGTTCGAGAAATTTGTATACGCTTTTATATTATGTCTGAGCGTTGTCGTGACTTGCAATTGACGGCGTTGTCCATTACGTACAAGGCATTATTATTGTCAGGGCGTGCTTACAACATCAATGAATACCACCAGTCCAATTGAATCCGAGTCGAAGACATGAGCAGATCAACAGAACCCAATAAAATAAAAGTAAACTGTAGAATTTCCAAATGCTAAACGTAGTTCAGAATTTTATTTTAAGCAGAATTTTGTTTCGTGTCTGGTAAAAATATCGAAAACTGACAATATTATTTACCATAAGAATGGACCGTGTTCCAGGACTTCTGGTCAATGAGTGTTTTTCAGTAGATAAACCAGAGCAACTAGGGAATTCGTATTACATTAATCTACCATTTTAATGGTCTAGTTCAACGTCACCTAACAGCAATATTGTTCATGTCGGTCATGGGTGGGTTCGCCTACGGTTCTGGTCAAGTTAAGTGGGTTTTGTTTCAGTGGAGTGGGGTTGAGTTTAAAGCTGGTCATTGATTGGAGTTTCAGATGTAGATTTTGTTTGTTGTTTGGAGACAACAGTTAACGATAAACTTCCGATCCTTTAATTCATGAACCAAATGTCCAACTTCTCTAATAAACCCAAATTAAAACCCTCTTTGAAAAAAATAATGAAATTAAAGTTTGCATAATTGGCGTCGACACAAGCATCTAAAATTGAATGGGACGTGTAGATTTTCAGAAAGTCAACAGAAAAAATGAAAGGTTGTTATGATTTATTTTGAAGAAGCACGCGTTAGACCGTAAACAACTTATTATAGACAGGCGGCCTGGTCTGACGGCTAAGGACTAGGACTTAGGACTGGAGGAACCGCGTTCGACCCCACGTCGAGGAGGATAATCTTTACTTCCAACCTAAGGCCTGTCGGGCAGTCTAGAGGGGAAAAGAGGTGTTGAACCGACCTCTAGCCAAAACGGGTACAGTGGGTGAGTACTCCCACTCCAGAAATAGGAGTGGCAGCAATGCCAAAAAACACCTCTCTAGCTGTCGCGGGGAAACCCATAATTAAGTAGTAGTCTAGAGATATGGACCTCGCGTATTTGTAAGTCGATCTCTAGGAACCCGGGGTAATGCCTAATTAGAGTAAAGTCTACAATATGATGTTGTGTTTGCAATAAATGAATAAATAAATAAATAAAATTACCGTTATTATCCGATTATTTATGTTTATTACCTAGATTACAGGCCGATTTTGTTGAAACTTTGCAGATGCAACTTAAATTATTACTACAAAGCATTAGTAAAAATATCTCCGGTATTCAATTCGGAATAACAGGAAATATTTTATTGTACATCGTAGAAAAAATAAGTTGCTCGTAAATTCAATTGATTTGCTCGGAAATCTGATTTTTTCCGAGGAAATTCAAATGCCTGAATTTGCTCGGAAAATGATGGAAAATTCGCGGAATTTGGACTTCGAATATTTTGTACTAGTGATTTCCGAACAAATTATTTGAATTTACGAGCAACTTATTTTTCCTACGATGCACAATAAATACTTGTCTAACATAGCGAAGGTATTGTATAGAAACTAACATCCGTTTGCTACCACATTTCATCCATCGACATATTTGATGAAGGGTAGCTGACTGGATGCAAGAATATTAGTGGATGTTAACAAAAGAATCATATGAACATTTGTACGACATTTCTTGCTGGTCAATCTTCAGTTGTATTCAAATAAGCCAAATAAAAACGAATTCATTTACACAAATTCTAAATAAGACTTTTCAAGACATCAAAAACAACGGATGGAAAGTCGATACATCTGTCACATTCACAACATCCACTGTGGCCGTCATGTATACTGAGATTTGTATTTGATGTATTCCTGCAAATTGTCCCGTTTCCAGCTGTATTTTAGCATATTGCTCAATTTAATTCAATCTTCAGCGCAGCAATGGAGGAATCCCAAACTGTTAATTTGACTGTGAACGCTAAGTCATTAATTGTCGTCAGTTTGTATAACCTAAAATTTGGAAATCGCTATCTGTGGCATATGCTCTAGTGATGACACGAAACGTTACAAACATATAAAATATGTAATACTCGGTTAATATCTTTAAATTAGTCATCCGTGTTCACTTTGCAGTTTCAATATACATCTTACAAGCACAAGTATCTAGCATCTCGTTAAACTTCATTCTCAACCGTCGAGTTGTATCGAAAACTCGGAAGACTCGTTAATTACTTTTGTGACCATGTTACATGGCCCATGTATCAAGAAACAAAATTTACTACTTACAATACTAGTACTCATGTCGCTTCAAGAGTTTACAAGTATGTTTGATGCCTACTTTGCAAAGTCTCCTCCTTGAACAAGATGGATTTCAAAAGTGGGTATCACATTGAACATCATGAATAAACAATCATCAGGAATAACAAGTGAACAAATAATTATCTAACAGACGTATACAATCCAATCATTCATTGTTTACATGTGCTACCAGTTTTGACGTCAATTCTAATATACTGTGCCTGAAATTTGTTTTCTTCGAACTGAGTTCGCTAAAGATCCTCGTTGATGTTTTTGTGCTAATTACAATAATTCCTTGATTCGATGGTATTTGTAATGGGAAGGATTAATGGAGTTATCGAGGACATTAATATTTAATAAGCGTTCACCAACTAAATTTATTTATATTGAATCCATATAGTGCCAAGTTGTTGTTTATGCAAGAGTATGTTTCAACGGCACGTTGAGTGCCTCCGAATTTTCAAGACATGATATAAGGTGTACATACGTTTTACGTTGTACGATTTGAAGGCGAAATTAGTCATCAGCGATTGAATCTTAACCTAAGTGTCATTAGTTGCCTATTTTACATTTTTATGTTAGACTAATTGTAAGAAGTAGACGCTTTAAAATGTTTAGGCATTTACCAGCTACCGCATTTATACGCACACTGGCTAATAAATTAGGTACCAATTGCTAAATATCAAAATTCAAATACACAGAACAATTCCATCATGAACCACTGTTGGTTGAAAATAATATGTAGTAACGCTGCACTCTAGAACTTTCGAGTTTAAAAAGTACATACTCACTAATTGCAAGACTGCTACCATGCGACCTATTTATTTAAACTTTAAAATACAAGTGGAATCATCCCGTGCGGTGTCATGCTACTTCGTCATACTGCCGATAAAGGAACTTAACATTTAACAATTGGTACTGCATTCAAGCTTACGGAAATTTGAATAATCCTGAAACTCTTGGTGAGTTATATTATATACTTGTACAGAAACTCTGCCACCAACCAAAACTGAATTACAAGCAAACCTTGTTTCACTGATTGTGTGAGGGCGTTTCTCTGCTAACCTTTAGCTACCTGTCATTACCTTCAAGTTGCCGAAACTATCAAAATGTTTCCAGTTGTTGCCAATCAATCCGACATTTATTTATGTTTAGAAACGAAGATAAAATGGGATTTTTTAAAACTATATTCTAAAACTTTGTTGGACGTAGAGGATGATCGTCCATGTTTCCAACGAAAACAAGACCTTCATTGCAAACCTATGTCAAGCTTATAATGGTGATATCTGCTGTCCTTTCTATTCTGAAGTTGAGGTTTAACTATTGATAATGGCGGACTCCATATCGATTGCTGCATATATATCATAACGCCGTACTTCGTATTCTCTAATCTAATTTTGTTTTAGCTTAGCGCAGGTGTTTACGTCTCTCAAATAATTGGGGTGGTGGTTTGGTTAACTGATAGCTGTGAATGTTTATCTAAAAGCTTATTTCTTTGCACACTGAAAACAGACTTGAGATTGCATCGGTCTTGCGATCGGCAGTATTAAAATAAACTTTGCGTGCACGTTGGCATTTTGTGACAAAGAACAAATGTTCATAGAGTTTTATAATTCCTATAAAAAATCCTACTTCAGCTCTTCCAGATGCGACGACAGTGTTATGAATATTTAAATAAGACCTGTCTACAATATGCTGCGGAAAGAAGAATTGAAACGGACGGAAAATCTACAAGGACACTTTTCATATGAGCACCAATCAGAGTACAAGCATTCCTGTTTAATAATTTCCTTTCCGGTTGCCCGCCCTATGATTTGGGTCATGCAAACAAACACACTAGCCCATAACAGTTTTCTGAGCAGGCTAAGTGTGATACTACCGCGATCTTTTAACCTGACCAATCTAAACTAAGTTTCTCAACGGGGTTTATGTAATTTTAACAATTTCCGCTTTAAACAAAATAATGCAAGTGAAAAATTCAGGATCGTTCTTGAATACAAGATAATACTGGTATTTGAAATAGCTCACAAGATTAAGAACAGTTAACCTGCCATATACGGATCGTGCCGTACGATCTAACTTTCAATTTTAAGACGTCATGGTGTGCACATCTTGTAATATAAATTACCGGCATACAACTTTCAATGCAACAACTGGAAATAGTTATACATATTTTGTCCCCCAAAACAAACTCACAAAAGCCAATTGAAAATGCAACTTTGAAACCAAAAGTTTAATATTTAGTGAACAAAGTTGATGAAATCAAATTAGCAATTACGAAATCACATAATCACACATGAAATCAGTAACCACCACAACTTCAAACAATCGTTAATGATGTAACGGATATTTGTAATTTTGCTCCCTCCCTTTCCATCATCTTGTTAGTAACTGGAAAGCTTTCTCGTTGTATCCCGATGTCAATTTAATCAACCCTCCTCCAATTTATTTGATATTTCTGAACAATATTTTGGAATGGGGTAAATTAACACTGTTCGAAATGGTCTTCAACAGAGCACTTATGTACTTGTGCTGTGCATGTGCAATGAAAATTATTTTAAAAAATTAATTATTGTTTGTCTCATTGTATCTAAGGGTACTTTTATCCTCAAATTAATTCTAAAAATAACCCATTTCTACAAAACAGTTTGTTTTTTGAACTACTTGAGTGCCTCTGGCTCTGTATCGGTACCTACTGATGGATTAAGGAAGATAAGATAAAAATCGTGGCCATACCGATGTTAGCATATATGGAAAATCGTTATAATTACTGTGCTAGACATAGGCTATATGCAGTGTTTTTCAGCTGTATGATGTTTACGTTTTTACCATGAATTTGTTATTAGCTAGATCGTAGCCATTTTCCGGTGGTGCATATGGAATTTGGCAAATATAATATATTTCTTTGCAGCTAATTGTTTATTTAGTTGTCCAAAATTCTGATGGACAAGTATTTCAACAAATTAAAGACAGTCACCGAAGCAATTTCTTTTGACTGTTGTCAGTTGTGAAATGAAATGTTAGCTAACTGTGTTATGCCATATTGTCATATGTACATATATCCCATATAGAGTGAGCTTGAGATCACTCAATTATGCAAATCATGAAATGAGCTTGCGCTCTCTGGTCTAGTGTAGAGATGACTTTGCAGCTATCCTAAAAATCAAATTAGGAATCTTCAAATCTTCAGCATACCGATTCACACATAGGTAAACGGTAGCTTACCAATTCAACGAAGATGAATACCTATTATTAGACAGTATGGATTTTTAATCTTATTCATAAATGAAAATTAAGGGACAATATGTGTGAAGATATGGTTTTTGCACACCGCACTACTTATTTTCATCAATCTTAATGCATGAATAAAAACCTACATATTTAAGCTTTCCATAAGAAATAGGTAGCAGTCAGTAAAACGTCAAAAAGTTAACGGTTCAAGGTGACAATACGCATCTGTGTATTTTAAATAGCCTTACTATTATAAGGACTCGGCTAGGCATACGTGACTTTGTCTGGATGAGCGATCTTCGTTCAAGAACAAAAGTTCATTCCAGTTTAGCAATTCATTTCGTTA